>PVNU02002194.1:1800000-2231679 GCA_003013855.2 Liriodendron chinense | reverse complement strand
GCTGGAAAGGGAAATAAAAAAGGTATAGGTAAGGCTTACTCTTCTTTAATTTAACAAGAGAAAGATCACTCGGTAAAGATAAAGAGGCACTTTAAACGTACTGTAGGGAAGCCGAACAGAGGCATAATCGAGGAGCCATAAGGATACGTTGGCTTGAGATTGAACGAAGCCAAACTGGATGTGATCGAAAGGTTATCCAGCGCCCTACAGACATGAAAGCTATTACGATGCAAGTAACAACCTGTGCCTCTCCACTTTTTTTCATTCCTAATTTTCCTAAAGGTCGGGTGTACAGATGGACATTCAGCCCGAGGTATCGACTCGAGACGTCGAGAGATGGATGGCCCAACGACTCGAGAAATCTGGCGCTATAAAAATGCATTAACTAACTGTTGAGCTCTTAATTGTGCATATTCTAACCCCAATTCATCACTCATTGTGCAAGGTTTGTATGGTTTGTAAGCTAATTCAATGCATGTTTTGTGACTACAGGATTGAGGGTGGACTCTACTCAATTGAAGACATAAAGAGCTCACTTGGGATCATTCTGATGAAGAATGTTTGAGGACCAAAGAAGAAAAGAAAGAAAGAACTAAAGAAGAGAAGAAAGCAGATGAAAGAAAGGAAGAAAATAAGAAGAAAATGAAGCTGACCGGTCGTGACCGGTCGGCAAGGAAGCCAGACCGGTCAGTGACCGGTCAGCCATGTATGTTGGGCACTACTGAAGAGGACCGACCGGTCATGACCGGTCGGTCATTGTTGCTGGAAAATTGCTGAAGGCGTCCGACCGGTCATGACCGGTCGGACATGCTTGCTGGACCAAGGATGAATAGGCCCGACTGGTCTTGACCGGTCGGGCATACTTGCTGGAATGACTCTCTATTGAGGCCGACCGGTCATGACCGGTCGGCCATGCGTACGAACTTAGAAACTTCTAATTGCATCCCGATTTTCTCTGCGCTGCGTAAGTGTTACGCACTTTCTCGATTCTTCGAAGTTGGGGAGCCTCCAGACTATAAAAGACACCTAGGGATTGTTCCTAGGGCATCCTAAAAGGGTACAAGCGAGGTTGGAGGCTGTGGAAGTGAAGATTGGAGTTTCACAACTCCTTTTGGTTTGCTTTGCTGTTTTCATGCTTTTTGTAGTTGTTTCATGTTTCCTTGGATCATGAGCAGCTAAACCTCTTAGCTAGGGCTAAGAGGTGAAGCTTGTAGTGAATCCAAGATGTTTTAATTCGTTTTATTGGTTTTTAGTTTGGAATAATGATTATGAACTAAGTTTGAAGTTTATACAAGTTTTTAAGTAATTTTCTTAGTCTTGTGATGACTCATGGATGTTTGGATGAATTACTTATCTTCTTAATTTTTTGCAACGGTATAGACCTGTATGATCCGAGGAATCGGAGTGCGCTCTAGTACTAAGTTCTTCATAAGGGACTTCAGGCCAAAGTTCTATTTTAGTTGATTTTCTGGAATATGTAAGGACTGTGCTGGTGATTTGAATCTAGTTCAAATCCTAATCTAGCCTTGTCTTGTGAGAGGACTTGGGGGATGGTTATGATTGAGAACTGGACCTATAGGAAAGGGGAATGACCTATGCAATTGAGCATGCTCAGTTCAGCCTAGATTGAGTGAATCTTATGCATAGAACTTACATATTACAGACTGTTTGGTTTAACAGTTCTATCATCCGACTGGACGGACAGGAATGTCGGTTCTAGTTGAGAGAATAAGAAACCACAGCGGATTGAACATTAAGGATTGCTACAAGTGGATCCTTGAAACCCTAGTACCCTCTTATAATTACTTACTCTCGATTTAATTCAGCTTTTGTTACTCACATCAACTTTATACAACAATCTGATTAGTAGACTTCAATAGACACTTGTGGATGAATTTGTGAGATCCTACATAGTCCCTGTGGATCGACCTCGGTCTTACCAAGTTTATTACTACATCGCAACCCTACACTTGGGGAAGCGAACAAGTTTTTGGCGCCGTTGCCGGGGACTTTTGACGGTTTCACAAATTTCTGAAATTAGTATCTATTTAGGATTTTTTTTAGATTTTTAGACTAACTTAGTTTATTTATTTGATTTTTCTTTTCAGGGATTTTAGGAAGCCGAAGAAGAGTCAAGGATTTCAAGTGCAATTCAGGTGCTATCCTTCTAAAACCTTACTCTTCTCCTTCTCCTAGTCATTCTTATTTTATTCATCTCTTGTAGAGTGGGGGAGACTCCTTTTGGATCTCTGAAAGGTCGGCCTTTTTGCCACCTGGATTCCTATTGGTCGGCTCTGCCGTCTTGGATCACCTTGTGCTCAGGGATTTCTTTTCTCATCTCTACTCCTCTTTCTCCTTTTTCTGCACTTTTTCTCAAAAGATTCAAAGAGTGGGTGGGGTGTTCTCTGAACCCCTATTGACCAGGAGAAATCGGTCTCTATCTTTGTTTTCTGGCCTAGCCATTGCAAGACACCTTGTGCTTCGTCTTAGAGAAGAGTAAAGAAAAAGAAGGAAGAATTCTTTTTCCTTTTTGTTTCTTATTTTTGGTTTTGCATGCCACATTGGGCTCGGGATTCCAATAACCGACTCATAAGTGAAGGGGGATAGTAGAAGGCATTGATAGAGAGCCACGTGTTAGGAGACATCTAGATTCTCCAATTTTATCTGAAAGTATGGCTGCAAATCAACCTAACCCGGTTCAAAATCAAACTGAAACAGGGGAGAATGTGGTTGAGAATGTTCCCCGACCTAGGACTTTACGTGATTTCTTGCAACCTGCAAGAACGAGCACTCCCTCATGCATAGCATTTCCACCAAATGCAGGGAATGTGGATTTGAAACCGGAGTGATTAATCTTCTCCCTAAATTCCATGGTTTAGACAGTGAAAGTGCCTATCAACACCTTAGGGAGTTTGATGAGGTAATCACCACCATGCACTTTACAATGTGACTGAAGATGTAGTAAGACTTAAATTCTTCCCTTTCACTCTTAAGGATAAAGCCAAGGGTTGGCTTTATGCATTGAGGCCAAGATCAATTGGGTCATGGAATGATATGCACAGAGAATTTATAAAAAAATTCTTCCCTACTCACAAAACGAACATGCTTAAGCGCCTTATCATGAACTTTGCCCAAAAGGAGGATGAAACCTTTTCCCAATGTTGGGAGAGATTCAAGGACCTATTAAACGCATGCCCACATCATGGCTATGAAAATTGGCGGATTATAAGTTTTTTCTATGAAGGACTAATTCCATCCATTCGCCAATTTATAGAGATGATGTGTAATGGGGAGTTCATGAATAAGGAAGCTGATGAAGCATGGGATTATCTGGAAGAATTGGCTGATAGTGCACAATCTTGGGACACATCTAAACCAACAAATTCCAAGATTGGCCAACAAAGGAAAAGGGAGGAATGTATGTCTTATCAGAAGAAGATAGCATAAGTGCACGGTTGGCTAGCCTTACAAGAAAGGTCGAAGCCATGGAATTAAGGAAAGGAGAAACAATCAACTCCACTGAGGTTGAAACTGTTTGTGGAATTTGTGCTGGAAATCAACATGCTACACCAGATTGTCCCACAATTTCAGCAGTCCAAGGCATCTTACAAGAACAAACAAATGCCATAAACAGTTATCAGCAGCAATATGGTGCTCCAAACTCAAACACGTATACTCCTAATTGGAAGAACCATCCCAACTTCAGTTGGAGGAATGGACCCACTGCAAATGCAAACAACACTCCAAAAGTATCACTAGAAGAGATGTTGGGTGCACTCGTATCGGTCCAGAATGAGTATAACAAGACAAATTCTCTAAAAATAGATGGGTTCATGCAAGAGCAATTGAAATTCAATCAAAATTCAAACCAAGCCATTAATGAATTGAAAACATCTCTGGCTAGAGTTGAAGCTCACCTCAGTGGTAGAGAGAAGGGCACACTTCCTGCTCAAACTCTTCCTAACCCAAGGACCCAGTATGAGATACAAGATGCAAGCTCATCCTCCCACCATACGGAACATGTCCAAGCTATCACCACCTTGAGAAGTGGGAAAGAAATTGACAAATCTAATCCGGTGAAGGCCCCAAAGCCTAAGGATCCGAAAATTTCCAAAGAGAATGATAGTCCAAACAATATTCCACAAGAGAAAGAACCGGAAAGGCAATACAAGCCGGTTGCCCCATTTCCACAAAGGTTGATTTCACCAAAACCTTTAGATAAAAATCTAGAGATTCTGGAAATTTTCAAGCAGGTAAAGATCAACATCCCGCTGTTGGATGCAATAAAACAAATACCATCTTATGCTAAATTTTTAAAGGAATTGTGTACAATCAAAAGGAAACATAACGTTCACAACAAAGTGCTTTTGGCTGAGAATTTGAGCGCCATCATCAAACAAGAGGTGCCCCAAAAATACAAGGATCCAGGTAGTCCAACCATCTCATGCATCATAGGAGACTACCAGATTAAACAAGCCCTACTCGACTTGGGGGCAAGTGTGAACCTCATTCCATACTCGGTCTACGAACAACTTGGGTTAGGTGAATTGAAACCCACCAAAACCACACTCCAACTTGCTGATAGATCCATCCGGATACCGAGAGGAATGGTAGAGGATGTTCTAGTCCAAGTTGATAAATTCTACTACCCAGTAGATTTTATTGTCTTGGACACACATCCCGTGATAGGCACCGGTACTCAAATTCCCATCATACTTGGACGACCGTTTCTAGCTACTTCAAATGCCATTATCAATTGTAGAAACGGACTTGTACAAATGTCCTTTGGAAATATGACCCTTGAGCTTAACATATTTGAGTTATGCAAACAACCGCGGGAAGTTGATGATGATGTCCACGAATTAAACATGATCGAATCATTCGTGTAGGATACAGTCCCCTTATCACTATTTTCCAACCCTTTGGAGGCATGTATGGCCCACTCTCATGAGACAAATGATTACACAATACAAGAGAGGGATGCCATTCTAGATGTGATGCTGGTGCTTGAGAATAAAAGATGGAGGGCCCCAATCGAACCTTTGCCTGTAAATGAGAACAAGGCCCTCCCATCCAACATCAAGGCACCAAAACTCGACCTAAAACCATTGCCAAGTGAGCTAAAGTATGTTTATTTAGGTCGAGATGAGACATATCCAGTGGTGATTTCTTCCCACTTGGATGAGGAACAAGAGAGTAGGCTAATAGCCACTCTATTAGAGCACAAGAGTGCTATTGGATGGTCAATTGCGGATCTCAAAGGCATAGACCCTCTGATTTGTACTCACCGCATACACCTTGAGGAAAATGCAAAATCATCCCGGCAACCACAAAGACGACTAAATCCAAACATGAAGGATGTGGTTAAGGCCGAAGTGGTGAAACTATTGGATGTAGGTATCATTTACCCAATATCTGATAGCCAATGGGTGAGCCCAACTCAAGTGGTGCCTAAGAAATCCGGAATAACCATCGTAGCCAATGCCAATAACGAACTCGTGCCAACTAGAGTTACTACTGGTTGGAGAATGTGCATTGACTACACGAAGCTAAACACTGTCACGAGGAAAGACCACTTCCCCCTACCATTTGTTGATCAGATTTTAGAACGGTTGGCGGGTTGTTATAGGCAAAATGGTGGAGATAAGATTTCACGCAGAAATGCCCATTTGACTCTCGAGATCATCTAATCAAGAGTCGCAGAACGGGTAAATGCGGAGTGCCGGTTCGACCCTCGAGATCGTAAATTCGGGAGTCGTAGAATGGATAAGTACGGGACGTCCATTCGACTCTTGAGATTATCTGATCGAGAGTCGAATATTGGATAAGTACGGGACGTCCATTCGACTCTCGAGATTATCTGATCGAGAGTCGAATATTGAATAAGTACGGGACATCCATTCGACTCTCGAGATTATCTGATCGAGAGTCGAATATTGAATAAGTATGCGCACCCACTCGACTCTCGAGCTCACCTGATCAGGAGTCGTAGATTGAAAAATACGGAGCAGCTAATCGCAAGTTTCGAGTCTTCATAACCGATAGTCAAATACGGCAAAGCTCGATCCGCGAGCAGACCTTCTCACAAGTCGTTGAAAGACGTTACATCTAAGTGTGTACTTGGACTCGCGACCACATTCTAATATGCAAGCAGCTTTCCTGCGGTAATATCTCTTAGCCTTCAGTACTAGCACCCGATTCCCGTCGAGCAGCTTGTCCAATCCCTCTGCGACACCAAGCAGGGCTACATCCAGTTCGGTGGTTTCCGTCTTGTCGGCGTCTCCTTCCTTTTCGGAAGCTATGACTCCAACTACGGGCGTCTCCTTCCTTTTCGGACGGGCGTCTCCTTCCTTTTCGGAAGCTATGACTCCAACTACGGCTTCCAGTTTATCATGACACATCAGCGCTATTACTACGCTTACTGGCAGCCCGTATAGGTCGGTTTTTGGGCTTATCTTCTCTAAATGGATCCGGATCTCAAGGGATTGCCATCAAGGGGCGTGATTGTTGAAATAAGTCATTGGGTTGAATCTGACTCAAAAGATAGGATCTTATCCCACGAAATCAGCAAGATCTCAGTATCGTATGCGACATCAGCGGGATTTCGACATCTTACGTAACAAATTGGATTGCTTCAGATCTATATAAAGGGGTGGCTCCATTAAGAGCAGGTACGCACACAACATTCAATCTTGGTCCCGTTTTTGCTTGGCTTCTCTTCTTACTGTGGCCTGACTTAAGCATCGGAGGGCTAACGGCTGGTCCCCAGCCACCCTTATTTGCTGTCTTGCTTCAGGTCTGGTGGTGGAAATCCCTGCTGGAGTGAAGGAGGAAAGCCGGAGGATCTCGTTACAAAATCTGACATTAACATGGGTTATTCCCACTTTTGCTTCCTTGATGGCTATTCAGGGTACAACCAAATAGAAATTGCCCGTGAAGACCAAGAAAAGACTACATTCATATGTCCATTCGGCACTTTCACCTATCGGCGGATGCCGTTTGGACTATGTAATGCCCCTGCCACCTTTCAGCGTTGTATGATGAGCATCTTTTCTGACATGGTGGGGACCATTCTCGAAGTCTTCATGGATGATTTTTCCGTATTCGGTTGTAGCTTTGATGAGTGCCTTGAGCACTTGAAATCTGTGCTAAAAAGATGTGAAGAGAAGAACCTAGTGCTCAATTGGGAAAAGTGTCACTTCATGGTTCAAAAGGGAATTGTACTTGGTCACATCGTTTCACAAAATGGAATTGAGGTGGACAAAGTGAAAATTGATCTTATCTCTACCCTTCCACCACCCAAAAGCATACGAGATGTGCGGTCCTTTTTAGGACACGCAGGATTCTACAGAAGGTTCATAAAGGACTTCAGTTCACTCTCTCGCCCTTTATGTAACCTACTTCAAAAGGAAAATTCATTCGAGTGGAATGAAGAATGTCAAAAGGCCTTTAACACCCTTAAAGGTATGTTGACATGTGCCCCAATAATGCAACCACCGGATTGGAGCCTTCCTTTTAAGATTATGTGCGATGCTAGCGACTATGCTATTGGGGCCGTGTTAGGCCAAAGAAAAGATAAAAGCCATGTGTCATCTACTATGCAAGTAGAACCCTAAACTCAGCCCAGGCAAACTACACTACCACTGAAAAGGAACTTTTAGCCGTAGTTTTTGCTTTGGAGAAGTTTAGATCCTACTTGATTGGATCCAAGATCATTATATTCACTGACCATGCCGCGCTTAAGTATCTGCTTTCTAAGAAGGATGCTAAACCATGGTTATTAAGATGGATCCTCCTACTCCAAGAATTCGACATAGAAATACGTGATAAGAAAGGAGTAGAAAATGTAGTAGCCGACCACCTCTCTCGACTTGTCCTCACTGATTCCCCTGAAACGACTACAATCAATGACATGTTCCCTGATGAACAACTTTTTGCTGTTTCCCAATTGCCATGGTATGCAGACATTGCTAACTATCTTGCTACAGGTGCAATTCCTACATATTGGAAAAAAAAAGATAAGGATAGATTCTTCACGGAGGTGCGGAAATTTCTATGGGACGACCCATACTTACTCAAGTACTGTCCCAATCAAATCATAAGGAGATGTGTCCCAGATGATGAGCAACAAAGTATCATCTCCTTCTGTCATTCTCAAGCATGTGGTGGCCACTTTTCAGCTAAAAAGACCACAGCGAAAATTCTGCAATGTGGGTTTTATTGGCCCACCATGTTCAAAGACACACATGAGTTTTGCAAAGCATGTGAACCTTGTTAGAAACTAGGAGGAATATCCCGTAGAAATATGATGCCACTCAATCCCATCTTAATTATCAAAATTTTTTATTGTTGGGGCATCGATTTCATGGGCCCATTCCCATCTTCTTTTGGAAATGTATACATCTTGCTTGCCGTTGATTATGTTTCCAAATGGGTCGAGGCCATCCCTTGCCGGAATAATGACCATAAAACGGTCATTCGATTTTTAAAAGAAAATATTCTTTCCCGATTTGGAACGCCTCGAGTCATCATAAGTGATGGAGGATCTCACTTTTGCAATCACCCTTTTGCAGCCCTAATGAAGAAATATGGCGTTACACACAAAGTGAGCACCCCCTATCACCCACAAACTAGTGGACAAGCTGAGATATCCAATAGGGAGATTAAACAACATTTTAGAGAAAACGGTGAATCCCGATCTCAAGGATTGGTCACTTCGACTTACCGATGCGCTTTGGGCTTACCGTACTGCCTTTAAAACCCCTATTGGAATGTCTCCCTATAGACTTGTCTATGGGAAGGCTTGTCACTTGCCTGTGGAGTTGGAACATAAGGCGTATTGGGCTATTAAGACAATGAATTTCAATTCTGACAAGGCAAGCTCGTTACGCAAACTTCAATTAAATGAACTTGCAGAAATCCGGAATGAAGCTTATGAGAATGCGAGAATTTACAAGGACAAGACGAAGATATTCCATGATAAGAATATTCTTCGCAAGACATTCACGATCAATCAAAAAGTCCTCATGTATAATTCTCGCTTACATCTATTTCCGGGAAAATTGAGATCTCGATGGACCGGTCCCTACATTGTGCAAACTGTCTATCCGTATGGGACTGTCGAGCTATTGAATCCAAGGAACGGCAATATTTTTAAGGCAAATGGGCAGCGATTAAAGCCGTTCTTTAAAATTTTTCCTTTAGAAGGTATGTCCATACCCCTGAATGATCCTGTGTATCAGGATGATTGATCTCCTAGTCTGATGGAGGTATAGAGTAGTTAGGATTAGGATTTTGCTGCTTTTGTTTTCGTTTTCATAGGTTTGTTAGAAGGAGGAAGATTTCCAATGTTCACTCTCTCAGGTAATATCATTCCTCACTCCCTGTTATTTTCAAATTGCTCTCATGTTTTGCTCATTGCGCATCTTTTACATTGAGGACAATGCAAGATTTGGTTGGGGGGTGTAGGACTGCTTGGATGAATCCAGCACTTTGCAACATCTCAAGCAATTATGTAGAAATTTTTCGATTTTTTTCAAAAATTCGAAACTCTTTTGGAAAACATTGGTTCTATGCATTCCAGATGATATGAGCATAAGAGGAAGAGATATGAAGTGAATAGGGCTGGATGTCTGGAATCTCTCATTGCATAATGGTTTTATATGTGAACTCCCCTATTTTTGTGATTGATAGAAAATCTGAACACTTTTACACCTAGTTCACATTACACGATTTTCATGAGTTGAAGGGATTATGTGATTTATGGATTAGCTAGACTTTGAATTAAGGTATTAAGAAATCAGGCCGGGGTACTTTGTCCATCCTTGTCCATGGGAAAATAATGAAAGATATGGATTTTTAAAAATCCTATCTAATTTAAAAAGAAAAAGGAAAAGGAAGGATGAAATTGGGAATGTGGAAAAACGGTGGAAAATTCCGATTAGGGCTACCTACTACCAACCGGGGGATGGTCTACCCGTAACCAAAGCCGGAAATGGGATGTAGTGTGAAAGTCGTCGGAAGGACGGTAAGGCAAATTCCTGTCATTGGCTTGATGTGGCTCTATGTACCTTGAGTTCAATAGTCTGGTTGATCTATGAAGTAGATAATCCTAGAAACTCGTGGAATGAATTTTCACTACCCACACTAGGATGAATTTGTTCAAGTCCCTCTATTTATCAACCAATCAGTGGAATCTCATATGAATGCCTATTATGCCTTGAGGATTTACGGTTCCATCCTTTGACGCCTAATCTTTCTGAATCTTACACTTATGAACCTTGGAATGTATAGAAGGATGGTTTCTGAAAGAGAGTTGAGTTTTTGAAGAATGAGATTAGCTTCACGCATGTTTTGCTCGGGACTAGCAAAATGCTGGTTGGGGGGTGTGTTGAGCTCTTAATTGTGCATATTCTAACCCCAATTCATCACTCATTGTGCAAGGTTTGTATGGTTTGTAAGCTAATTCAATGC
Source organism: Liriodendron chinense (assembly GCA_003013855.2). Lineage (NCBI taxonomy): Eukaryota > Viridiplantae > Streptophyta > Magnoliopsida > Magnoliales > Magnoliaceae > Liriodendron > Liriodendron chinense. The sequence continues at coordinate 2,221,206 of PVNU02002194.1, read as the reverse complement.
ATGTTTTGTGACTACAGGATTGAGGGTGGACTCTACTCAATTGAAGATATAAAGAGCTCACTTGGGATCATTCTGATGAAGAATGTTTGAGGACCAAAGAAGAAAAGAAAGAAAGAACTAAAGAAGAGAAGAAAGCAGATGAAAGAAAGGAAGAAAATAAGAAGAAAATGAAGCTGACCGGTCGTGACCGGTCGGCCAAGGAAGCCAGACCGGTCACTAACCGGTCATCCATGTATGTTGGGCACTACTGAAGAGGACCGACCGGTCATGACCGATCGGTCATTGTTGCTGGAAAATTGCTGAAGGCGTCCGACCAGTCATGACCGGTCGGACATGCTTGCTGGACCAAGGATGAATAGGCCCGACCGGTCTTGACCGGTCGGGCATACTTGCTGGAATGACTCTCTATTGAGGCCGACCGGTCATGACCGGTCGGCCATGCGTACGAACTTAGAAACTTCTAATTGCATCCCGATTTTCTCTGCGCTGCGTAAGTGTTACGCACTTTCTCGATTCTTTCGAAGTTGGGGAGCCTCCAGACTATAAAAAGACACCTAGGGATTGTTCCTAGGGCATCCTAAAAGGGTACAAGCGAGGTTGGAGGCTGTGGAAGTGAAGATTGGAGTTTCACAACTCCTTTTGGTTTGCTTTGCTGTTTTCATGCTTTTTGTAGTTGTTTCATGTTTCCTTGGATCATGAGCAGCTAAACCTCTTAGCTAGGGCTAAGAGGTGAAGCTTGTAGTGAATCCAAGATGTTTTAATTCGTTTTATTGGTTTTTAGTTTGGAATTAATGATTATGAACTAAGGTTTGAAGTTTATACAAGTTTTTAAGTAATTTTTCTTAGTCTTGTGATGACTCATGGATGTTTGGATGAATTACTTATCTTCTTAATTTGTTTGCAACGGTATAGTCCGAGGAATCGGAGTGCGCTCTAGTACTAAGTTCTTCATAAAGGGACTTCAGGCCAAATTTCTATTTTAGTTGATTTTCTGGAATATTTAAGGACTGTGCTGGTGATTTGAATCTAGTTCAAATCCTAATCTAGCCTTGTCTTGTGAGAGGACTTGGGGGATGGTTATGATTGAGAACTGGACCTATAGGAAAGGGGAATGACCTATGAAATTGAGCATGCTCAGCTCAGCCTAGATTGAGTGAATCTTATGCATAGAACTTACATATTACAGACTATTTGGTTTAACAGTTCTATCATCCGACTGGACGGACAAGAATGTCGGTTCTAGTTGAGAGAATAAGAAACCACAGCGGATTGAACATTAAGGATTGCTACAAGTGGATCCTTGAAACCCTAGTACCCTCTTATAATTACTTACTCTCGATTTAATTCAGCTTTTGTTACTCACATCAACTTTATACAACAATCTGATTAGTAGACTTCAATAGACACTTGTGGATGAATTTGTGAGATCCTACATAGTCCCTGTGGATCGACCTCGGTCTTACCGAGTTTATTACTACATCGCAACCCTACACTTGGGGAAGCGAACACTAACGCCTGCCGCAACACGCCTGGGAAGCTTTTTAAGCCTTAAGCCATCCATTAAGCTACCAGACCACTGGCGAAACGAGATGCACCCAGCTTCAGCTTATGACTATAAAGGCGCGTCAGCCTTTAACTATATAGTAATAAGCGTTTTGAAGCCAGCTTCAAAACGTATGCGCGCGTTTGACTATACGGCTTTGAAGCCAGCAAGCAACGGCTGAAAAGCCGTTGCGCGCGCATACGTTTTGAAGCTGGCTTTTCAGCCGTTGCGCGCTAGCGCGCTCAGTAGTTTTGAAGCATGGCTGAAAAGCGTCTATATACAAACGAGCGTTGGCGCTTACGTTTTTCAGCTGGCTCCCGCGCGCGTGCTAGCGCGCTACGGCAACAACCTGACACGCTGCGGCCCCCTTCCAAGGGGGCCCCCGCTTGCCGAAAAATGTGGTAATCGCGCTCCTGCGCGATACGGCTTTTTCAGCAGAGCTGAGCCGTATCTTTCACCTGCCTTTCGGCGGTTCCATTTGTGATGTCAAGAAAGTCAGTTAGAGAAAAGGTACTTAGGATGATGAGGAGGTTTCTTTTCACCTAAGCACATTGAGGAAGAGGGATCTAGGACAGAAGAGAATTTGAAAAGCAATCTCTACAGTGAAGGGTAGGACCTCTATGGGTACATGTCAGCCCTCTGCTACCCCAAATATAAAGGCCCTTGCTCCGCTTGGTGATGACGATGAGAGGGGAATTCAAGTGGAAGAGGATTGGGTATGTAGGTGCATTGTAGGAAAAATTGTCAAGAAAATGCTGGCCTGATTAAGTTGGTCACAGTGGAGGGCTTGGAGCACCTTTTTTCTGAGGTGAACTTAGAAGGCAATAGGGAAGACCTTCGAATCTCCTCAAGCAGCTCGCAATAAGAAAGCTAAGATAAAGAAGGATGATGACTTACAAAAAGGAGCGTGTGAAGAGCTAGCATCTCAAAAGAAAGAAAGGGCCTCAAAACTAGGCAGTCGAGGAAGGGGAGAAAAAAGCAGAACCCCAATAAAAAGAAAGAAGTAGGGAAGGAGCTTAATCACTCTCAAAGGGCGGTGGCCGGACTTTGAGTCTCGAATGAAATTGATATCATTTTCATTCAGGAGACAAAGGTTGAAGAGAGGAAGATGGAGTTAGTAAAGGATCAGGGTAGTCTTGTCACTTTCTTTTAGTTCCACTTCCAGCGTTTGGTCTGTTTGGTGGCATGTGGATTCTATGGAATAAAATCAATGAGAGGAAGGAATTTTTTCATTGAAAGCATTCTCTTACGGTGGAGTTTTTCTATGTTTGTTTCTCTGGTAAATTGCTTCGGCGGGGGCCAAATTCGGTGATTGAGAGACGAGTGGGCGGAACTAATGGTTGCTCAGGATCTATCTGACCGTCGGCATGGGAGGCATTTTGAACACATGCCTGTGGTTTCTGACAAAGGAGGGGATTTAAAAAAAAAAAGGTATGATGAAATTGAACGATTTTCTCTTGGATCGTCGGTCTTTCGTTCAAATCTCCCTCTTCTGGACTCTTCTCTTCTTTCACATCGTCGGTCTTTCTCTTGGATCGTGGTCCAACTGACACAGCGGAGCGATGCAATATTTCGTCGTCTGGACCGGTTTGTTTTCTCCGGTGATCGGGGAGGCGGATTTTCGGACATTGAATGGACCGGCTTCTGAACACAACTCCATTTTTGTCGGGTAAGACCCCCAAACCTCCTTTCTGATTTTAGCTTATGCGGTTAGGTCATCCCGACTCTGTCTTAATTGCGAAGTGGTGGAGGTCAACCGATTTCTATAGTCAGGCCCTTTTCGTTTTTCCCAAGCAGTTGCAGGTTCTCAAACATCACCTTTTTTGATGGAGTAAGGAGGCTTTTGGGAACCAGTTCCTCAGCTGAAAAACATCGTTTTGGGTTTCCAAGAGATGGCTGAAGAAGGTGATATGGATGCCTTTAGCATTTTATTCATTCTAAATCTTTGGCTGCATGCCACAATGCCCTTACGCAGGAAGAGGTCTTTTGGAAGCAGTGCTCTAGGGTTACTTGGAACAATGAAGGTGATAGGAACACTCCATTTTTCCATGGCATTGCCCAAACAAAGCTTACAACCAGGCCTTTTCAAATCTGAAGGGTAGCTTATGGATCCGGATGATGGTACATTGAAAAGTGGAAATGGACCTTAGGAGAATTGTTCTTAACCACTTCTCATCTCTCTTTACTTGTGAGGATCGTCATGCGACTGATTGATGGGAGATAATCACTTTTGTGAATTTCGACCAGGTTAATGAGCAGCATTCTAGACCTCTCTCTCTCTAGAAGAGGTTAAGGAGGCTGCTCTCCTTAGGGACAAAGCACCAGGTCCAGATGGGTTTCCTTTCTTTTTAAAAGACTTTTTTTTTTTCAAAACGATTTTTCGGTTTATATTATTTTAATTATATCACACAGAGGCCTTGCGCTACTAAGGTAGAGGAGTTCAGGCCGATTAGCATTTGCAACTCCCTCTCCCAAATCATCTCCGACGGTGTTGGCTAGCGATTAAACGACATCCCCCAAGCATTTTTTTCGCCATCACAAGGGTGTGAAGGGCCGCCAGATTCTGGATGGGGTTTTGGTGCATGAAGCTATCCATTCCACTAAGAAAGCGGGTAGTCCAGGAGCAATTCAGATTTTGGATATGAATAAAGCGTATGATAGAGTGGATTGGGATCTTTTATGGGATGCACTTGAGAGGTTTGGCTTCTCCCATAAATGGATTAGCTAGATGAAGGATGCATAACCAAAACAACGACTTTCTCAATCCTTCTCAATGGTTCGCGGCTACTTTAAGAGCTCGAGAGGCTTATGTCAAGGTGATCCCATCTCCCCTACCTCCTCATAATTATGGTATAATTAGGTAGAAGCCTCATCAAAGGTTGTAATAGATGGGAAATGGATAGTGTTTTCATGGCCCATTCTATGCCTCCTCTTTCTAACCTCCAATTCGTGGACGAGACTATAGTCTTCTTCGAGAGCTGGGTAGCCCAAGCAAGGGAAGTCAAGATCCTGGTGGTAAAAAAGAAAAAAAAAGAATGTCAATTGGTTAAGTTTGATAAGAGCAGCCTCCTGTGTGCTAATGTAGATAGCCACAAAGAGCATTAGTTCGGAAGCTAGGTTGTGTGAGGGAGTCATTTCCATCTAAGTAAATGGGTATCCCTCTTTTCCACGATAGGTACTAAAGATTTGTGGGACCCGATCCTTGACCTAATGAGGCATAAGCTTTCTTATTGGAAAGGTACGCTTTTCACTCAAGCTGGAAAGATGACCTTGTCAAAATCTTCCCTTCAGTCTCTTCCGGTTTCTTATCTCTTGTTGCATCGGATGCCTGTGAGGGTTGCAAAATCAATGGAGAGCATCCAGAAGAAAGGTTGACGGATGGGTGTTGAGGATAATGGAAGGATTCCTATAGTGAACTAGGAGAGTTCTCCTTCTTCCTAAAAAAGAAAAAAATCCTATCTTATATTGACGGTGCTCGGTATCCGCCTAAATAGAATCAAAATCTCAGCTCTTAAAAGAGGGGACGACATATCAGTTGAAAAATCATTCAACAAGCATCAAAGGGATTGGTGAAAAGGAAAATCCTTGACGGAGATCGTGGAAAGGCTTAGCCCGGGAGTGTTGATTTAAGCATTTTATTCCATCGAAGAAATTGATCATTATCGTCTGACGAAATGGGATCCTCTTTTTCACCGAGGTGTTCATCATCGGTATCCCTTGGAGGAACTCAAAAAAGAACCGACGGAGGGTCGGAAGGGAATTTCATCTGCAAATGGTTGATTCTAAGCGAGCCCGTCTAGCTAGAACGTCGGTTCACTCGCACCGAACCCGTTGTAACCCGCAAGAGCAGTAGAGGAAGTGAAAACCCCTATCATACAGGCGACCAACCCGTCGATCCTAACCCTCGGAAGCGAAAAAAGCCACGACCCCCCCCCTTTAGGGCTATGGAGTCACTTTCACTTTAAGCGGGGCTATTCCTTTGAGGAGAAAGATAGAGCAAATTTGAGACGGTCAAGAAAGCCCAAGGGCGAGGGATATGGCCGCCTTGAAGAAAGAGACGCATGAATTGAGGAGCATGCTCACCGAAGTGCTCGCAACCCTACTCGCACCAACCAGAGAAGCACAACCCGAAGTCCCTATCCAGGCCAGATGATAGATCTTCTACAGCTGACCTTCCAGGCAGCTAAACCCCTCCAGTGGCTCCCACGCACAGTCCGCATGTGCTCCCTACATGCAATCCAGCCCCAGCAACGGGACCCTCTTGTAGCCAACAGGCCCCTTCAGTAGGCCCACAAGTGAATGGTCAAACCGCCTCAAGCTTTTCATGTTCCCCAAGGCATGGTCCCTTCACACTAAACTTCCTTAAGCCCTCAGCCGTGTGGGCAGTCTGCAAGTGGACCAAGCGCTCATGACCCCGGCGATACATTCAGCAACTCGAAGCCCGGATGACCGAAAATCTAGGGGGCAAGCGAGAAGCAACATCATTTCATCCTTTCTGCCTATTTCCTACAACCCGGCTCCCCGCTGGATATACTCCTCTTTTCATCGCTATAATGGGACCGAAAATCCTAAGGCCTATTTACAGTCATTATATTTATACTGCACTGACGTTTGCCGAGGATGATGCCAATTTCATCCGACTATTCCAGAGGAGCTTAGTGGGCTCCACATTGGACTGGTTCACCAATCTTCCGATCGGCTCAATGAAAACATTTCTGAGCTTGCCAACCAGTTCATAAAGTAGTCCTGCTACAATATCAATGTTGCTCCGACGGGCCATGAATTTGAAATATTGCAATTGCACTAGAAGCCGGACGAGTCCTTTGCAACGTATGTGGGCAGATTCAAGGCCGTAGCATCCGACGGTTGTTCCCCCTTACGTAATAGGGGCTTAGAAAGCGATAAAAAAATAGGATATTCCATTCAAAACCTCGAACAATCCTTTGGCGAGCTACATTCTGATGGGGGAATACTGGGATTCTCAGTCCCGGGGAAATAGGATGGAGAATTTCATGCATGATAGTAGGAAGGTTTCCAGCTAACAAGGAAGGCACGATTCCACTTCCCAACGTCACTAATAGGGTGGCCCCTCGGCTTCCACTCAATCGGATGAGGGATGGAACGACGTCTAATCCCAATAAACGAAATGGAAATCGTGGAAACCAGGGAAGCCACGAAGTCAGTGCCATCTCTCGACGCCCCATTGACGATAGCCGCCCCATCGCATCCTCAGCAGCATCAGCTACCCCCACCTCTAGTTCAGTAGTATCAGCATCCAATTTAGCAACATCAACAGCAGCAACCCCTGCTGCTCTAGCCGCAGCAGCTGCAGAGACTACAGGAGAGTCCGTCCCTCCTAATAAAGGGAATAACGGTGCGAATACTAGCGTGCAGCAGCCTCAACGCCTGTTTACACCCCAACTCCTGAAGGGGCTTCCATTGTTTGTGTCAAATCATCCCCTTGTTGCTCGAGCGCGGCCTGATACAGCTCCTTCCTCGTCGACCGTTGCCAGATCCTCTCCCTCCAGCGTGGAACCTAAACGTATACTGCTAATTTCATGAGAATTCAGGGCATTCCCGTTGAAAAGCAAAAAAAAGAATCGAATAATGAGGTAAAGATAGCCGTCGCGGATGAAGGAGCCGCCCCTGCAGCGGCGAATGCAGTGAACCCCAATGAGAAGATGGGAGTTTTTAAGGATCCACTCCCAAGCCATGCTCCAGTCGCAACCACCCCGGAAGTCTCCGCTTTTCCGACCCCCGTTAAGGAGATTCTTACCCGTCCTGAGTATTTAATTAATGCGTGCCCTCCGTTGAAGATCCATCTCAATGGATCGTGAAGAGCCCCGCCACTCAATTACCGCGGAAAGATGAGTCCCGCAGCTCAAAGCCTCGAGTAATCGCGGCCCTAACTCTCAAACGTGCCTGACCTGTGCTGACCCTGACTCGGCCCAGGACCCTTGCCGCGGCACAGCTAGCAGCAGAACCACATTCAAATCCGTTAGTCAACGACGTGACTCGCTCTGGACGAATCTATCAGCCTGTGCAGCGTAGAGGGCTTGGTACTGCCATGCCAAAGATCCCACCTCCGCGCCAGCCAGACGTGACGAGGTAACTGAGTCGTACGACGTGGCCCAGCATCTAAAGGAGATCCCGACTCAGATCTCCTTATTTGATCTGCTCCAGTGGTGACGAGTGGAGTAGGCAGCGAGTGGAGTGCATAAGCCCAACAGCTACAGGGGCGAGCCAGCAAGCAGAAAGAACGTCGTTTTTCGAGAACCGTCTATCCATATATGTTTTGATCGCCAGTTCATACTAGATCCAGTTGCGTTCGATTGGAATTGAGAGAATGACCTTTACTCTTTTGACTCCCGAAGTCACTCTCATCAACTAGGAGTTGAACTACTACAATCGCTGCCTAAAGACCACTAACTCGTGTGAGGGTTTTGAGCTTGTGTTCGGGTCGAGATAGGCCTATCAAAATAGTATATATAATACTAGAAACTCCACTCGCACTCGTTGCCTATAGACGGCTCACTAATACTGGGAGATGGACCGTTTACTGAACGAACGAAGTGAGGGCCAAGGGAGAATGTCCCTTCTTACAGGGGACAGGAGCTAGTTCTTGTATTATAGTAGTCTCGAGCTAGCACTAGTCTCCCCGCCAAACCGAAAGGAGAACGACGAAGGAAGTGTTAACGGAGTGAGTTAACTTACGTAGTGAGGGGGATAATTGCAAAACAACTATATATAGATAAGTATAAGTATATAAGTCTCAATGCAGTGAATTGTTCCAAGACTGATCCTATCCTAATTGCTTTTATTAACCCATCAGAACGAGATTCACTTGATTGATACGTGTACCAATCCGACGTAGATCAAATATATTTGATCTACGTCGGATTGGTACACGTATCAATCAAGTGAATCTCGTTCTGATGGGTTAATAAAAGCAATTAGGATAGGATCAGTCTTGGAACAATTCACTGCATTGAGACTTATATACTTATACTTATCTATATATAGTTGTTTTGCAATTATCCCCCTCACTACGTAAGTTAACTCACTCCGTTAACACTTCCTTCGTCGTTCTCCTTTCGGTTTGGCGGGGAGACTAGTGCTAGCTCGAGACTACTATAATACAAGAACTAGCTCCTGTCCCCTGTAAGAAGGGACATTCTCCCTTGGCCCTCACTTCGTTCGTTCAGTAAACGGTCCATCTCCCAGTATTAGTGAGCCGTCTATAGGCAACGAGTGCGAGTGGAGTTTCTAGTATTATATATACTATTTTGAAGGGATTCGACTCGTACCGTCGACCCGAATTCGCATAGAAAAAGAATCTGTTCGATTACTTGTCGATCCCTTCCCAGATTTACAGGTTCTACCATATTCTTTAAAAAAAACTGCTCATACTATGAGCATAGTATGATGGCGCTCGGGCAGGTATGCCCCTATCGTCTAGTGGTTCAGGACATCTCTCTTTCGACGGAGGCAGCGGGGACTTCCCCTGGGGATAGGGTACTACGAAAGGAAGTTGATCATGGATTCTCAATAAGCCTACAATTGATTCTTCCTGGGTTGATGCCCGAGCGGTTAATGGGGACGGACTGTAAATTGGCGATATGTCTACGCTGGTGCAAATCCAGCTCGACCCAAGAATTCACCGATCCATGAGGATGATATAACCAATCCGTCCTAAAAAAATGCATGATATGGAGGAATAAATAATCCATATTTTCTGAGATATTATCTCCATTTGTTTCCGCATGTTCTGATGTTTCTAACAATAACGATTTATGATCTATAAGTATTAAGGACAAACAAATTTTCATTGAAAGAAAGATTCTCAATCGATTTGGCAATAACCACAGGATGACTAGTAATCCGTGTCACTGTCACTATAGTACATATCTATGTAGATATGTATATCAGTATATCATTCGTGTCTCTGTTACAACACGGCGATTATAAATGGTTCGAATGAAATCATTTATAAATAATAAAGATTTTGAGACTGTACACCTCATTTTCTGGGATTGTAGTTCAATCGGTCAGAGCACCGCCCTGTCAAGGCGGAAGCTGCGGGTTCGAGCCCCGTCAGTCCCGACCTAGGATCCGATGAATCGATCAATTCATTTCTCCATTTTCTGTGAAGAGGGGGGACAAAGAGCAGGATCTAATTCCCAGCAGGAGGATCCTTCTTTCGTTTCGCATTTCTAATCGGACAAATGACGGTCAAGGAATCCAAATGACAATAACTAGTACCGATTGATGGGGGAGAGACATATGTAGGTTGGTACAATCGGAGGTATCACCATATTCAGGATTCAAAGAGAGACCTCCCTGGTCTGGCTTTTTTCGATTGTTCCTGATCAATCGAATAGAGTACCCATATGTTTCCCGGGAGCACATAAAAAAATGGGATTTGTTTATTGTACGATACGCAATTAACTTAACATAGTGACCCCGACAGAGTACTTTGAAGATTCAACCTACCCTTTTTCTAGCTCCGATTCTGTGTAACCTAAATGACTAATTGGGTACCTTCTATCTATCTCATCCAAATGAATTGCACACTGGATTCTCGATGTATGCGTCCCAATCCAAGGAAAGGGGATACTAATCAAAGATCAAAGATCCGCTCCTTCTGTTCTGGGGAGGGATATAGAATGAAAAAATCCAAAATTCAAAATGATGATGAGATTCTGGAAGTACTGCGCATTTATTGCTACTGCACTGTTTTGTTTATTCTAGTTCCTACTGCCTTTTTGACTTATCATCTACGTAAAAACAGTCAGTCAAAATGATTCATTTGAATGAAACGTCGAGTGACTTATTAGTTCTTATCAATGATTGAAGAAATGAAAGGGATTACAATTCCAAGTCTTAAATGAAATGAGTGGACTAGATTGAATCAGCGGTATATAGATCCAATACAATAGAGAGTCTTGTAGAAAGAACTAGATGCACCTTTCTACCACACTATCTATTGTATGAAGATATGGGATTGATATAGATCAATCAAAGATATGTATCTACATATATGTAAATGTAAATTACATAAAATTACATGTAAATAGCACTCCCATTCTATTTCTTCGCTACACCCATTCGTATTTATTCCGATCAATTCGAAATAATCCAGCGTCAACTGCTCTAATTCATAGGTTTTTTATTGCCCGGGATCTATCGAAACAATGGAATCATAGTATGGGCATATACAAAATTTAAGCAAGTCATCCTTTTTTTTTAGCATTCCTCAGAAGTAATGGATTGAGCCGTTAACAGATGATCCAAGGAGTTCTATGGTCACTTCTTCGGATTTTGAAAAGGAGTAGTAGACCCCACCGATCTTTCATGCTTGAACCATGACATGAGGTGAGGCGATAAAGCATAAATCAGATTCCTAGGAGTATCAAAAGGTAGGTGCGCGATATGTGGATCACCCGAAGCAAGATCTTATTATGCGTAGTACCTCTTTGGACAACCACTATGTCTATGTCGCCTCCAGTATAAAGTGGATATCGTATCTACGTAATAGCAGAACGACTCCCTCTTTGAACAGTACAGTAAAGAGGGAAACTAAGAAAATAGGGGTTGCTCCTCATTGGTTTATCCATCATTCTGGTAAGAACTGGTTCATCGAAATGGAATATTTAGGAAGAATTCGGTTGGAAAAAGAAATTTCCTATCATGTGTATCCCTTTGAGTTTCGAAATACGAACACGGGAATAATTGAAAGATTTGTTTGATCCAAAGGTGATTATAAAATCTTACTGGGGAATTTTGAAATGGAGATTTTTTGATTAAAAAACGATTCGCAGAACGATCTAATAAACAATTGATACAATTCGATTACTCAATTAGTAGTACCCCTAGAGTCCACTTCTTCCCCATACTACGAGTGAAAGGGGGAAAATGTAAAGACTAACAGCCCACCCAAGCGAGACTGACTATATCCATGTGAATCATGTTCCCTATCTCTATGAATATGAAGGAATTTCAAATTGATTGATCACTAAAAATATTGGAATCAAAGGTGCAGAGTCAAAATGGGATTCTAACCTAACGCTATTGACGAACCGATCCAATGGATCCACTCGTAACGACGTTCCTATATTCTTTCTGGTGGAATCGGGAAGCATTAATCACAAGCAAGATACACAGTTACCCCATGGGAAGTCTCAAGGGGATGTTACTAATGGAACATGTAGGAATAGTAACACCTATTGTGTGTTTTGTTGCGTTTCATAAGGTTTCAAAATTTCGCATAAATCTTTCTCACTATCTATCACATACCTATATCTCCCATTTGATCTAAGCCGTCACTGTCTCTGTTTCTGTGAAACAATCGGGAGACACCCTAAACCATTCGGGGGTTACCGAGAACAAATTCTTCATTTTTTTTTTCTACTTTGATTCTATAAGAGCCAATCACCCATCCAATATTGAATGACTGAGCACTCAGATCCTATCGCGAGTCTGGATACAAAGTCTCTTCAGTCCTTTCCACAACTCCTAATTGGATTCCCCATCGGCCCATCCAATCTAATTCACGACTCAGTCAGTAGACACTACACTAGTAGGGTAAGTTACGGTAATTAGGAAGGATTTTGAGTCCTTCAACCCCTCCTTGGATCCTAGGAGCAAGGATTTACAGTCCTTTAGCAACAACCTTTGGATCCCGACGATTTCCGGTCCCTGACTTTCGTATTTCTGAATCTCACAATTGAATCTGACTACCCAAGTCGATCCTATTGGCAACGGAGCAACACCGGCGGACACGAACTATTATTGGCAACGGGCAAACGATGCTTACGCGGGATCTCGGTGCCTTCTCTTGAAAGAATCTAAGTGGAGTTCGAGTTGTTATCATGCCGGATCGGAGGAGTAAAGCCGTACTAAGAGCCAGCGTACCTGCTCACGGGAGTCAGGCCTGCTCTGTAGTGGGCAGACGTAGCAGGGCCATCTGAAAGAATACTGGAAAAACAGCTGCTGGAGAAAACCAATTACGCTGGGTTCTCCATGGAATGGAGTATGCAGTGAGTTTGAATCGACCCGGTTCTCATAGCTAGAAGGTTCCTTTCGCTACCGTCCTAAGGTTCAACCAACCTTTGGTTTGCTTTAACAAGATTTCACTGAAGTTAACCCGAGGCGAAGTTGGTGAAACCTGAGCTACGCGACTTCCTTCTTCCCCTTTCTCTAGACATTCTCTCTAAAAAAAAAGAATTCTATTTATATACTTGGCATAACATAACGCTACGCGGGTTCATTGACATAGTGAAACCTGAGCGTAGCTATGTCACGTGAAGTGAAGTAAGTGAAGAACCTCTGCTCCCTTTTTTAGACACCTTCTCTGATTATTCCCCGGAGCAAAAGAGCAAGGGTAAACTCCTCAGCTGGATAGTCAGTGGGGAATATCAAAATGGATATCGCTTTTCCAGGGGGACCGAGAGAAAGGGAAGGAGATATGGAGCCAGTGAGTGGCAACTGGTTCAGCGGTGCTATCAAAAACTGCCTTCTATGTGCTATCAGAGCCACTCGTCCCTTCTCCTTTCCTTTCAGTCGACGGTCTAACCTCGCGTAGCTCATGAAAGGGAATACCTTAGAACAGAACCGACTATAAGCCCTGAGAACCAATTCATATCTAGTAGGGTTGGTTCTTGTTCTGTAGCAAATGGGTCTTGTACACTGGAGGCCGTATTGGATTTAGGTCTTCTGGTAGTACCCTACGAAACGAAGATTCAAAGGGCGCGCCCGGGTAGCCGAAGGGAAGGAAGCCGAGCAGCCCTTATAGCAATAGCGGCCCGGGGACGAAGCCAAGCCACGAGAATAGCTTGCTTCCAAGCGCTTGCGAGAAGGATCCAGTCAATAATGTAGGGCGGTTGATAAGCGTCACTGTTGACACCGCCAGCGACTTATGAATGGAGAAGGATGTCATACAGGCCCACGGAACAACTTGGAACAGGGAAACCGGATGGATTTCTTTCTGCCAAGTAAGCGCTGAGAACTGCCGGCTTCGCCTACGCCGTTATTCTATTCTATTTCTATATAGGCTTCTAGAAGCTATAGAAGATTCATTGATTCGTTCGCCAAATCTTGTTCAGTTCCATTTCCTCACTCTGCGATCTATCGGCGAAGCTTCGCTACTTCCTTGACTCGTGCATGAAAGAAAGAAAACAAAGTTCACCTCATGAGACATGTTGTCACTCCCGTTGATTCTCCTCGCTTGAACAAAGTATGGCTGCGTGTAGGATCACCCTAGCTATGTATGCAACTTCCCCACTGACTTGATTGTTGAAAGCAAGAAGAAAGAGGCACCGGTCGCAGTGAGTAGGTTCCCTTTTTTTGATCGCATTCAAGAAGCCTGCTGAAAAACCGTTCTACTCCTTTCCTTCTATTAGAGTGACGGTCCGTCCTATTTCTTTTCAGTATGCGGGCGGTAGAGATTTCTTGTCTGGTCCAGCCGTATTCTGCTCCCCCGAAGTGCACCGAGTCGTCCTGTCCTCTCTCGACTTGATGCGAGGACCAGCTCTGCTGCACTTGAGTTTAGATCCCTATCTATAAATTCTGTATGAACCATATTCCTTGTCGTGAGTGACGGGCCAGTTCGATATACAGTTTGAACAAGGAACTTCAATTCACAGGTCTGCCTTTCTCTAGAGTGATCGAGATGGCTCTAAAGAGCGAAAAAAGCCATAATGTGATTGATATGCTTCTAATGTTCTCCATTTAGGTAGGTAGCTTCCCGGATCTCCATTTCTCCCGCCCCTTAAAACTCCTGTACCACTGAATTCGCTTTGATTCAATTGCACTCTCCATTCGAAGCAGCGTTCCAGTCCGGTTCGCTGCGTGGACTTCCGCCCACGGTACAAGAGGGACCGAAGGAAGAGCATATCACTCTAAGAGCGCACCAGAAGACCGATCTTCGATCCTCCATCTCCTGGTGGGTGTTACGTTGAAGTGGAGGCCGGCTTAAGTGGTAGCAGACCTATCATACTTGCCTCCTTGTGAGATTCCCCCTGTAATGTCCTCTGCTACAGTTTCAGGCCGCAAGAAGACTATACAACAAGGGACCCCTTGAAGATCCTAAACCTGCTGTTGGTTGATCGATCCTGCTAGAACCGAAGTTGATCGCGTCCCTCTTTTAGTAGACGTCATCAACCATTCCGTATTCAGCCGCCGCTTAGTGCCGCTCCGCATGAGCCCGCTTACGCCCCTTTGGAAACTAGATGTGGAAACTTCGGCGAGCATCCAGAATGAATGAAGTAGGCCTAGAACTGGCCTTACTTAGTCATCCAGATGTTCGCCTTTGGGATAGTTTTAGCAGACAGGTTCACCTTTGGAAAAACGACTATAGTGTTTTTCTGAGGTAGGTTGCTTTGTCAAAACTACTTAATAGTGAGTTTTTCTGATGGGACCAGCAAGCAGCTTCTGAAGAAGGCGCGGGAGCCTCGGGGGGGTCTGGGGGGGACGGCGGGAGCCGTCACGTGATAGGGGCTTTGAAGCTAGCCAGCAAGCAATGGCTAGCTTCAAAGCCGTTGCGCGCTAAAGCCTTTGACTTTAATAGATAGTCATAATCGTTTTGAAGCAAGCAACGGCTTTTCAGCCTATTAGTCAAACGCGCGCAGTAGTTTTGAAGCTGAAAAACGTATGCGCGCTAGCGCGCAACGGCTTTTCAGCCAATAGGCTTCAAAGCCGTATCGCGCAGGAGCGCTCACGTTTTTCAGCTGGGTCCTAGTCTTTATCTATAGTAGTGACGGCTCCCTCATCACCGTTTTCCACCTGCTATCTTCCCTCCTCCTCTTTTCCCATCTCCGACAGCCCTTCCTACTATTCCGTCAGGCCCCTACCTGGCCCTCCGTCAGTTCCATCTCTCCCGCCAGCCCCCCTCACAGCCCCATCTCTTCTGCCATCCTCCTGCCCTCACGTCTTTTCCATCTATCTCAGATTTGCACCTTTTTGCAGATCTGCGACTCTCTGCAGACCAGCGATAATCTGCACTCTGCTCTTTTATCTGATCTGCCTCTCTTACCTTCTTTCTCTTCTTCTGATCAGACCTGCTACCTTTGTCTGACCCCTGTCGTGCCAATTTTTCTCTATGGCTGCGACCTCCTCCTTTATAGGATAGGGACTTCGAATTTGATTCTTTTGAAAGGCCATGCCTCTTGTTCGCAGCCGGGTTTTGATGGATCTCTCCCAGCTCCTCCTCCCTATTTTGAGGAGCAAGTTGTCTCAGATGATGGCAAGTCTGTGATCTCTCGGGTCCCTAATCCGGCATATGCTGCTTGGGTTTCCAACGATCAGCTTTGATTTTTGTTAGTTGGATTAATGCCACTCTTACAACAGAGATTCTGGCTCAAGTGATTGATCTTTCTTCAGCCAAGGGATGCTCTGCACAACATCTACGCTCAAGAATCGCAAGTCTAATGCAGCTTCGACTCGAGCTTCAGCAAGGGGAGGAGCATCTATATAATCGTCATTTGAATAAGATTATTTGAACCGCTTCAAAGCTATCTGCGATCAGCTAGCTGCGATTCAGCATGCCATCCCGGACACTGAGAAAGTTCTCTATGTTCTTGGAGGCCTCGGGGAGGAGTACAACACATGTTTGTCACGTTGGTAACCACTCGCCCTCCTTTTCCTTATTTTTCTGAACTTCGACCTCTCCTTCTTCTGAGGCGACGGTTCGTGTCTCCGGTAACGCATGGCTCGAATCCTCCATCAGCGGAGGTGCTTGTAACGGAATCCCGTCCATCTCGGGGACGTGGACGTTATAATCGAGGACGTGGCCGCGGTAATAATCATTTCATTCTCGCTCAAATCCGCAGACCACAGACCACTCAATCAGCGGCACCAGGAAGCATTCTCGCCTCCTGACAACCGTGATAATCGATCCTCTGTCACTTGCCAAGTATGTGGCAAACGTGGACACTCGGCTCTTCAGTGCTCTCACAGGTTTCATCCCTCCTATCAACATGAAGCACTAACTCATCAAGTGGCCAACATGTCTATTGCATCTCCCTCGGATTCTGCGTGGTATCCAGATACCGGAGCCACAAATCATGTGACTGGAGATCCAGTCATTCTTTCAGATTTGATTCCCTATAAAGGGAGCTGCATGGTCTTTACTGGAGATGGAACTGCCTTACCTATCAAAAATATTGGGACAGCCAATATCTCTACAAAACGCTAGCGCCCCTATCCCTATTAGTGACGGCTCCCCTATTAGTCAAAGTTAGTAAAAGGGAGTCAGAGAGACAGAAACAGAGGCGGGGGCATAGCTATCAGAGGCAACGGGGGCAGAAGCAAGGATGGCAGTACCAATGAAAAATCTAGTTGAATATCCTCCCACCATTGCAAATGGGGATGCATAGCCGCAACTATCTCGTCCAATTCCAGTGCCTGTTAGAGATCCGGTTTACCGAGTAGTTGATTTGATTTGATTGATCCAGTCCCCCCGACAGTTCGATAGCCGCTTCCGCTTCAGGCCCCGTAACCTGTTTTCATAATGATCCCGCATAGGCATCTGTCTTTCTTAGAGCAAAAGCGGGATAGTTAGTTATAGACGTCCAGTCCCCGATCCCGTTGACTGAGGACCAAGGCAAGCAGGGGCCCGTAGCGGGGGAATAGATTGAAGAGGCAGCAGGCAATGGGAATCAAACAAATCCCATCGCTCCAACCAACACATTTATAAGCTAAACCTCATGTTTTGCCGGATGACAGGACGGGAAAGGGTAGCAGATCCATTCTTCGGAGGGAGTCTCTAGATCCATTTCCAGATCCATACACAGATTATCCAGTCGCAGATATACTTCCATCAAGTGCCGGGAGCATACCTCCGGATTATGGGGCCTGGGGATCACCATTAGCATTAGCGCGGGCGCCGGTCGCAGGAGCAAAGCAAGAAAATCAAAGGTATAGACGGCGGGAAAAGCATCCGAGGAAGAAGTGGCAGGACCGGGACCCGTCCTGGTTATTTATGTTGAAGTGATAGATAAAGATCGAAATGCGGTTCTGCAACGGTGGTAACACCAGCAGTTGACCCGGTTTCTATGAACTCATCTGATCCAGTGTCATATCCAGTTGACCGGGTCGAACTATCAGCAGCGGAGAAGGCAACAAGAGCACCACCAAAAAGGGCGGAGATATCACCAGCGGCAGAGGTAGCAGCATCTAAGCCAGTATCTGGGCCAGTTGGCTTCGTCGACTCAGCAATTTCAGTGGTGGATCTTGAACCAATTGGTTCATCAGTTGCCCCATTACCCGGTAAACTATCCTGGATCAGTAGCATTGGATCGGGAATGTGGCCATTTCACTATAGCCCATTGATCCACAGCAGATAGAGACTCTTCGACTAAGACATTGCCTTTATATTATAAGACTGTTCACATTTCACCGGCCAGGTTCGAGACTCTCTTCCCTTCGTCAACATAGAGAGAATGGGAAAGACAAAGGATTTGGGAAAAAGAATTGGAATTGAATTATCAGTAAGGGAAGGGCCGGGAAATTTCATTCATAGAGCCCCCAAGCGTTTTTGCCGTGGATCGCCAGCTCCACGCCAACATGCTACTGACGTTTAGGTAACGCGGGGGACGGGCATGAGTTGGTCATCCGAGCAACTAACCTGGTAGGTTGGCCGGGTTGGTTCTCCCCGTCTATGAAGTCGCATTTGACTCACAACCAGCATATGAATCAAAGTAGCAGCAATTTCGGTTTCAGTGCGGAAGATCCAGCAGCAGTTTCACCAATTTCTTTGATTGACCACCCCCCGAAGGGACTTATCCCTCAATTAAAGTAGCAAAGTCAGTGGTTTCCCCCGATCCGGAACCAATAGTTGATTCGGGACCAGCATTCTCGCCTGTTGGAGAAGTCTGTAATCCAGTTTGAGATCCTCCAGGGGTGGGAGGGCCCTTATCGATGTTGATTGAGAAAGAAACCTCGGAGTGGAAACCCATATCCAGAAGTGAGAACTCCTTGAAGCCGTTTATCCATCTCTATCAGTTCACTCCTCTTCTTCCAGAGGGGCCCCATAGAGGAATTTGTTCACGTTCACATAAGGAAGCTTAAACGACGACGAATTCTTCACTGAAAATGCGGTCCGAAGAAGGAAGTGATTTGATTTCAGGAAGGCGCCCCAACACGTCATTCGATGGTGGGGTTGGTCTCGCTTCAGAAGGAGTGAGGGTGGGTGTCATTCATTCATCGAAGGGCGGGAGAGGTAGGCCGATCTCTAAGATGTGATTCGGAGGCGGGTGACTAGTGGTGCGGGGTTGGCCTTTCTTCCTCAGCCAAAAACCGATAGCTTCTTCAGAGAAAGAGGGACGGTTGATTGCCGGTGGGATGGAAAGAAAGCGGAACTAGCGCTTCAACTCCCAGGCACGAGGGACGATCAATCAATCAATCCGACGAGAGAACCGTTCTTCGCTGGAGAGGGTTAGGATCGACGGGTTGGTCGCCTGTATGATAGGGGCTTTCGCTTCCTCACTCGGTTCTTCTGCTCCGCTCCGGTTTAGGGCCCCCCTTATTTATTTATTTATTAAGGGGCCCAGTCCTTAGTGGTATATAAGGCCCTAACGAGTCCGTCAGTTTGTAGATAAGGGGATTGGGATTGACGAATGGATGGAATGATTGGCACGGAGAGACGGATGTGCTCTGGTTGCTCGTTCAATGATATGACGTAGTAGTAGTTGATACTACTACTCAATTCGATCTGTATACGGGGCCCCCTTGTAAGTCAGACTTATACTGAAAGCTTTCGAATCAACTCAACTATACTATTCAACAACTGAACTTTAGAGACTTCTTCCGCGATTCAATGAATAGTTTCATTGATAAGACTCTTGGAAAAGGGGTTGTTGAAATACTCATCAACCAGTATAGTCTATTTCAATCCGTCTTCACCAATCCCTCCTGATGATTCCAAGTTATTGAAGACGAAACTCGAACTACAAAAAAATGATTCGAGCCCCTCTTCAATCGGCGCCGCGGTTCCCTCCATCCGATCGATAGTGAGAGCCAATACCTCCATGTGCCTCTACTGTTCGTCCTGGAGCAGCACCGAAGAACTTCATCCCGGCGCATCAACTGATCCTTGAATGACGGAGACCTGGCTAGGGAAGACGGGGGATGGCCGCTTGGCCAACTAGAACAAATGCACCCTCCCTGCTCATCAACCTCGCACCGCCGGGCGCTTTTCGACCCTGAGGGAGGGGAATGATGGCACCTCCTCACATCAAGTTGTTATTACGGAGATGAGAGGGGTTAGCCGTTCGTTTTCTACCGAGGTCGGGGTTTTCAGACAAATCCATCATTGAAGGGCTAGAAGCCGGATCGCTCACTCATCCATTTCTGCTTCTCCCAATGGGAGGTCGACGCGTGGAGCCGGGGAGGCGGATGGGACTCTATTTCGACGGCTTCAGGTCGAGCCACCATCCCTTCAATAATGTCGAAGGATCACAAGAGTCGCCTTTCTCCCAACATCATTCTCAAACAAAGTATGGATTGGGTGGGTTCTTTCTATCTCCCGGAGGGAAGGAAGTGTTTGGTTTTGGGATAAAAAGATGGTTGCTGAAACTGCTAACAGGGAATGGCCAGCCGCAGCAATGGAAGGTTGCCCAACCGCGTATATGTTGGAAGAAAGTCATCTGTATCGTTCCATTACCCATTCCTTAGTCAAGTCACTCAACAATTGTATCCCTCTTCGATTCTAGAATGATCCACGTACACTGCTCCCTTCTCCCTCATCCATGTTCTTCTAAGGTATCGATTCGGGGATAGGCCGTCAGGGCTTTCCTGGTAGCGTATGCTTAACTCCGACCTTCCCATTCCCGTCCGGGTATGAAACCTCCAAGTATGGGTTATGCTCCGAGCAGACCAGCAGATATGATGGATGGACCTCCCCGTCGCCCGAAGAAGCGGTCGATCGAGTAGGTAGAAGAGGTTAGCGCATGTTCGTAGTGATTGCCCCGGATAGAGGAGAATAGATTGGTACGTTTTCCCTGAGATTTGGCCCACCAATGACTACCTACTCCCGCCCGGTGCCTGAACCGTCGCTCGTTTACATCCAGAATAAGAGAGAATAGGGATACACCCGAACGAAAGAGAAGGAGTTCCTATGGCTAAAGCTGGTCACCTTTGCATCTCGAAGAGGGGGATGGCACCTCTGCTTCAGGTGGTCACTTCATATTATTCTCCTGAGCCGGTGGGTTGGGTGGGGGTAAGAAGGATGTTTCATTGATCAATCAATTCGACGGGAAGAGCTGAACCCTACCCCTGAGGAGAGGAATAGGGCCTCTAACGCCTAAAAAACCGGAATGGAATAAAAGCCTCTGACGGTGTGCCTTTCATACTCCTCTATACGCCCCGGTATCTAATACTCGAATATACGCCTTTCTTTAGACGGCTCACGCTTCTGGCCTATATCTGTGAACCAGATAGGAGTTTCGATTGGAATAGTCCCCCGTTCCTCAATAAGAAGAATTCCTTTATTGATAGTCGGTGGTGACTCGTTTCGCGAGGCTCCACTCGCCTTACCTTAACTGACCAAGGGCCAAGGGAAAGGTGCTTTTTTTTAATGGTAGTCGAATCAATAGGAGTTGATATGAGAGTCGTTATTTCGATAGAAGTCATCCGATAGGAGTTTGTATTGGAATAGTCTCCCTTCGAATACGTTCCTTAGGAAGGTCCCTTGAGTGTCGTGGTTGGGTGCCCATCAATGTTGAATTGAGAAAGAAACCTCGCTTTTCTCAATGAATTGAGAAAGAAATTCAGGTTTGGGATGTTTATCAATCAATTCTGGGGCCCCCTCCCAGGGCATTTCGGGCGATATAAGGCGCTGCCGGAAGTGGAGTAAGCAAGGAATTGGGAGGTATCAATTATTGGTATTGATATAAGTTACCAATCATCATTATGCTTACAGGATATCGAAAGCAGAGAAATTGATTTGGTTTCCTATTGCACTTTCAAATTAAATTTTTATATCATGCTTTTTCAAGTTTTGTTTCATGGAGACGTCTAATATCCAAAGTCAATGTCTTTTTTGAAATTTGTGGCAGGTACATCTTCTTTGTCACCTTACTCAGCATCCCTGAATCAAGCTTCTCTATGGCATTTAAAATGTTTGACCTCGACCATAATGGGTATCCTATTAAAACTAATTAGTTCTAAAGACTAGCATCATTAGATTGCTTTGCTTCAGTTCTCTCACCCAATACTGTTACCTTCCTGATTTTTTCTTTAATCATTCATCTGAAACTGATGAAACTCTTTGAGCCGATGTACCCAAGAAATGTCCTTTAACCTCTTGAAAATTCTCCACTCATCCTCTCTTTTTTCCAAATTCACCAAGTCCAAAAGCACCTCGACCTACAAAAGACCTCACAAAATGCCCAAAAGAGCTGTGAATGATAGATCTAGTCATGCCTGAATCCACTCCAAACAAAGCAGTAGTAGCAATATCGATGGATCCCAAGAAAGAGGGGGCAGGTGGCATGTTCTCCTCTGCGACACACTAGTTATCAATCAATGATTTAGAGTAAGAGGCTAACGGGGAACTAGATGTACGACAGCCAAGGTATTAAGAAACGGTTACGTAACGGTAATGATGGAAACCATATGCGTTACAGCCTTGTAATGGTCTTTTATGGTTTTTTATTTTTTAATTTTTAATTTTTTTTTATAAAGGTTGTAATGGCCTTTACAACCTATATTGTAAAGGTAATGAGGGTGGCCTTTATAGCCACTATTACCATTATTGAATACCTTGATGATAGCCCCACATATGCCCTCTCCACGTGCAATTATACGGGCAAAACACGTGCCAACCTTGTAAGTGTTAGGACATTTGAGTGATCATATGGTTAGCCACTCATCATGGCATTTGCGAAGATGACTATACACCAAATCAAGCATGTCCACTGATTAGGTTGGTCAACCTCATCTGAAAAGAGTGGATGGTTTAATTATTGCCAATTGTCCATATTCAACATACACATGTGCTTTTCCTAATGATTGGAATTGATCTTGTGTATAGAATCTTCATTGTGGAGCCCACCTCCTACACTTCTAAGAGGTTTAATACGCTACCTAGAAAGATGTTCAAAGAGTTAGGCAACCGAGGGACTAGATGAACTATTGTGGATTTTTCTATTGGAAACTAGCATGGATTCCTAAGGGCCTGTTTGATTGGAATGACTAGATGAACAATTTTGTTCTTGGGTAGACTCCCAAGTATTGGTAGTTTAATTGCAAAATCTACTAGAATTGGAGTTTTATCTTTTGCAATTTACAGTTGTTTATCTGTTTGCAGTTGTACCACACATTATATTTGATAGTATTTAGTAGCAACTGGCAATGAGTATTGGTGCAGCTTTTGTGAGTGTGATAGCAGTCTGTAGTATTGAATCCTCTGTTTGTTGCAACTTAAAAGTAGTCCATAGGGATCCATATGTGTTGATGAGGGCAGGACTTGAATGTCACCATAATGCTTGCTGTGCATCGCCTTTGTATTCTTATCGACGGAAGAGTTACCAAAGGTGCACAATGGGTCCATCAGATGAAAGACACTGACCCTGTGCGCATGTGAGAGGATAGATTTCAGATCCTTCTCTCGCAGGTAGTCATCACATTTCTCGTTTAAGGTTGCAATTGGCTTGATTATGTAGATGATTCATTTAATTAGTCATAGGTTTCTTGAGTTCTTAAATGCTGCTTTTTTATCTTTTTTTTTTTTTTCAGGTTTGATTTTGTAGCACCCAGTGCATTCTTTAAGGGTCAGCATATTCCATCTACTTTTTTTTTTACGTTTTCGAAAAATTTATGAAATTACTATTTGTATTTCTGGAAATTATGCATAAGTTGATTACCTCAAGAGCATCTTATAGGATGGGAGATCATCCACACATTTTCTTCCAGAGACAAAGCCATGGATGGACAAGTTACAAGTGCTGCAAAAGCTGGCCTCAGACAAAGTTTCTTCAGCTAGGATTTTCAAGGCAATTGCTGATCCACCCACGACTAGTCTACAATGTCTGAAGGTGAATTGCTCTTCTTCTTGCCTTACAAAGCAAGCATTTCATACCAACTGTATAATTTTTGTGCTTTGGATTCTGATTATCAGTTGGAATTATATGAAATCTCATCTTCTACATGCTATAACTGAGATACGTCTCCTTGAGTTCATGATTGAGACTACCCATTTGGGCTTTATTATCAAGTGGGCTAATCTTCCAAATTTATTATTGTCATATAAAAAATCAACCCATCATAACCATCACCCATTTTCATTGTCATTATAGCCTTGTCCCACTACGTGAAAAAGCGCTAAATTCGACGGTCCGTGCCGTCGAAAAAAACCTTCGTAGATCAGCCAGTCTAGAAAAAAATTCGACGGTTGATAACCGTCGTCTGTGGTTCGAATATCATGGGATATTTCGACGGTCGATAACCGTCGACTGTGGTTCAAAAAGCAAAAAATTCGACGGTCCTAACCCGCCGTTCTGGGTAAAAATTATAGGAAATTTTGACGGTCCTGGACAGTCGAGAAATAAATACGACGGTTCAGAACCGTCGAATTTATGTCTGTAGGGAAAAAATTAACCTGTATTTTGGTAGGGGTTGTGCCCCAATACATCCTGTAAACCCTGTAATTCATAAATAATTTAGAAAACTACAACATTTACTAACACAATATACAAGTACAATCCTCCACATACATAACACAATACGACCACAATCCTCCGCAATCACATTACATAACCAACACAATACAACTACAATACTCCACAATCACATAACCAACACAATACAACCACAATCCTCCACAACTACAAACCTCCATACCCACAATCCTCCACACCCACAATCCTTCTCAAGTACAAACAATCCACAACCACATTCTCCACAAGTACCAAAGAGTACAATCAACTTACAATATACCATCAACCAATCGAATTTATGTCTGCATGAAAAAAAAATAACCTGATTTAATGAGGGTTGTGCCCCAATACATCCTGTAAATCTGTAATTCATAAATAATTTAGAAAACTACAACATTTACTAACACAATAGACAAGTACAATCCCATCATCAAAGGCTTATCACTTCCTGGTTGGTTAAAGGCTTCAATTAATGCAGATCCTAAAACCCGGACCAATGCTTGAGGCAGTTTCTAAACACTGGTCATTTTCTTATTTAATGGTAGTTTGAAACACAACCTGTACAAGTAGCTATTATTTGGAATTGAGCAAAACAGATCACTTTTTAGTGGTACAAACTTTATTGACATATCCATTCGGAAGAAATCAGCGACACAAAATTAGGTGCCAGACAAGATCTTTCACTAAGGTGCTGATTTTTGAAACACGTCCAAGAGAAGAATCATGTAGATTTTTGCAGGGAATATTCTTAATATCAAATGCATGAGCTATATGAAACAAGTACACAACACCTGCTAACCTGAAAATACAACAATACAAGCTAAGCTAAGGACAGAAAAAGAAAACCCGTGGCTGAATGTCCTCATTTTCAGCCATCTTTTATATGGAGCCTGTATAAGCAACCATGCATCAAAACAGTTATGGATGAGCATGTTAGATGGGTTTCAGATATGCATAACCAGACGGTCATGTAGAGTGCAAGAAATAAAAACTTCGTGAGGATTGGCTTAAACTCTACTGCTGCATGGCTAAGATGAAGCATACTTTCTAAAAAGAAAAAAGAAAACAAAAACACTTCCATAAAAGTGGTACTCTTCATTACAACTTACAATATACAAATCCAAGTTCATTTAACTTCTTGTAAGTCAAATTTCCATTTCGGCTTCTTCTCTCACAGAGGGCGAAATAAACGAAGAGAAGAAGCGACAGCCAAACAATTTAACCACGTGAGTCCCTCTCTCAATTTCTCAGTTGGAATCTTTAAGAAACCTCTCTCTCTCTCTCTCTCTCTCTCTCTCTCTCTCTCTCTCTCTCTCTCTCGATTTCTCAATAGTTTGGATTGAAGGGTGGTCGATGCCTTTGTTTCGGTGAACGATGTGGAGAAAGGGCATTTCATATGATCATAGTTTGACAGAAGCTGAGTTTCTGCTACCAGATCAAGTGAAGTTTGAACAATAAAATCCCAAAGAGCTGTATACCAGGGTATACAAAAGGGCAAAAAACTGCAATGGCAAAAAGGATTTTCTAAGGATGCTTCCTCAAATGGTTCAGTTCCTGTACAAGAAGGAGAAGAATGTGATCATTCATGTTTTCTAAACGTGATTTGGGCTATGTTTGCCGTATATGTGGAGTTATCTAGAAAAGCATAGAGACGATATTTGACTACCAGTGGATTAAAGGTTCAAAGAGTACAAGGACTTACATGTCCAACTCTTGAAGTACCAAGGACGCTGATGGAGCTGCATTCAATCTGTTTTCTAGATGTTCTGATCATGATCTATGACAGAAATCACTGTTCATCCTAGGTATATGAAGCAAATGAAGCCCCATCAACCAGAGCTCATGCCAATAACCTACAAGAAGGCCCAAAGAAAATGAAAAAGATGAAGAGATGATAGTCATCTTATCCAAATTAAAAAAAAAAAAAAGATTCCAAACCTCACAAATCAAAAATCAAAATTACATCATATATGTAACTTAAATCACTGTAAGAAAATCCATATAAAAAGGTTAGCATCATGTTTTCATTAGAACAGAAACTGTAAAATAGAATTGGGCGAGACCTGGTGTCTAACTATATATAGTGCCAAACCAGTTTATGAAGCACATACAAGGTAGAGATCAACATAGTCATGCTACAAGTCTTACAAAGTTGTTTCCAAAGCAACAGGCACATCTTCCGGCGCTAGATCATTACACCTACAAAGGCAAAATTTCGTTTCTTAAAATAGGATAATATAGTAACTACTTAAGAAAAACTTCGATTGTTAAACCGACTCCATTCCCTTACATTGTAGAGAACATGATCAACAATCGCAACAAGCACATCTTCCGACGCTAGAAAGGTAAGTTGTTGCACATACATCAACTATTTTCTTCACCTACATGGGAAAGACTATATGCAGGTCATTGGTGATCTCCTTAAATTTGTTCATTTTCCATACAAATGGCCCTGTCCTGTAAAATCCAGAATATAAAACATAAGAGTATCAGTTTTATAATCAAAGATCAAAAAAGAAAAAACAATAACAAAAGACAATGAAGCACCACCTAATTGTAAGAAATGCTCATCAGATCTAAAAAGAAAATCCAACACGTACATATTTCTTCTGTTGTGGAGCAAGAGCATGTTCTATTATTTCGAAATGTTTCTCAATAATTTAGACTGACATAAGCTAATCCGAGCATCCTCACTTTGGCAAGCTTACTGCGTGTAAAGATGGGTGTGCCTTGTGGTCTTACAAACTTGAACAATAGAACAAGCACTCCCTTATGGTTGTCCATAACTTCTAGACAAAAGGTGAAAGTCATTTGCATTTACAATCTATTACTCAGATCATTGAGCATGTTAACAACCTTGAACAAAAATTGTTACATAGAGGTTAAACATTTCAGTCCGCATGAATAACATGACACCACAGCTATCTGAAAAGTATCTACAATTTCCAGTACTATACCTTTCTCATAAATGTTGGAATCTCCGTATTCTCAAATAACTACAACATTTACTAACACAATAAACAAGTACAATCCTTCACAATACATAACCAACACAATAGTTGGGATGAGGCTTAGATAATTGTTATAATAAATAGCAGTTACAATACAGATAAGATAAAATCAGTGATGAGATCAAATAATTTCAGTTAGCTAATCCAGTTATCACAGGTGGGCATTCTCAATTATGACAAAATCACAGCCAAACGTCTAGCATGACAAATCCTTTTTTCTTTGAAGAGGAATGGATGATCTGGTGCATCATCTGCCAACATGCACTACTCATAAACTCTGTTCACGGTCAACATGGTTGAGTGGAACTAATTACCTTTTTGCAATCAAACGGTTGTCAAATGTTTCATATGGCTTTAAATTTGGAATGTGCATGCAATTATTCAGAATGTTGGGATGGGCCATGCATGAAAGTCGCTCCAATCTAATAATAATTTTACAAACCTTCGTTAAGAGAACAGCCAAAATTCACCAATAAGGATGCCAAAAATGTTTGTAAACTACACTGATTGGATGATCCTAGCCAGCGAAGGATGCTGAATGTTATTAGAACTATCCCAGCCATTGAAACAGTGACTTTCCAAGGTTTCAGGTTCCCATGCAATGGATCATAATAGTCCGGGGCAAATCTTTCATGAGCCATAATACAATGGCTGTTAGAACATGATTTGCCTCTTGAGCAATTGTAATGTTGCTGTTACAACTAAAACGAAGATAAAAATGAGCTGGGATGGCCCTAGCCTGTAGCTAAAATGAGGATATATTGAGATGGATGGGTAGCAGGGCAAGGAAAGAATTAGAAAAGCCAAACATCAATCTACTAGGACATGGGAAAGTAGGACTTAGATAGCTTGGTCATGTGTCTACTCAGATGGTTTGACCAAGAACAATACCGGTTAGGAGTGGTGTTGAAGGATCTTGAAAGGAAAAGGGAAGCACAAAAGGGTGTGCATTGATGTAGCAAGAAGAGAACGGCTAACTGGAGTGTAGTGGTGGCCATAGATGGAATAATGGTGGAACATTCACGTAGCTGACCTCACAATTAGTTTATATGGTGGAACAAGATTTTACAGGGCCCACCACTTATTGCACATCCCTTTGAACAACAATTTGGACCATCCACATAAGGGGCCCACCTCTGGTCAAATGATCCTAGTCATCCAACCAATGGCAATGAAAAATGAATGGCCTAACATCTGAAGAGTTGGAATTTTTTCCAAACACTACTGACATCTGAACAGCATTGTAAGAAAAAGAAAAATAGATGGGGGTCTTGATAAAATCAGACCTAATTCCTAGACATAAAAGAAGTATACACTACGCCAAAATCGCCAAAAAACGACGAATCAAATCCGTCGTTAATAGTGATTAACGACGGACTTGGTCCGTCGCACGGTCGCTCGTTTTTTTGTAAGTCGTTAATTTTAAACGACGGACCAAATCCGTCGGTAAATTACGACGAATATAGTCCGTCGTTAAATAAACGACGGACCTTATTCGTCGTTAATCTCAAACAAGCGCCCATTGAGCGACGGATCCTATTTGTAGATACGACGGATGTGGTCCGTCGTTAATTTCCCATTCAAAAACTTTAGTACGCCTTTGTTGCATTTCAAGTTTCTTACACCTGATATCATAAGAATGCCATTCATATCAAAACGTTGAAACAGTATAAACTTATTAATACATCACCGAAACCAATAAAATGGAATTAACGGTTTCTAAGTCGCACATCCAATATTTCTAAGTCAGCTAATAGTAGAAATTCAGTACAAAAGGTAAACCTGAGCCTATTTGGGTGCAATTCTCATTCTGGTTAATGGTAGAATATGTATTAGTGATCATAATTTGTTTGGTAAGGTTTAAGGATAATCTCTAATATATAATTACAATTAACTAAAACAAGATAAGTAGCACCCAAACAAGCTCTTAGGCTGGCCAATTCTCGATTTCATCTGAGAGTGGTCAAGTACAAATACTATTTTGAGTCGAAATTGAACACATTTTGGCCCCAAGTCATGATTAAATTGTAATTTGTCTAGCAAACAAACAAACCCTTAAAGCAGATGCAAGCATGAATTATTTTGGCTAGTTGATACGGTTGGTCTTGTAATATTCGAAACAACTATGGTTTTGGTCTTGGGGGTCTTCGGTGAGTGATGGAATTTTTTGATTTTTTGATTTTTTTTTTTTTTTTTTTTTGGATTTTTTAGCATTTGGCTTGTGTTTAGCTTGATTTTGACTTGAATTTAGCCAAATTTGGAGCTCTTGGGTCTAGCTTGGTTTGGCTTGAAAAATGGCTAAGGCTAAAGGAATGACTAGGCTTGGACATGGCTAAGGGTAGAGAATGGCTTGTGGTTTGAGGGTTTAGGTAAGGCAAGGGTCAAGAAATGGCTCTTAAGGATCATCCATGCTTCATTAGGTTGCCAACCTGAGTGGTGTATCTACAAATATTAAAAGCAACATAACCATCCCTAGAAATCAGCATATTACATTACCTGCGATGGCCTTCCACGACTTTGGCCATATTGCCATCATATTGCGGTGGGCTTAAAGAGCAATGTTAGTAGTCACTCTCTTGGATAGATCAGGTGCGCCCCGGCCATACCTAACACAGTGCAGCCCCGAACATGGGCCCACCTTATTGTATGTATTGTATATCCACGACGTACATCTATTTTGTCAAACTATTTTAGGTCATGATCACAAAAACAAATCAGATGCATATCTCAGGTGAACAATACATAAGGAAACAATGGTGATTAAATATTATAAACTTTTATGTGGCAAAATTTTTGGATCAAGCTTATATTCATTTTTTTACCTTTATCCCGATCGGTGTGACCTTAACAATAGGTTAGATGGCAAACAAACATTATGGTGGCCCATAAGAGTTTTCAATGTTGAGCGTTCAATGGCCACTGCTTCCTATGGTGTGGTGCACTTGAGTTTGGATCTGCTTATTTTTGGCATCATGCGACTAAAGTGAGCTGGCAAAACAGATGGATAACGTAGATATGAAATACATATATCAAGGTGGGCCCCACAATCAAGGCCACAACTAAACCGCTCTTGCAATCCGCATCTAGTGGGCCCACTGGAATCAGGCCCAGCGGCTGCAGCCGGATCATGGAAGCGGACTGCATACGGAGCAACTCGGTACACTGCAACGTATTAAGTGAACTCTATGAGGCCATTGTAACACGTGTCTTATTGACACCGTCCATCTGTTTCACCAGCTCATTTCCTGAGGTGACACGAGGTTTGGATCAAGCTGATATTTTTCCCCCTCATCTATATCTGTGTGACTTTATGGGCAAGTTGGATGACAAATAAACATCATTGGGGGGCCTAAGAAGGTTTCAACTGCGGACATCATCATCCCCACCGTTCCTGTGGTGTGTCCACTTGTGCTTTGGATATGTTTCAGTTTTGCTCATCCCCTAAAATGATTCAGAAAAAAACGGATGGACGGTGTGGATTGGACATATACATTCACAGTGGGCCATAAAATATGAGGCCTCACTCGACCGGAGAGATAGGAAGTTATTTGATACTCTGGCAGTGTATGCCACTTGATACGCAGCCAGATATTTTCATTTTTAACCGTCAATTAATGTCCACAAACCACAGTCAGCTAATCAAATAAGTGCAACCGTTGGATCGTGGTACAAACCAGGTAGTTAGTCAGGTCGGGTCACTGTCATTTGAATCAGGTCTGCCTCTTAGTTTTTGGTGTTGCGTAGCATGCCAATAACGCCAGTAAACCGAGATCCAATCTCCGATCTCACCCACAAACGATAAACAGGAAAAAAAATAATAACTAAAAGTAGAATCACACAAACCAACAATCCACAAGACAGAATTTTACGTAGAAAAATCCCAACATGGGTAAAAAACCACGGGTGCGAACTTCACTATGAAGAAGAACGAAGTTACAAGCAATACATTTACCTTCTCTTATGCTCCCATGCATAGAGATGGCCCTTTTGCTAATCATCTCGCCTTTTTCTCACCTTGAACGTATAGAAGCCCTAATCCCCTCTCCTAATCCTGGTTCACACCCCTTTATATATTAAACCCCGTAATTTGAACACAAAATAGGAAACCCGCACTTTAAGTCCGCGGTCGGTCGAGCACCCGGTCATAACTGGGTCGAGCGCCCTCCCATTACAAACATCGTCCAGTGAGAAAGGGCTAAATTTAGACTATTATCGAGCGCTCGGTCACTTTGACCGCCGGGCGCCCGACCGTTTACAGAACAGTCCAGTGGCTGATGGCTGAAATCCTATGAATATCGGGCGCCCGATCATCAGACCGTGCGGCTCCCGACCATGCCTTGTTGAGATTTGTCTCCACACTCAACAATCTCCCACTTGGAGACACATCACCACATGATCCTTCATCTTCTACATTCGAAGTGCACCTCCCAGTCTTCAAGCCTGAACACCAATCAAAGCTAAACAGAGCTTCAGCTTCTCCCGTGTGACCGCCTTGGTTAACATATCTGCAGGATTCTCACTTGTATGAATTTTCTCCAAAGCAATCGATCCATCTTCCAGTAACGAACGTATGGAGTGATATCTGATGTCAATATGCTTGGTCCTCGAATGAAAAGTTGAATTCTTAGCCAAGTGTATTACACTCTGACTGTCACTGTACAGCTTGCAATCTGCTTGCTTCTTCCCCAACTCTTCCATAAAACCTTGCATCTACACAATCTCATTGCACGCTTCCGTAGCTGCAACATATTCTGCTTCCATTGTACTGATGGATACTATCTTCTGTAACTGAGAGATCCAACTGACTGCAGCACTACCCAGGGTAAAAACATACCCTGTAGTGCTCCTTCTGCTGTCGATATCCCCTACCAAATCTGAGTCGATATAACCTTGTAGCTTGATTTTCAATCCTCCATAACATAGCTCTACATCCACAGTACCTACCAGGTATCTGAGGATCCACTTCACAGCTTCCCAATGTTCCTTTCCGAGGTTGTTCATGTACCTGCTAACAACTCCTACTGCTTAAGCAATATCTGGCCCCGTGCTAACCATAGCATACATGAGGCTCCCTATGGCTAACGCATAAGGGACTTTAGCCATGTAATCCCGTTCCTCCTACATCTTAGATCTTTGCTCCTTAGAAAGCTTGAAGTAGTTGGCTAATGGAGTACTAACCGGCTTAGCACCTCCCATGCTGAATCGATCAAGTACCTTGGCTATGTACTCTACCTGTGACAAAACTAGTTTCTGATTTTTCCTGTCACGCTTTATCCTCATGCCTAGGATTTGTTTCGCAGCTCCTAAATCCTTCATGGCAAACTCTCTAAACAGTTGTCTTTTGAGATCTGAGATGTCCTTTATGCTTGATCCGGCCACAAGCATATCATCAACATACAGAAGAAGGATGATGTACGACGTATCAAACTTCTTCAAGTAGCAACAGTGGTCTGCATGACATCTCCTGTACCCGTATCCCGACATGAAACAGTCGAACTTCTTGTACCACTGCTTCAGGGCCTGCTTCAGACCATATAGACTCTTCTTCAGTCTACACACCTTGTTCTCCTTTCCTGGTGCCACGTATCCTATCGGCTGATGCATATATATCTCTTCTTCAAGGTCTCCATGAAGAAAGGTTGTCTTAACATCTAGCTGCTCTAGATGTAAGTCCTCTGTAGCCACTATACTTAAGACCATGCAAATTGTAGATATCTTTACCACCGGTGAAAATATTTCTGTGAAATCGATACCTATCTTTTGTTGGAACCCTTTCACAACCAGTCTAGCCTTGTACCATTTCGAACCATCGTGCTCCTCCTTCAGTCTGTAAACCCACTTGTTATGAAGAGCTTTCTTACTCTTAGGTAAAGTGACTAGTTCCCACGTACGATTAGACTCAAGAGAGTCCATCTTATCTTCCATAGCTTGCTCCCACTTAACCAGCATATCTGACCGTAACGCCTCTTCAAAACACTCTAGCTCATCATTATCTATCAGCAGTAGATAATGTAAGGAGGGTGAGTATCGGACCTTAGGTCTCCTCTCCTGAGTAGACTTCCTCACAACCGGTGTCTGCAGTTCTGCCTCATCATGCTCTTGTGCATGCTTATCCTGTGGCACTGTAACACCCGTGTCCGGTAACTCTTCCAACTCTACGAATTCCTTCTCATCAGCCTTGTTCTGCTTTTGCTGCACACTGTCCTTATGCATCACTTTTTCATTGAAGACTACGTCCTTGCTTCTGATGATTTTTCGGTTCTCAATATCTCAAAACCGGTAGCCAAAATCATTCTGCCCGTAACCTATAAATGTGCACCTTCTGGACTTCGCATCCAGCTTGTTTCTGTGCTCTGCATCAATGTGAACATAAGATGTGCAACCAAACACTCTGAGATGTGCAAGGTTCACCTCTTTTCTAGTCCACGTTTCTTCTGGTAGCCTACCATCTAATGGTGCTGAGGGACTTCTATTGATGAGATATACTGCAGTATTCACAGCATCTGCCCAAAAGGTCTTGGGCAACCCTGCATGTAGCTTCATGCTTCTAGCGTGCTCAAGGATGGTCCTATTAATACGCTCAGCTACACCGTTCTACTGCGGTGTCTTTGGAATCGTTTTCTAATGTTTGATTCCATTTGCTACACAATACTCGTCAAATCTCTTGTCACAGTATTCTCCCCCATCATCCGATCTGAGACACTTCACAGTTTTACCTGTCTCATTTTCTACCATGATTTTCCACTTCTTAAATACATCGAATACATCTGATTTATGTTTTAAGAAATAAACCCACAGTTTTTTACTGGCATCATCAATAAAAGAAATAAAGTAACGTGAGCCACCAAGAGATGATACCTGTGCCGGTCCCCACACATCAGTGTGTACAAGCTCCAATAGATGCGTCTTTGGAGCGCGTCTTGTCTTCTTGAAGCTAACTCTCTTCTGCTTGCCATACACTCAATTCTCGCAGAATTCTAGATCGATTGCCTTCAACCCTGGTAGCTTCCCCTTTGACAATAGCACTTTCATCCCCTTCTGACTCATATGTTCCAACCTCTGATGCCATAACTACCCGTTCACTCCAGTTGATGCGACTGCGAGTGAATTATATGATCCGGAAGTCACGTACAAGGTACCTTCCTTCTTGCCTCGAGATATTACCAAGGCACCTTTTGTGACCTTCCATGCATCGCTCGTGAATGTCGTCACATATCTGGTATCGGCCAACTGCCCCACTGAGATCAAATTCCGTCTCAAACTCGGTACATGTCTGACATCCTTCAGCTTTAAGACCGTCCCGTCTTTCTGACTTAGGTGAACCTCTCATTTGCCAACAATACTTGCATGGCTCATCATCACCCATGTAGACTCTTCCAAAGTTACCTGACACATAATCACGAAGAACTTCTTTTGATGAAGTGGCATGAAACGAAGCACCCGAGTCTATAACCCAAGACTCATTCCGCGCATCAAGAGACAAGATCAGCGCCTCTGTGTCACTCTCCTCATATGGATTCACTGAATCCTTCCCACCTTGAGAGTTTCCTTCTTATTTCTTAAGCACCCTGCAATCACGCTTCATGTGCCCCTTCTTCCCGCAATGCCAACACCCGTCCTTATCTTTCGGTCGCTTGGACTTATTCCTCGACTTAGAACTCCCGTGTTTATTGCCTCATTTGTTCAAAGATCTTCCTCTTCCTTCAACGTTTATAGCATTTCCTGAATCCCCTGAATTTCCCTATGCCTTCCTTCTAGATTCTTCGCTTATAATTAGACCGGCCACATCATCAAATTTCAACTTTGTAGACCCTGAGGAATTGCTCACGGCAATCACCAAACCATCCCAACTGTCTGGCAAACTGGACAAGATCAATAATGCCCTGACCTCATCATCGAAAGTGATGCCAACGGATTCCAATTGGCTCGTGATTGTATTGAACTCGTTTAGATGTTCAGCCATGCCCCCACCATCTGACATCTTCATGTTGAATAGTCGTTTCATAAGATGAACTTTATTGGACGCCGATGGTTTCTCATACATCGTAGCTAAAGCCTGCATTAATTCTTTTGTGGTCTTTACTTTAGATATATTGAAGGCGACACTCTTAGACAAAGAGAGTCGGATCGTTCCTAAAGCCTTCCGATCCACTAAAGCACATTCATCATCTGTCATCTTCTCTGGTTTCTTCTCTTTTCCTCCTAGAGGAATGTAGAGGTCTTTCTGATACAGATAATCCTCCATCTGCATCTTCCAGAAGGCAAAGTTTGAACCATCAAACTTCTCAATTCTAATTTTCCCATCTTCCGTCATCGTTCCCACTTGAACTAAACCAATAGCTTTGATACCAATTGTTGCGCAGCACGCCAACAACGCCGGTGAATCGAGATCCAATTTCCGATCTCACCCACAAACGATAAACAGGAAAAAAAAATAATAACTAGAAGTAGAATCACACAAACCAACAATCCACAAGACAGAATTTTACGTAAAAAACCCCCAACAAGGGTAAAAAACTACGGGTGCGAACTTCACTATGAAGAAGAACGATGTTACAAGCAATACACTTACCTTCTCTTATGCTTCCATGTACAGAGATGACCCTTTTGCTAATCCTCTCGCCTTTTTCTCACCTTGGAAGTATAGAAGCCCTAATCCCCTCTCTTAATCCTGGTTCACACCCTTTTATATAGTAAACCCCGCAATTAGAACACAAAATAGGAAACCCCCACTTTAAGTCCGCAGCCGGTCGGGTGGTTGGTCATAACTGGGTCGGGCGCCCACCCATTACAAACATCGTCCAGCAAGAAACGACTAAATTCAGACTATTATCGGGTGCCCGGTCACTTTGACTGCTGGGCGTCCTACCGTTTACAAAACAGTCCAGTGGGTGATGGTTGAAATCCTATGAATATCGGGTGCCCGGTCATCAGACCATCCGGGCTCCCAACCATGCCTTGTTGAGATTTGTCTCCACACTCAACATTTGGCACTTCGGATTTCAGGACCGAAGTAAATAGGCGAAGATCTGTCTAACTAGGAGATGGTGAGATTTAGGCTCTATTTGTGGGGCCTCCTTTTTCTATGATGTGGGGCCACAGATGCGGGATCAACGGTCTACATGAAATATAAAGACCCTAAACAGCCGATCAACGTTCGGATCAAAGATCTGATGAAGCGGATGACTCCAGCGGAAAAGATCGGTCAGATGACTCAGATCGAACGGTCAGTAGCGTCCGCCCAAGTGATGAAAGACTACTTCATCGGTAAATATCGTTTCATATCCTTTTCTTGTACACATGAAGGGTGATGTGCCAGATCTTGTACGTGTAACATTTAATGGACGAGGATATTGAGCCCTCATCTTTCATCCATAGTGGGGCCCACTAGATCAAAGGTCTACTCACCAGACCATGCATTTTTTATATTAACGTAAACCGTTGGTTGATCCAGTCGTGGGGTGGCCCATGCCTATTAGATGATCCTAGTCATCTAAATGGAAGGAGACAATTCCGAATTGGAGGGTTTAGATCATTTGATGGGGTAGATTTTGGGGGAATCTTCCATCCATCATGTGGCCCAGAGCTGCATGAATGATCAAAATTGCTTGATGGTGGGCCCCACTTGTGAGTCTGTCGATGCAAAGTACAGGAGCTCAATCGAGGCTCTAATTCCTCTATGATGAGTTAGCGAGTAGATCTGAGCCACTCATTTTTCAACGATGATCTTTGTTGGGCCTGGCGGCTGGCAGAGCTCATCCGGCCATAGTAGACAAAACAGACCCAGATTTGAATTGGGCCTGGCCATTTATTATCCAGGACGAAATCTGAACCGAGCCTGGGCGATGGCCTGAAAACATAACCACAAGCCCGGACCAATGAGCCAGCCCGGCTAATTGACGGCCCTGATACATTTCATGTTTTGCAGGGAGCATGTTGAGTGGTGGAGGGAGTGTACCTGCTGCGAAGGCCTCGGCCCAGACATGGATCAAGATGGTGAACGAATTCCATAAGGGTGCACTCTCTACACGCATCGATGCTGTCCACAGCCACAGCAACGTCTATGGGGTCACAGTGTTTCCCCACATTGTAGGGCTCGGAGACACCAGGTAGGTACACACAACAGTACGAATGTAGAACGTCCATCAGGTGGGCCTCACCGTTTCAAGGCCTGGCCCAAGAAATCAGGCTCTTCAACTCATCAGGTGGGCCTCACTGCTTTGAGGCCGAGCCCGAGAAGTCAGTCTCTTCAACTCATCAGGAAGTCCACAGATGTATCGAAGAAATGTCTATAAGTCGACGAATAGTAAGTGTGCAACCACATGATTAGTGGATTTGGCCTTATCTTTTGGATGGATCAACTGTAAGGTGGGGCCCACATGATGTAGAAGGTGGTGCCCACCTGATGCATGGATCCAATGCTAGAACAAAAAAATGATCACATACGCCCCAGTGAGAGAAGGTAAGCTCCTACCTAATCCATGGTGTATGTACACGTCCACAACATCTGAACCATGCAAATGTGGGGCCCACCATGAAGATCACCCAGTAAAAAAATCGGGCCGTTTCATTGGTAAAATGTTGGGCCCACCATGAAGATCACCCAGTAAAAAAATGGGGCCGTTTCCTACCGTTGAAACCTCCCTAGTCCACACTAATGTTTATATGCCATCCATACCGTTCATAACGTCATTCCTACCAGGATGAACTAAAAACACCAATATTACCCTGATTCAAAACTTCTGTGGCCCCACGAATATTTCAAGTGTGGATGTTCAATCCTCAGGTTTTTGGCCCACTTGAGTCTTGCATCTGGCTCTTTTTTTTGTCTTATGTCCTAAAATGAGCTCTGAAAACGGATGGACAGGGTGGATTTCTCAACAAACATCATGATGGGCCCCACTTAGGTTCACGACGCACAGACTTCTCTCAACGTTTCACGTCAATTGCCAAGCATGCCTGCAAGAATTGATGAGACAAAGGGCAAATAAGTCATTTTAAACCGAAACACATGCTTTCCGTCAAACGTTAGGTGGGTTTTAGCACTTATTTAAAAAAGTGGGGCGGTTTACTTTAAATATTTTAAAAGAAGGCACTTTCTCACAAATCAACTAAAAGTTAGGCGTCTGTATGCAAAAACCCCTGAATGAAGCAAGTGTTACGGTTTCAGAAACGTGTTCAACATTTGGTTAAGTTAAGAAGAAGAAGAATAAGATAAGCCATTCTCATTAAACATTACATATGAAATATAAAAGAAGAAATTGAAAACCCAAACTCGTTTATTGGTGCTGTGAAGTGGATGCTACGTCTTCTACTTCTTCTGCTTTTCTTTTCATTCCTCGTACTTGTCCTCCTCTTTCTTCTTCTACTTCTTCCCCAAAAAGAGGAAGGAGGAGTGTTTTGGTGTTGGGATCATCCCACTCCAATGCATCCCACCACTCTTTGCTTCCTCTGATCCATCCTACCACAACAGATGCTGAGTTGCCCAATGAAAGGGGG
The DNA here is from genome assembly GCA_003013855.2 of Liriodendron chinense. Taxonomy (NCBI): domain Eukaryota; kingdom Viridiplantae; phylum Streptophyta; class Magnoliopsida; order Magnoliales; family Magnoliaceae; genus Liriodendron; species Liriodendron chinense. The sequence continues at coordinate 2,182,498 of PVNU02002194.1, read as the reverse complement.
ATCTTCTTCATCCTACCACAACCCTTAATAGAAATCCGAATCAGGGAAGGGCAAATGATTACCCGCTTACAAACACTTTTCAATTTCCCTAAATCGTATAAATAAAAACTCTTCAAGTTAGGGAGTAGGATGAAGGTATTGTTATTGTTGTTGTTATCACCTTCTTCTTCAACCATACCTTCTTCTCCTCCTTTTATCACCTCCTCCATCTCCCTGCAGGAGGAAATAGTGATGTCTTCGAGGCAATGGAGGTGCTGAAACAATTCAATTGACATGACATTCTCCAATACTCGGCAGTGGTCGACGAAGAGGGATTTGAGGCCTGTAAATGAGCCAGGTGGCAAGACTCCCTCACACAGACCCCTAAAATTCGGTAGATCTTCCAAAAGCAGAGACTGTATTGACAGAAAAGGCGTTATGGTGCTGTTGTCTCCTATCGGCAACAACCACTTCATTTCACAGGAGTTGATAGAACATGTCCGTAAGCGATGCAAGCGTAACAGGCAGGAATAGCTTGACCCCTCAAATCCGTCCATAGTCAACTTGACAATACTATCAGGAAGCACTAAGGAATTGCAACCAACAGCATTTATCCTATTTTTCTGGTTAGCAGATGAAACAGAAAGCTCTTCGAGGTTAACCAAACATTCCATCCCATCTGGCACTTCTTTGATGCCAGTTTCAAAGAGGTCCAAAATCCTTAGACGCTTCAGCTTTGCTAAGGACGGTACCTCCCTCAACCTCTTACAACTTCTTAGTAAAAGCATACGCAGGTTCTCCAAGTTGGAAACTGATTCTGGCATATACTCAATACCAGCGTTAGAGAGATTGAGAACTCTGAGGCTGTTCATGCGATTGAAGAATTCATGAGAAATGTTGCCTAAGAGAGGGTTCTCTTGCAACATCAATGTGGAGAGTTTTGGGCAGTTGGGTTCGCCTGAAAGCATTTCAATTTCATTTCTCATTAGTGAGATTTTTTCCACCTCTCCAGTAAATTCTTCTCCACCAATTGATCCCCTTATCCCCATCCCAGCCTTGACCACAAACTGACCGCTCTTCCTTGTAATTCCGATGGCCAAATCTCTGATTAAATCATGCATTACTACCCGATCAGCAGACTTCCTTACCAACATACATACATCTATCAGTCCATTCAATATTGTGTGGCCTTTGTCGACTTCCTTTTCCCAGTCTCCCATATCATCTATCAATCCTTCTCTTCTCCAGTACTTTATCAGCTCTTTATCATAGAATTCATAGTCCTCTTGAAACAAAGAACAATACAAGAAACAAGATCGAATCTTCTCAGATTTTAGTCGATCATAGCTAAATTTCAAAATTGGAAACACTTGATCATCCATCCCTTCGATCTCCATTGTTGAACATTTTAACTCCTCTAATGCACTTCTCCATTCTCTAACATCATCCTTTTCTCTCATTGCACTGGCTACTGTGATGATTCCAAGTGGCAAGCCACCACATTCTTCAGTCACAAGCTTCGCAATCTGTTCTACTTCTGGAGAAAGCACCACATCAGCCCCAAGCCTTTCCTTGAACAATTCCGATGCTTCTTCTCTTGAAAGAACTTGCACTTCAAACTTTTTTTCGCACTTCATGCCTCGGCACACATTTTTTGATCGAGTAGTCAATATTATTTTGTACGTATTACCCTCGGGAATCCCTACCTTTTCCAACTGAAATGGTTTCCACATATCATCTAAAATGATAACAAACTTTTCCCTGCGCTTCAAAGCCTGAAACAATTTCATTGACCTTCTCATTTCATCATCTTCTTTGGAAAGTTCCAATTCCATTTCTTGTGCAATATGATTTTGCAGTCTCTCAATACTAAAATCATTAGATACCGTCACCCAAATGGGAATGCCGAATATTCTGGAGTTCTTAATTATTCTATTGTAGATATGGGTCAAGATGGTGGTCTTGCCCACTCCCCCCATGCCATAGACACCAATAGCTCTGACCTCCTTATCCATCAAGGACTCCCAAATCTGTTCCAAATTTCTTTCGGCCGTCGTTCTACCCACCAGTTTCGTCGTCGGCATACTTCCACTTTCAGGTAATAGATCAGCAAGTAACCCTTCTGAAAATCGACCTTTCTCCTTGAGCTCCACTGCCTCTTCAATCATCATTGTGACAAGATTTCCCAATGCCACACGTGAGAGCGATAAATCTCTACCTACTTGTCTACAATCCTCTTCTATCTTCGTCATTTGGCTTGTAATCTTTTCCACATTTTCCAGCCATAAATTCACCTCTGCCTTTGGCATCTTTCCATGCACTACCTTGGCCGTGTTCAATGCACTAATTATGTCGGACTGCCGGCTACTCAACTCCTGCACTTCGGTTTTCAGGAAATCAAGATTCTCTTCGAGTCTTTTAGACTTAATGAATTCAGCCCATGCAGTCTTGACAATGTCTGGGAGGAATTCCATAGCCACTCCTGCAATAGAACTCAGAAATGTAAAATTAATAATTATTGTGCCAAAAAATAAATAAGTTAGGGCGTGTTTGGTTGAACTACATTTCATGAAAATTTATAGTGATCACATAGTCTAAAAATCCAGAAACTCGACTAGGCTCAATGTTCATTTGGGCAGGGTCAACTCAAAGACTCGACCCGAATCTACCAGGAATTTAATAATTATTAAATTTTATATTTTTAGTTAGGGAGAATATTTAAAATGGTTAAGTCTATATCCACACTTAACACCTTAAAGCCGATTGCTTCTCTATTTTTCCCGATAGAAATACCCTTATATAGAATAGGATTCTAAAACTCAGGTGGTCACACAAAATGAAACAGTGGGAGTGGAATCTCCACTTTTGAAACCTTCCTAGCTGGAGCTGACCATGATTTTTATATGCTATTGAAAAGGTTTATAGGGTTATTACCACTCAGATAAACTGTAGGCAAAAATATCATACAAATATCATACTGATACAAAACTTTTGTCACCCTCAACCATTCGATCCCCACTGTTTCATGTGCAATGTCCTGCATGAGTTTTTTTGTCTGCTTGATTTTTAAATTCTTATCCTACTGTAGTCTTGAAAAACAGATGGATAGAGTAGATTTTTCACGGACATTTCTGTGGCCCCACACAGCCCCAGGCATGGGAATATCTCTGTGCCCGGGGTCACAGGCAATCCGCTTCCCTCTTTCTAAGCTAAGGGTGCAGATTTTGAACGTTTTTAAGAGAAAACAATGGAAGGCTGCGTACTGTGTCATACCCATGCCAGGATGGGGGCTCCGTGGGGCGAACCATGATGTATGTCATTTGTCCACACTCTCCATCCATTTTAAAGATTATTTTACGTCATGATCCCAAAATGGAGGCAGATTCAAGACTCAAGTGGGTCACACAATTGGAAACAGTGGGGATTTCTTGCGGCTTATGTTTACCCTTCATCTAGGTCTATGTGACCTTAGGAGCAGGTTAGATAGCAAATAATATACATCACGGTGGGCCCTATGAAGGTCTCAACGGTGGCATCATTATCACTACTGCTTTGTGTGGTGTGGCTCACTTGAGCCTTAATCTGCCTCATTTTTGGCACATGCATTCAAACAGCGTGGATAAAACACATACATCAAGGTGGGTCCCACAGAGCCCCCACCCAGACTGAGTCCGTCCTTGAGTAGGATCCAATCCACGGACTGGGGAAACAAAGAAATGTGCCCTTGAGGCTTTATGTGGATCAAGTTTCAGATAAGAGAAGCGGACTGCCTAATAAGGCTGCCAATAGCGAGTGGCTAATGGTCGGTGCTATGCAAACCTCACCTTGACGTTTTTGTTTTATCCACTTTGTCCATCCATTTTTCCAGATCATTTTATGTTATGGGCCCAAAACTGAGGCAGATCCAAAGCTTAAGTGGACCACACCACAAGAAGCAATGGTGATTGAACGCACACATTAAAAACTCACTTGGAGCCACCAAAATTTTGGATCATTTTCTATTCATCCAGGTCAGTGTAAACATTACAGTAGGCACTAGAAGTTCGTAACGGTAGGCGTTTAATCACCACTATTTTCCTATGATGCGGTCCACCTTACATTTGCATCTACCTTATTTTTGGGCTCATGCCCTAAAATGATCTGGAAAAATGGATGGACAGCTTGGAGTGGGGCCCATAGAGCACCGACTCTCTACAATGAGATGAAGGGAAAAAGAAATATTGGGAATCCAAACACTACAAAATCTTAAAAGGAATCTCTCTTTTGTCACTCAACACCTTTTAAATTTTATTAAAGAAAAAAAAATTAACTATAATGTAGGAAAAATTAAGGTCTTATACTAATTACTGCAACTACCCAACTGACAACCTAAGTAAGCATGCTTAATTAATATGTATGAAAATTCCCTATAATGATAGTATCAACTTGCTTGCACTTCCATATTTCCATCTACCTCCTCTTATGCTACCAAAATATAGATGGTACCATTTCTTGTACTGACGTATCAACAATGGCCAATAACTTCCTGCCCTCTCCCTCGATAGGTTTGGTTTTAGCTTTCCTCGCCACGTCCCGAGGTAGCAGCAGCCACAACTACCAAAGCAGGCCAGCCTCAGGTGACACAGTTGCATCCTCGCAACCTCCACAAATGACCCAGCAGCCACAATCTCTAGCAGACCAGCAGCAACAACAAAAGATCTTTGCAACAAAATCACCTGGACAAAGGGAGCACAAACACAGACACCCCCAACCCAATCCTAGGAAGAAGCACCCTGCTGCCCTTAGAATTTAGCTACCATGCAGCAGAAGAACCTGCACTACAAATTCTGCAGAAGCCGAGACAGATCACACCCGAAGCACTTCAAAAACAACAGGAACATACACACAGGGCCATCCACCTCCCATTATTCTTAATCTTCTTGAGATCCTTATATTAACCAACCTAGCTTTTTCTAGAGAAAATGCCCCGTAGTTACTTTAAGGAGGTCGACCTTATTGGTGAATATCTTGAAGTCACCATCTCCACTCCTAATCCTAGCCAGGCTATCCACCACCAAGTTGTTCTCCTTAATCATGTGGGTTATGGATGCATTCAAACCTGATAGATTCGATGTAATGGTGCCCATTACATACCATAAATTCCAGGGAGCAGTCCCATTAAGTCTCTTTAATACAGTCAACCACCACCTACAAGCCCAGTTCCAACATCACGTTTTGTATGCTGAAATCCTTGCAAATAGGAAATCTATCCAGTAAGGCTCTAGCTTTAGCCAAGTTTTTAGAGACAAGGCCACAAGAATTATGAAAGGCAAACACCATCTCCCCATTGTGATCTCTACAAATGCCCCAACCTACCTCAGCCCCTAGATTACCCCTCGCTGAGCCATATGTATTAAGCCTCATCCAACTTGGAATGGACTTTTGCCATCTTGATATACACACATCCACTTGGCTCTATGATAATTTACGTTATCCCCCTTTAACCGCAAGGCCAACCTACTTAATAAAGGATAAACAATCATCGCTCATCATTCCATTTAAAATATCTTTTAACCATCTCTTGATTTTGATGATTACAGACCCTGATGATATGGGTTTTCCTTAAAAATAGTTGCATTCCTGGGTAACCAGATCTCTCAAAGGATCAAGCTAAGAGTGATTCCAGACAAGTGTTTGAGTGGCAATATAAAGCTTCTCTAGTTACACCAAAGATCAGAGCCTTAGAATTAGAGGTATGTTGTAGATAAGGCTCTCCACCTTGCTGGAATGAGGCTCTGATCTTTCTAGATGGGTGGAAGCTGTGTGAATGCAATATATTTGGATTTACTATGCCTTTGTTGGTTGAGGTTGAGCATCATGAAGGACATCCTTGGGTATTCCGATAGCACTATCTCTACATTTTCAATTGCCAATGACCAGGCCTGTGTTGGTTGTGGACCCATGGGGCCCACTTGTGGACAACCACTTGTGGGTGGGGCCCATAAGGATGTTCCCGCATCCTCCTTCTCCCGAGAGTTTGAATTTCTAATTAGAAATTTAAACCTCGGAAGAACATGAGATAGGATAAGATAAGGTTAAACCAACCTTATCTCATCTCATCCCTTATCTCTTTTCCCTCTATTTATAAGAGGATTCTTTCCGTAATCAAACACAAGAAGAAAAAGGAAAGGTATTAGTCATATACGGAGAGAAAAGAGAGGGATAAGAATATAGAGTTTATCTGGTCCATCCATTAGATCTGAGCCATAGATCTAATCCGGGGACCATCCTCACCGTAGAATCAGAGGGGTGATCAGACCTACTTGTTCCTGTAGCAGATAGGCGGATCGCTGGATCCACCACATATCCTCGGCTTTGCGAAGGTTCTCATCGTGTAGACCGTCAGATCCTGGTGGCCCACACTTCCGCAATTTCTAACAGTGGTATCAGAGCATTGAACGGCGGATCTCCGATTTAAAGAGGATATAATCGCGATCGAGGTAAGTGGCCTAAATTTTAAGATTATAGATTAAATTAATTTTGTTTTAATAAATACAATCGATCATCAAAATTAAAATCATCATTTAAATATTCCTTTTATTTATTGCATTTATTCTATTTTTTTTATCTCTGAGGTATGGAGATTAAAAATTTTAGAAAAAGAAAAATAATTAAAATAAATAAAATAAATAGATGATGGTTTGACTAAGCCCAGAGAGCATGTTGGGTCAAGGCTTAACCGTAGCTATAGAAAAACTTGGAATGGGCCCAACCGATTGGATTGGGGTCACCGTCCATCACCAAGCCTTTTATTCTACAAGCCCAAGCTACTGAGATAAGTTAAACATAGCCACCGCCGCTGCAAAAAGTGGTTGCCATGGCCGCCAACACCATCGGTTAATCAAAAAGTGAAAGTTACAATTCAGCGATTTTGTACCCACCACCATCGTTTAATCAAAAAGTGGCAGCCATGGCCGCCACCACCACCGGCAGTAGCGGCAGCCATGGCCACCACCGCCGCCGCCCATCACTCTCTGTAACCATGGTAATAGCGCTGCTGAAAGCAGCAGCAGCGGCATCTGCCGCCACCGCCTTAGGTAGCAGCAACACAAAACAGCCACTACCATTGGCCACAGAATCGATCGTCAGAAGGGTAGCCGTTCAAAATATGCGAGATGGGTTGTTGTTTATCAGATGGGACCCACCATATATGAAATGCGGCTTGATGATAATTCATATGGCCTGGTCAACATTTGGGCCCACACGTCATAAGAACGGGACCGTCCATCGAGAATGGCCCCCCTTAAATAAATCAGATGATTTGCAGACCAGCCTAATAAAGGAACATGGAACAATCACAATGGGCCCAAAACTGATTAACGGCCAGATCTCGCAAACCATATACACCAGGATTAAGGGACACATGTAAATAAATGTCTTTTCATAATTCAGGTGGGCCACATTTTGAATTTTTTTAAAGTTTATATCTGGGGTGAGTATATGTATAGTCCTGGATTGTACAGTAAACATGAAAATAACTATTTCATGGTTTGGGTTTTACATGTATGCCATGGGTGGGTTGAAGTAGCATAATTGCCACAAATTGAGCAGCAAGGATTGTCAATCAACATCATGACACATCTACAATGAGATAAATCAGATGAACGGTTTAGATTGTTGAATTTAGACCATTCCTCTAGTTTGAATCTTTCATAAAACTCAATAGAAGCACGTTACCCAGATCATGTGCAACACTAGGCTGCTTTCCAGCTTAAATAAAATGAGACTATTCAATCATACACGTGGCATACTGGTGCTTCAATTCACTATCCATATCTCTGAACCCAGTGTATCGAAACTGTAGGCCTATGACTGATTTAAACTATAAATCCATTGTTTTAAATCAGTATATGGAATTCATTCTTATTTTAGTGCAATCCTAGGCCTTTAATTGCCATTAGGCCTAAAATTTGATTCCACGCTCAATTAAATGAACCATCATTAATTGTACATTTGTGGATGGATGGCTTCATTAACTGCCATTTTTTGTTCACAAATTAAATTGGCCAATCAAAAAGTCCAATTCACTTACTTTCAAGATTAAGTGTATCTTGTTAAAAGGGCTTATAATTGGCCATTTGTGGGCTGATTTAGACCAAGTGTTGGGAAATGACTTGGGATTTTTTCGGCGAGATCTAACCAATGGTATGGTCCGTTTTCGTGATTAACGGTCTAGATCTCAAATTATCTTGATGATCAATGTATATATTAAAATGAAAACATATAATTTAAATTATGAATTTTTCTGTCTCCACATATCTCATGATTTATTTAATGTACATGTGTGTGCATTAATACATATGTGTATGCAAATGAATGAAGATCATGATAAATATCCATACGATCACTATTGATCACGGGTCCACAAATGAGTGGAACCATCATCAACCATGATGATCAACATTGATGAGAGGATCCATCATCAATGGTGAACATTAATGGTAATGATCGGATCCATCATAAATGGACACGATCAATGTAGTGATCGTATTGTCCTTTTTTTTTCATAGAACTTCTCTTATTCGTTCAATGGACATGATTGTTTTCTTTAATCTAATGATTTATTCAATCTGACTTTAATTTTTATATGATTAAAATTAAGTCATCATTTCATTAGAATATAGATCTGTTATCCCAAGGTTGTGCATAACCTAAGTGGGAGTTTCATTCCTTCCCTAAATGATGCATACACCCATAATGGTGGGTTGTAGGTTATACAAATAGATAGTCGTAAAAGCATCAATTTCATTTTATTTAGAGAACTTGATTGATCTGCACCACCCATACAGGTATGTAGGCTTTCAGATCCCTTATAAGATGGATTGCATACTTTTATAAACTTAAAAGTTTGAATAACCAGTAGAAATTCTGATGATTAGTGCCAATACTTTAGATCATAACTAAGTAGTGATACATGATGCGATGTAGAGATGGCCTCTAAAGCATTGATCGCCGATCAACTAAAAGGACAACATTTCGACGGCAACAACTACGAAGACTGGTCCCGCGCAGTACAAAGCCTTCTAGATGAAGATGACATTTCACACACTCTGGATGGGGTTCAAGAGGAACCCATATTGGCTGAAAATGGAAATCTAGGTGAACATAGGGCCGCGATGAATCGCTATAACAAGTGGCGTAAACAAAATCGCTCCGCCCGTAATGTTTTGATTAGCACAATGCACAAAGAACTCATACCCACATATGAAGTGCATGAAACCGCTAAGGGGATCTGGGATGCGCTTGCTAATGCCTATAAGCAGAAGTCAGATGCAAAGGTTCGGGCTATAAAATTAGAGTTCCAAGAATACAGGATGCCTGTAGGTTGCCCCATCAAGGATCATATCCGTAAGATGGAGCAGATGATAGGCGCCCTGAGGAATGTAGGGTGCAAACTAACTGAAAATCAAAAGATTATAGCTATGCACCGTTCTTTACCCGAATCATGGGCCCAAATCAAAACGATTCTGAACCATACTGATTCTATCACAACGTTCAGAGATGGCCATCTGGTACGAGAGGTTGAAATGAATGCAATTCAGCCAGGTTCGGCCAAGGCTTTTGTAGCAAAAACCCACAAGTGGAAAGCTAACAAGAGAAAGTTCAAAGCTCGCAAGAAGGCGAAGAAGAACAATCAGGAACAGAAGACCGCAACGCCTCCTCCAAATCCCAAGAAGGGGAAAGGAAAGAGGAAACCTAAAAAGACAAACATTACCTGTTTCGTCTGCGGAAATCCTGGCCATTATGCCCGTCAGTGTGCCCAGAAAAAGACGGTAATTCCTCAGTCACTAGATACTTTGTTTGTAGGCATTTGTTCTGAGATCCTTTCCGTTGATATCCTATCTAATGAGTGGATTTTGGATTCAGGCGCAACAAAGCACGTGACACGAGATCGTCGAGGACTCGAGGAATTTCGACCTATAGCCACAGGGAGCTACAGGGTATACATGGGGAATAACGCTGCAGAAGACGTATTAGGGATTGGTGTTTATCATCTCCGTACGCGCGTAGGGCATACAATAACCCTCCATGATACTCTTTATGCACCGGGCATGCGCCGGAATTTAATTTCTGTTTCTAGGTTGTTAGTTAATGGTTTTGATATTCGTTTTTCCGAGACAAGAGTTTCTTTAAGACTAAATAACCTCATCTTTGCATGGGGAAATTTGATTTCAGATTTATTTATTCTAGATGTAGAACATGATAATGCGCCTCTTGCTTTGTCTGCTACATCAAATGAACATGTAGTATCTGAATCTTTAAAATGGCACGCGAGGTTAGGTCACATTAGAAAGGACCGTATGACAAGACTAGCTAGATCTGGTCTGTTAGGTTCATTATCCAAGGTTGATTTGCCATTTTGTGAACATTGTGTGTTCGGGAAGACTTCTAAGAAACCATTCCCTAAAGCGACTAGGTCAAAGGGTTTACTAGAGATAATCCATACGGATATCTGTGGACCCTTAAATGTACATGCTAGAAATAGATGCCAATACTTCGTCACATTTATTGACGATTACTCACGCTATGGATATGTGTATCTCATCTCACATAAATCTAAGGCTTTTGATTGTTTTCTCAAGTTCAAAGCTGAAGTTGAAAATCAGCTTGAGAAAAAGATTAAAATTCTTAGATCTGATAGAGGTGGCGAGTATACATCTGAAACGTTTAAATCATACTGTGCAAACGTTGGCATCATCAGGCAATACACTATGGCATATACTCCACAGCAAAATGGAGTTACAGAGAGAAGGAACAGGATACTATTGGACATGGTCAGATCGATGATGGCACATGCCAATCTCTCTACCACATTCTGGGGAGACGCGCTTCTTACAGCCGTCTACGTCCTAAATAGAGTCCCAACTAAATCCTCTCCTAAGACCCCATATGAGATGTGGACTGGGAGGATTCCTTCTCTAGCCGACCTACGTCCTTGGGGATCTTTAGCATATATTTTATTGCCTACTCAGCATAGAAGTAAACTTGATAGTAAAACTATTGAGTGCGTATTCATCAGGTACCCAATGCACTCAAAGAGATACGTTCTAGTTTATGAGGATCGTGGAGGATGGACTGAGATTGAATCTCGGGACGTAACCTTCGTCGAAGACAGATACCCCAGCCAAAAGAAATAAAAGGTTTCCACCGAACTTTTTGAAATTCCCGATGTATCTCAGGAGAGTGGGAGTTCTGCTTCTGTAAATGGAGATACTCCTATAGTTCATCAGGACAGTGGGAGTACATCTCAGCAGGCTCCTGAGTTACGTCGAAGTGAAAGAGGTTTGATTCCCAGAAGATATTTCGATATCGATGGTCAATTTTTCTCTTGTGTTGCAGTTGACGATGATGAACCTGATTCTTATCAGGATGCGTTATTATCTCCAAATTCGACTGATTGGGTAACTGCCATGGACGAGGAGATTGCCTCCATGGAGAAGAACAAAGTCTGGGAACTTGTAGATCTGCCTTCCAATCGCAAAGCAATTGGTAACAAGTGGGTACTTAAGATCAAAAGAAAGGCAGATGGTACAGTGGACAAGTACAAAGCAAGATTAGTTGCAAAAGGTTTTACACAAAAAGAAGGTGTTGATTATGAGGAAACTTTTTCACCTGTTGCAAAATTTTCCTCAATCCGCATGATCTTGTCTATTGTCGCAAGTTTAGACTTAGAGTTATATCAGATGGATGTAAAGACTGCTTTCTTAAATGGTGATTTGGATGAAGATATTTACATGCAACAACCCATAGGTTATGTGGACAAAAAGTATCCAAAGAAAGTCTGCAAGTTATTACGATCTATCTATGGGTTGAAGCAATCTTCAAGGCAGTGGTACATGAGGTTCCACTTAGCCATCACCACTTTTGGATTCACAATGAGTGAAGAAGATCATTGTGTATACGTGAAACGGTCTGGAAGATCTTTTCTGATACTATCTCTATATGTAGACGATATCCTATTAGCTGGTAATGACATGCAACTGTTGATGATATCTAAAGATTGGCTTTTCTCGAACTTTGAGATGAAAGATCTTGGTGAAGCCAACTTTATTCTAGGGGTTAAAATCATCAGGAATCGTTCTAGGAGATTCTTAGGCTTTTCACAAGCCACTTACATACAGAAGATCTTAGAGCGGTTTAGGATGGAAAATTCAAAAGCTGTTGAAACCCCTATGGATAAAGCTACCAAGTTAGACAGGAAATCGTGTCCCCAGACAGAAGCTGAGAAATCGGCAATGTCCTCAGTACCTTATGCGAGCGCAGTAGGCAGCTTAATGTATGCTATGCTTTGCACCAGACCGGATATAAGCTATGCAGTTGGCATAGTCAGCCGTTACCAGAGTAACCCGGGACAGTCTCATTGGCAAGCCGTGAAACGAATATTCCGCTATCTCAGAAGAACCAAGGACTTGATGCTATGTTATGAAGGCGCGAGTCTCGAGCTCAAAGGATATTCAGATGCTGCCTGGGGTAATGACGCCGACGAGGGAAAGTCTACTTCAGGATATGTCTTCTTGCTCGGAGGGGGAGCTATCTCTTGGTCGAGCAAGAAACAGACATCCACGGCACTTTCATCTATGGAGGCCGAATACATTGCATGTTGTGCTGCAGTTCAAGAGTGTGTATGGGTTCACAGATTCCTACAAGGATTGGGTGTTGTTCCAGGCTTACATGAGCCTATATCGTTGAGGATAGACAACACCTCGGCCATTGACTTGGCAAAGGATCCCAAACACCACCAGAAATCGAAGCACATTGAGATAAAGTATCATTACGTTCGTGATCAAGTGAAAGATAAGAAGGTTATCCTCAGCTACATTCCTACCAAGGAAATGATGGCTGATCCCATGACGAAACCTATAGCTAGAGATCTATTTCAGGTTCACGTCAGGTAGATGGGATTGAGGAAAGCTTGATTGATATCCTTGTATCATGTATCTTTGAATAATAAATTCCATTTTATTCAGTATTGAGCACTTGTTAAACTAGGTATGTAGATCATCAGCATTTTCTTTGAGATCAAGTAGGATTTCAACTATTATCAGCAGGCCGGTTACCCACTCGCGCGAGTAGACCAACCCTAAATGTACAAGAGAGGTACATTTGGGGTGATGTTCATACACTGAGGTATGAACCACCCTTTATTGAAAATAATAAAGGATGAGGATGCGAATGAGTTTTATCCGCCTTCGGTCCTATAAGATTGAAGATGAGACTGACAAAGTCGAATAACATAGTCGCACCATTACTCATAATGCGAATAATGTTATGGCCTGAATCACAGCCAAGTCGTGAGGTTATGAAATGAGTCATACCTCATGTGAGATGACTTGCATAATGTAGACCCGACAGATACCTAGTATTGTCTACTTTACGGCGTGGATTGTAGCCACGTGCTTGGACCTATTACCTACAGATTGCTTTGATTCGATCTAATCATTGCAACGTGCGAGTAGCCAGTCCCGTAGGTGACTCTTTGTGTCCTCAGCTACCCTCCTCTTGTGTACAGGAGGATGAGATTGAGTGTCGCTACTTTAGTATATGATAACGAAAGGCCCTTGATTGGCCAGACTCGGTTATGTTAGGAAAGCGGCTTGATCAATTCCAAATTACACACCTGTGTGGGGAAGATCCCGTGACAGCTACACCAAGTTTCTAGAACTATAAATACGCACTTGAAGACTTATCCGTCGGCAGTATCGAGTTTTCTTAGACTTTTACAAACGATATTCTCTTTCGAAATATATATGTATATATATTACTTTAAAAGGAATTTAAATTGATGTTTGTAGAAAACCAAGTTTTTCAGAATAAACTTGATAGGTTGGATAAGTACGTATGTTGGCCGAGTACTCTAGATTGGGAGTTAACTCTATCCGGTGTGGTCATGCGGACTAGGACAAACAATGCAAAGCTTGGGTTATTGAGTGATAGATAGGTGGTCTCTTAGTACTCAAACACCTGTGAGAAGATAAAGGTGTTCCAGCTGGTCCCACGCTTCTGATTCTTTTGATCGTGATTCTTTGGTTTTGATTATTATGTGATGAGCTAGATGAACTCTCATAATGTGCCTACCCCACAATGTGATTGAGTGGGAGATGTTGGTTGTGGACCCATGGGGCCCACTTGTGAACAACCACTTGTGGGTGGGGCCCATAAGGATGTTCCCGCATCCTCCTTCTCCCGAGAGTTTGAATTTCTAATTAGAAATTTAAACCTCGGAAGAAGATGAGATAGGATAAGATAAGGTTAAACCAACCTTATCTCATCTCATCCCTTATCTCTTTTCCCTCTATTTATAAGAGGATTCTTTCCATAATCAAACACAAGAAGAAAAAGGAAAGGTATTAGTCATATACGGAGAGAAAAGAGATGGATAAGAATATAGAGTTTATTGGTCCATCCATCAGATCTGAGCCATAGATCTAATCCGGGGACCATCCTCACCGTAGAATCAGAGGGGTGATCAGACCTACTTGTTCCTGTAGCAAATAGGCGGATCGCTGGATCCACCACATATCCTCGGCTTTGCGAAAGGTTCTCATCGTGTAGACCGTCAGATCCTGGTGGCCCACACTTCCGCAATTTCTAACAGCCTGACCCATAGCATACATATTTAGACACCATTTGAATTCCAAGTTTCTAGGTCGGTACATCAACCTTCCTATAGATCTAATTAACTCTCATGCATATTTGGACTTAAATTTACCAAATGAGGTGGCCATTCATGCTAGCCAATTAGTCCTCTCACTGAAAGAGATATCTGCTTCCCTAAGTTGATCAATAATAACACCTATAATTAATCCCACAAGAGCAAGCCAGTTGCATCCATCCCCAACTATGCGAAGACTAGCCATCGGAGTTGTCGCATTTCTGCTGGGACGTGGGCACCTTCCAAGACTTTTGGCCTTCCAATGCCAATCCGGTTGAGATGCCACATATTGAAAAGACCCCCTCCTACTAACCACCTTGAGTAATGAAGAGTGATAGGAATACATTTTCTCATGCTGCTCCACAATTGGTACCCAACCCTGGGCGGTTGGTCACCTTGGAGGAATTTAGATAGATATTTAGTTTGGACATATTTTTCCCTAAATGATTCTCCTTTGAACAAATTGAAGCACATTTTCATCCTAGACTCAACAACATCTTTTTTCATCCTAGACTCAAAAACATCTTTTTTAGTCGATGAGATGCATTTGTCGCTAGAATGCATAACTTATCTCATTGGACCTAGTGCCTCTATTATTTTTCATATTAGTGTAGTTCTAAAGGCTTCAATGATAGCACTTTTATGAGGCATTTGTCGAAGAGCCTTCCTATATTTTTTTATGTGCTGGATTTTAAAATCAAACATCTTACTTGATTACATATGCAATTTATTTGCTTCACATGATTAGCCAAGTTGTAATCATGATGTACCTTATTCATAACTTAGCATTAACAATAACCAGTCGAGGTCTGATAAGTACAATTACAAATTACTACAATAAAAAAGTAACAAAGAATAGCAAAAGTTACTAAAAAAGATTCACATCAGATTCAAACAAAAGAGTGATAAACAAAGTAAAATAAAGAAGAATAGCTTATCTTATTTGTTTAAGTAAATGAAAAAAGAATCAGACTTCTTTATATAGAAAAAGGCAACACATTTGTATTGAATATTCAATACCATGATCTAAAAATACGAAGAAGAAAAAAATCAATATTTTTTTGGACCAAATGCATATAAAACTAGAATTAATCTCAACTGGAAAATGAATAAAAACGTGAAAACACAAAATCAAGTGCTGCAAAATTTGTAAAATTACCACGAAACTCACTTTGTTCTTCTTCCTCGATAGATTATGATTGAGAAGGATAATAAAATTAAATATTTCCAACAAAATCCAGTTGTCTCTCCTTTAATGAGATCGATTTCGAGATTCCTGCAATTAAAATCAAAGCACTAATCCTTATCTCCACTTGCAATTTCTAAGGGGCCATTTGGTTGCCCATAAAAATCCTTGAGTTGTAATGAGATTACGAGTAGTCTGATTGGAGGGGCTCTTTGAATACCTACATTTGCCTATAAAGGCTTTCCAGGCTATAAACACAGTATACCTTTTGGATGTAATTTGAAAATTGCCAAAAAGCCATGTTTCAGATTACATGTAAAGTCTTCATAACTAAAAGACATTATACACAATAGAACACCACGTTCATATGCAATAATGATGTGTGGGGCCCTACCATGATGTGTATGGTCCATTTAATTTTTCCATCATGTGCTTTCCTTAATGCTCTCCCATGTCCAAAAACAAAACAAAAAAAAAAAAAAAAACTTCATAATTGATCATCAAATGGACCACATGAGAGGGAACTAGGGAAGGATGGGAGTCCATCATCTAAAACACCCAGAATGCATCTAGGGTACACTATGATGGCTGGAGGATATCCAATTCATCTAGTGCTTGCATGTTTCAATGCTCTCTCGGGTCTAAAAAAAAAATTATCCTTTTTATGTGGTTTGCATATTTTGGCAAGATTTACTACCCCAAACTCTATTTAGTGTGAATACCTACCTTATACATTATAAGCACTTTACAAGTAAGCCAAACACATAATTAGTTTACCTATAAACAAATTACCACTTAAAAGCCAAAAAAAAATAGCATGTAAACAATTTACACATGAAACTCCTTTTAGGTATTAAATGTTTATAACTTAAACTTTACAGGCTTCCAAACGACCCTTACAAGAAAACAACATAAATGGATGAAGCAACAAAGACAAATGAAATTAAATTGCAAAAAATTCCTAGCCGTAACTCTAAGATAAACCCTAGGGAGAAAATTGTAGAAGTTGAGAATAGAGACAAAATTGCAACTGGGGAGCCAAAAAAAAAAAAAAAAAACCTTAGAAATCCAATATTGTTGTACGTTCGAGTGCCTTTAATCAAATGCAGAGAAGGCAATTTTTGGTTTGACTGGTGCCTCTGTTGGTTCGATTGAAAATTCCCAATTTAGACCATTTGCTCGCTGTGATGTTTTGCACGTTTTCAGTTCGAATTTCACTTCGACTGGTGGATGTCAGTTCTGGTCTGTCCGACTGAAGTTCACATCGATCCAACCCATGAAAACACAGAAGTTTTAGAAATTGCAAGTTTTGTTTCCTAATCCTGTACGGGGGTGTTTAAGCATCTTGGCAATTACGATTAGAGTAATGCAAGAGGAGTCTAGCATGTTTATTCTAGTGTTTTGAAGGAAGAGCGAGGGTTTCTACTGTAAGTTCTTCCATCTCTTGTAACTTTCATCGTTCATAGTGGATTGATCTACCGTGATTTTTTCCCGCAAGGGGTTTTTACGTAAAATCTTGTGCGTTCTCTATGTTAGCTTGAATTTTTCGTTCTCTATTGCTTGTTTGATTTTATCTAAGGTTGCTTTTGCGCCCAAAAAACACAAAACCTAGAGCAACGATGATTAAAATTTAAAAAAAAAAAAAAAAAAAAAAACCTAGAAAACCCTTGCTTCGCACTACCTCCTTCTCTGGAAGGAGAGAGAGAGAGAGAGAGAGAGAGAGAGAGAGAGAGAGAGAGAGAGAGAGAGAGAGAGAGAGAGAGAGAGAGAGAGAGATTTGAGGCTAATTTTGGATTTTGGCGTTTGGGGTTCAATTTCTACTTGACCCAAATGGTAGCTTTTACACATATTGACGCTCTCCTTTTTGTCATTCTTGGGTCCGTCTCTGAATCACCAATCACTTTACAACACATCATGTCACCAGGATATCCTCAAGCAAGGTAATGTATATCCTTTCAAGGGATGCGGACTACATGATGACTTTGCCACCATGGACATTTTTTGTGACTTAATGTGGCAGATTTGATTGGTCCATGTGGCATGATAAAAAATGGGGTTCATACAAAGCATGTTTGAAAGCCATTAGGTCAAGTACATGCTCCACTAGCCCCATCACTATCAGTGACACATGGCCTAATGAAATCTTGCCACATCATATCACCACATATGTGTGTGATACCAAGCTCACTACACAATCCGCATCCCCTTTCAGGGTAAGGCTCACACGGTACTATGGTAGCATTCTGCAGTTGTGGTGCCAACATCGCATGCCCATCCAAAATGTGTGCCCTAACATGAGGTTCACACACACACACACACACACACACACACACACACACACACACACACACACACAGGGAAAAGGTACTATGCGGTCGACCTCATGGGAAGTTCCCATGAGGTCGAAGAGTGAGGGCCCCGCTGTGATGTGTGATGGGTATCCACATCATCAGTTAGATGCACCATTCCGTGGTAGGCCATGGGCCTAAAACGCAGGCCAATCCATAACTTGGGTGGGCCACACCATAGACAACAGGTAAGAGTAGAAATCCATCCATTCAAACCTTTATGATCGTTTATAGGACTAATTGAGATGTGGTTGAGAGATCCAGTCCATCCATTGTTCCTGTCCCACTTAAATAAGAGGTTACACCAAGTTTCAACCGTATCCAAAACTCAGGTGGGCCCAACAAGTGATTTTAGAAGTTGTAAGCACGATTTTACACTCTTTCAGTTGGTATGACCCATGTGAGTTTTAGATACAGATGATTTTTGGGATATCCCATAATCAACAGGGGACCCACAAAATGCATGGTGTGAATGCCCACCACACATCACAGTGGGGCCCACACAGCTCGACCTCATGGAAACTTCCCCATGAGGTTGACCACACAATAGCTTTTCCCATATATATATATATATATATATATATATATATATATATATATATATATATATATATATATATATATATGATCCACATCATGGTTGGCCCACACATCTCGACCTCATAGTACCATTTCCATTTCCCATCTATATATATATATATATATGGTACTGTGAGGTCGACTTCATGGGAATGAGTGATGTAGGGGAAGAACCCCATGATCGAGGGCGTGGATCACGCACCTTCCTGCGGGAGATGGACAGGAAGAAAAACAAGAGAAAACTAAGGAATTTCATATTTTGGAGTTTCAACTCAAACAGGAAATTGTTATTCCCGTTTTTGAACTTCGACCCAACTTGTGGGGTCCATCTTGATCATTTATGATGATCCATTCCGTCCATTTTGTAGAGCTGCTCGACACCGAGAAAACACAACAAGTTTCACGTCAATCCGAGTTACGGATTGATCGTGGCGTCCAAAATGGTACGAACTGTTCAGAAAGTTCCGAATTCCGCCCACTGAAACTGGAGATGGTCCAGGTGGCCCAATACTACTGATATGGAGAATCTAAGCCGACCATCTTAAAGAGTACGTCAATATCAGTAAAACCACAAAGTTTCGTGGTAATTAGATATGTGGATTGCTCGTATCAGCGGAAGGAAGACGGTGCTGGCGTTATACAATTGCGCAGATTTTTCTATTTCTTTTCTAATTGTATTAGGATTCTTTTCTTCCTTTGTAAGTTATTATTAAGTACGAATTTAGGATTTAATTTATTATTTAAAGCAAGTTAATTATGTTTATTTGTTTCATTCATTCAATTATCAATAAATCAATTATTCGGAATTTATTTCCTCTTTTTATCTTTTATTTCTTCTCGTGGATTCGAGAACACTCGGTTAGGGAGACGGTGATCGACCTACCACGTCCTCCCTGCGTCAATGAGGTCGAGCTGTGTGGGCCCCACCATGATGTGTTTAGAATATCTACTCCATCAGTTAGATGCACCATTCAATAGTGGGTTACGAGATAAAAAAAAAATTAGGTCAATCAATGACTTAGGTGGGCCACACCACAGACAACAGTTGGGAGGGGTTATTCGCCCATTAAAACCTTCATGAACTTTGATTAGGCCCACCGAGATGTGGTTCACAAATCTAGCCCATCCATTATGTATGTTCCACTTGTACAAGGGGTCAGACTAGGTTTCAGGCACATCAAAAACTCAAGTGGGCCCCACCAAGTGATTTTAGATATTTTAGGCATGTCTTCACATGATTTTAGATGGTATGGCCCACCTGAGTTCCCTATACGACTGATTTTTGGAGCATTCTATAACCTAACGGGGACCCATCAAATGCATGGAGTAGATGTTCTAAACACATCACGATGGGGCCCACATAGCTCGACCTCATGGGAAGTTCCCATGAGGTTGACCTCATTGTACCATATATATATATATATATATATATATATATATATATATATATATATATATATATATGGGAAAAGGTACTATGCAGTCGACCTCATGGGAGTTCCCATGAGGTCAAGTTGTTTGGGCCCAACTGTGATGTGTGATGAGCATCCACACCATGCATTTGATGGGTCCCCTAATGGTTATGGTATATCAAAAATATCAGCTGTATCCGGAACTCAAGTGGGCCATACCAACTTAAACAATGTAAAATCATGCCTATAGCATCTAAAAGCACTTGTTGGGGCCCACCTGAGTTTTGGATACGATTGAAACTTGGTGTGAACTCTTGTTTAAGTGGGATACACACAATGTATGGGCTGGATTTCTTAACCACATTTCATTTCATTTCATCTTATAAACAGTCATCAAGGTTTCAATGGGTAGATATTTACTCTTAACTGTTGTCAATGGTGTGGCCCACAGAAGTCATGGAACTTCCCATGAAGTCGACTGCATAGTACCTTTTCCCTATATATATATATATATATATATATATATATATATATATATATATATATATATATATATATATATATGAGCCCCACCATAGAGATCTTGTACAACCATCCAAAAATCCCCAGGATGGAGCGGTGGGGTCCACATGGTATCGGTTTGGCGTTGCACCAACAGTGATGATAGGATACCCTAAAAATCATATCAATCCAAGCATCAGGTGAGGCAAGACCACATAGGATTTGGATGGTTTTTAGGTGATTTTTCATTTCTCTCAATGGTCCAGCCCACCTGATGGTTGGATCTGTCCTTTTGGGCTACCTAACCATCATGGCGTCCTACACCTACTTGTTTCCCATCAAAACATCAGAAATGGCTTAGGAAGATCTGACCACCATCCATATCAAATCATATCTAGTTAAAAGGAGAGGAAAAAAAAAAAAGGGCAAATATCAAATCATATCGAATATGTACCCAGTTGAAGTCTCTTGTTAAAAGCTTCAGAAGCAACTCAGTTTCTGCATAACAAAAACATACAGAGAAATTAGATGAAACTAAAAAACTCAGTGTGCATTTGTTGCACCAAATATCATGACATTTCTTGATTGTGCAAGATCTCATGAAATTTAAAACTAGCTGTGCCTTGAAATTTCTAGTTGGGCACAAAGCAAGTTAGTCTTCTTTGGATTCTCAGGGTGACTTATTGTTGACTTCTTTGGTCAGTCACAGCGACTTATTATTATTGGACCCGGATTGCGTCCTGCTCCTGCCTGGATGGATTACAGTCCAGGCAGATCTGTGGAGGGGCCCACCATGATGTGTTTGTTTATCCACTCCGTCCATCCCTTTTATAAGATTAGTTTAAGGCATGATCCCAAGAATGAAACAGATCCAATGCTTAAGTGGACCACACCACAGATGACTCTGGCATTTAATGCAACCTGCATTTAATGCTTTGTGCATTTAATGCAACCCAAAAATTTTATTTGGTGTGGTCCACTTGAGCGTTGGATTTGCCTCATTCTTGGGCTCATGCATTAAACTGATCTTAGAAAATAGATGGACAGAGTGGATAAACAGATACATCAAGATACATCACAATTGGACCATGCAGGGATAGGCGCAATCTGTGTCCTTGTTGTTGACTTCTTTGGTTAGTCACAAGGGACCCACGTTGGTTCATTGCTATTCTTGACCACGCATACCTTTCCAGGACTCATGAGAGCGAATTAGGTAGACGCAGCCTCACCCAAGGCAGTGCGGGCACTCCTTACCATGTGGTTACTGTAGGGCCCACCTTGATGTATGTATCATGTATCCGTGTTGTCCATCCGTTTTTTCCCGATCATCTTATGGCATTATCCAAAAAATCAAGCAAATCCAATTATCAGGTAGACCATACCATAGGAAATAGTGGTGAACCATTAAAAAAACAAATATCAGCTTGATCCAAAACTTTTGTGGTCCATTAATGGTCAATCAAAACTGCTTCCTATGATATGGTCCACCTAATAATTGGATTTGTTTCATTTTTCGGATAATGTCACAAAATGATCTGGAAAAATGGATGGATGACCTGGATGCATAATACATACACGAAGGTAGATCCATTTCTTTCATACCATTGGTCCAGGCGTTCTCTTCTAGGGTGTTTCCTGTTGTGTGGTTGACCTA
The DNA here is from genome assembly GCA_003013855.2 of Liriodendron chinense. Taxonomy (NCBI): domain Eukaryota; kingdom Viridiplantae; phylum Streptophyta; class Magnoliopsida; order Magnoliales; family Magnoliaceae; genus Liriodendron; species Liriodendron chinense. The sequence continues at coordinate 2,160,147 of PVNU02002194.1, read as the reverse complement.
AGATTAGGATCTGATTCATGTTTGGGCTCATGCCAAAAATGGCCTAATAGACAACATGGATACACAACAGGTACATCAAGGTGAGCCATAGTCATGGCCCAATCGAATTGGGTGCTACCCTGACTTGAACAAATCTGCTCCCTTGGGAAATCCAAAGCCAACCATATGCCTTTTCAAGTCTAAGATGTCATCCAAATGACAGGACATCGTTGGAGCATCAAACGTCTCAAAATCCTATTCAAACCCAACATACTCTTCCATGGCCCACGATGATGATGGAACACCTTAAAAATCATGTCAATTTAATCATCGGGTGGGGTGAGAGACCATTGAGAATTTGGGGGGGATTTTTAAGTGATTTTTTCCTTATTCTCCTTGGTGTGGCCCACCTGATGATTGATCTGTTTGATTTTTTGTCATCTTCATGTTTATTTGCAATCAAAACATTAATTGGGAAGATCTGATGATCAGTATCCTAAATCAAATCATTTCTACTTAAAAATAAAGAAGAAGAAATGAAGGAAGGAAAATGTACCCAGCTGTAATCTCTGTTTCAAGGCTTTCAAAAGCAACTCAGTTTCTGTTCACAAGAAATTAGATAAAAACTCAAAAATGTGTTCGTTTGTTGCACAAATATTATGATAAATCTTAGGGGTCATTTAAATGCCTGTAAAATCTTTAAGTTGTAATCCGATTACAAGTAATCACATTACAGGTGTAAAGTGTTTACAGCCTATCCTGTTTAGCTTTAAGTTGTAATCTGTTTACAGGTAAACAAATGTTTATATTTGGATAACCTGTAAATTGATTACAACCTATACTTGGATATTCACATAAACAAAGCTTAGAGTAGTAAATCCTTTAAAATTCACCAAATAACATATAAAGTCTTCATTTGAGATAGATGATTGGGATAAGCCCAACTCAATAAATGATGTGGCCAATCCTTACACTAAAACAATCATTTAGTAAGCCACAAAAGTGGGCCCCCTATTTCAAATTTCCTTTTATGATGAGAAAGTATTGAAAATCAACTTGTTTATAAACTAACATCAAATTAGTACCATTTAATTGTTTTAAACACGTCATGACATTTAAGTAGTTAAACCCATTGTATGAGCAGCTTAGATCACTGAATCATAGGTTCACTTGTACAAACTGAAAATTAGGACAAATATAGAACTTGAAATATGCAATCCACCTGGTGATACTATTGAGGAGGTGCTTGAAAGATTTTTCCATGGCTGCCTTTTCTGGTGTTTTATGGCACTAAAATTATTATATTTATTAGGCACAGAATACTTCACATGCACCTTAAGAAAGCATTTTTACAGGCATCCAAATGACCCCTTGTGAAATTTTACAATCTTGGTGCAACCAAATGGGCATTAAAAAAGAAAAAAGAAAAAATCAAATAACTAGAAGAAGACAGGTGCAACCAAACGGGCATACCAAAATTCTCTCTGATCGATGATGCAATCTAACGAGTGTGCTGATGATGATTTTTATGTTTGGAACGAGGGTGCTGTGTGCAGGGCAACGATGATGAAATTTCTTGCTGGGTGCAGATCAAGTCTACTTTGGATTCCCCTGGTGATTTTGTTGACTCTTTGGTTAGTCGCAACGGACCCATGTTGGTACATCGCCAGTCTTGGCCATTCATATATTATCCCAAGCTATATATGTCCGTACATGGAGTGTGCTGGGTGATATCAGCCAAATGTGGGGCCCAGTTATGTGCTCACGTATCCTAACCCATCCACCAGATGGTTCACCTAAAAAAAACTCAATTCTCAAAAATTAGCACCATCCAAAACTCAGGTGAGCCATAGCACATGGCACATTTTGTAAGGAATATCCACCGTTGATTAGAGTGGGGGCTATGCCTATTATGTTGTATATATAGAGTCCAGGACGTTCAGACCAGAAGCAGATTTCCTACGCTGGGAACATAGGTGGGGCCCACCATGATGTTTGTGAGAAATCCACCCACCCAGTCCATCCGTTTTTTTAGCTCATTTTAGGACCTTAGTACAAAAATGAACCGGATCCAAGACTCAAGTAGGCCAAAAACGTGAGGATTGAACCTCCACAGTTGAAATATTCGTGAGGCCATAGAAGTTTTGAATCAGGCTCTTGCTTTGGGTTCATCTCAGTAGGAATGACGTTATGAACGGTATGGATGGCATATAAACATCACTATGGACCTAGGGAGGTTTCAACAGTAGTAATTTTCCTGCCCACCTTTTTCCTTGAGTCTTCGATTCAACTCATTTTTGTTGGCATGCCCTAAAATTAGCTCACAAAACAAATGGATGGAGTGGATTTCTCACTAACATCACAGAGCCCCACTTAGTTTCCCAGCGCATGAACTTCCAGGCCGGCATAGGAAATCCATGTACCGAGGCTTAGTGGGTGTTACTCTAACCGTTTGGGGCCCATCTTTATGTACTCTTTGTACATCTACACCGTCCATCAGTTTTTTAATATCATTTTAGGACACGATCCCAAAGTTTATGATGATCCAAATCTCAGGTACCTGGGCATCTTTATAAAATAAAATAAAATAAAATAAAATAATTCAACATAATACCAATTACCAAGGACGTGGAATGCGTCCTGCCCCTGCCCGGACGCATTACAGTCCGGGCAGGCCTGTGGAGGGGCGCCCCTCACGTATATCCACTCCATCCATCCATTTTATAAGATTATTTTAAGGTAAGACTCTAAAACGTAGGAAGATCCAACACTCAAGTGGACCACACCAAATAGTGATGGAACTTGGTGACGCTACTGTAATGATGACGTCACTCGGGTCTACTCACTATTAAGTGTGGCCCACTTGATCGTTGGTTGTTCCTTGTTTTTTGGGCCTATATCCTAGCATGATCTTATAAAATGGATGGGCGGAGTGGATAAACGGATACATCACAGTGGGCTCCTCCAAAGGTCTGCCGGACGATAATGCGTTCAGGCAGGGGCTGGATGCAATCCGCGTCCAATTACCAAGGGGGCGTTTGGCATCTCTACTCTAATTCAATAAGAGCTTTTTGAATAAGAGCTATTTCAATAAGCTCTTTTTGTTCTATCTCTTGTTTTAAATAAGCCCGTTTGATAAAACCTCTAAAAAATGCTCTTATTTAAAATAAGGTGTAACGCCCCAGATTTTCGTCAACTTAGGAATTAGAAGTCCTCGGGCGTTACCGTAAGATTTTCGATCAAATCACGCAATCACACGTATGTATACCTGTTTAAATCCAAATAATCAGTATTAAAATTAAAAGTGTTCAAAGTAACCATAATTAATAATAGATCTCACAAATAATCTAAAACATCACTTTTATTCAAACTAATCAATAAAAATTTATCATCTAATTCGAAAATCTTTAAATCAAATAAACCTAATCATCATGGAAGAATTATAAGATTCCCCTTTTCGTCCTAGTTAGGAAGTTTAGCCAACCATAAACATGATTGAACTAATATCTCAAAATAAAAGCAGAAAAACAACTAAAAAGAAAAGAAAATTCGAAGAATCTAGTGTAGAAACACTCTATTCTTGAGTTTCTCTCTCTTCTTCACGGTCTAAATACCTTGGGGCATGATTAGAGACTCATCTTGAGTAGGTTTTGCTCCCATGGATCTTAGAAAACTTAAGCTTTAAGCCACTTTTGGCAAAATCGTAAAAATTAAAAGAAACATCCCCAACAGGGCCATTCCAGCAACAATCGGCCGACCAAAGGCTAAACCAGTCGACCAGATTTGTAATCGGTTTGGACCCGGTAGACCAGATTTTACATTTTTGGCCCTGCATTTTAACTTCAAAAACTCATATCTCATTCGTTATAACTTCGATTGAGGTGATTCAAAAGCCAAATTAAAGCTCGAAGAGTCTAGTTTTATATAAAAATATATAAATAAATAAAATAAATATGAAAATAAGATTTAATTTAGAAAGATTTGAAAGCTATATAAAAATATCCGAATTTTCCGAACAAGTTCCTAACCACTCGTTATCGGGCCACTGAACCCGAAAATAAGGAATATCATCCGTCTTAGTGGGCTTGACGACCCTCGTAGGATGTTAATCCAAGACTATGCACTGAATCGCTCAACTTTGAGCTGAGAGGGTGGCACATGTGATGTGTGAACATACCCTGATTTTTCTAAAACTTAAGTAAATTCTGTCCACTTGTACTTATGCGATGTTGTAGACTTCGAGCCATTAGATTTCGATAAAACTTAAGATCCTAGTTTCAAACATTTTTCTGCAACTATCTCTAAAGCCGCAACCCTGATTGATGATCGGTGACCGTTGAACGAACATCGCATCATAACCGTCAATCCCTGCATCCGAAATGCGGATGATCGTATCCTTAGGTAGATCACCACTAGGTTCACCTATTTCATGGCCTAGATCAACCCGTGGACCTCTTAGTGGGCCCCAACATTGGAAAATGACCACCTACAGGGCTATAAAACCAAGACCCAAGCCACTAGGGCCATTTACACCATTTCAGTGCTATAAAAGGGGGCCTAATGGGCAGCCCCTCTCCAAATCCGAATTTACCCTAGCTTGGGAGTAAGAGAGAAAGAAAGAAAAAGAGGAAGAGGAAGAGAGGGAGAGAATCAAGAGAGAGAGAGAGAGAGAGAGAGAGAGAGAGAGTTAGGGCTTGGTGCTCGATGGCGTCGTCTGTCCCCGTGCTCGTCGGTATGCTTCCCGCATTGCTGTTTCGATCTCTTTTACGTCTTCATTGGCCGGAATCCATCGACCTTAGGCCGGATCTTCCCCCTTGCTAGGTATGAGGTTTCTAACATTGTTTGGGGGATTTCCCCAAACTTTCTTTGGTCTTGGGGCATTTAGGGTTTGGGAATCCCCTTTTGTTTCCATCATTTCTAGCAAACGCTAACTCTAGGGTTTGTTCATGCTAGGTCTTAGACCTTTATTGGTCATTGGGAGCAACGCACGCTATTGCGAGAGCCGTAACCGAGCTCGATTCCATTGGGATTTCTGCGGTGCGCCGAATTTGGGCCTCGATTCGTTAAATCAATTTAGGGTTTTCCCAAGTCCAAGGTATCTAAACCCTAAACCATAATTAGACATTTGATTAGAATAAATCATAAGTCATTGACGCTAGAATTGTGATGTATTGTAAGTATTTGAGATCTTTTCCCAAATCTCCGACACTAGGGCCATATTTGGATCGCTCGGGCCTTATTTGAATCGAACAATTTCGACTCTAAAGTGAAGATCTACCCTCAAGCTTTTCTCAACAAGTTTCAGTTAGTGATTGCTTGAATATGTTGCTATTTGGTTGATAACATGTTTGATGAAATGCCTCTATTGCTGTTTGGTTCAAAACATGCTCGATGAAATGCCTGAATGATATAAATTTACAATATTGTAATGAATCTATGCTTATGGATGTATGTGACGCCCTATGTCATCCGGGCTATGTCATCTGGGTCCTTTGGATCGATCGGGCCAAGTGCCTGGGTATGTTTATGATTAGGTATTTAATAACCTAAATTGTTATTATAATAAGTTAAGTGTTGCTTTGGATTAAGTTCTAACAACCGTTCAATCTAAGTGTACTGCCTGCCACTAGGTTAGCAGTCACAGACTTATTCGATTGACCAAGCAGGACATGGTCGACCAATAGTGGCCATTGTTGGTCTGTCGTTGTCCACTTGAGTCCACTAAATAAGCCCCATTTAGAGCTAATCATTTTTGTGTTTGAATGTTAAATCACACTCTATGGAATCTAGAATACCATCATTCCCTTTATGAATAGTCTACTTAAAATTGTACTGTGACTCGATCCACAAATTCTCATGAGTCAGGCATGGTGGTATGGGACACCGTGTCTGAGTTGTCGACCTACGCTAGGGTGGTGTCTCCCCGTAGTGACCAATAAGCATTGACAGGGGTGACAGATTGTGGTTCGAACGACCCGAGCGTGCATTGGGTTAATTTTGAGTGACGGGTTCTGAATGGCTTTCGCTGCACAAAAACAAATCCGTGAGGGTTCATTCGGGCTATGGTCCGAGCGCGAGTTGGGGTGAGCCGTCTGATCCGGACCCCCTTCGAAAATAATGCTCCAGTTGGTCGGGGCTTAAAGCGGACAATATTACTCTGATAATCAAGTGACACGCCCGAACCTCTGAATTAATTAATTGTATTTGATATTTGGGAGATGAACCATTCCGCTTGATTTGGGCATGACTGACGAGTCAGGTCCAGACCATGTTTTCATAGGAGGATAACTCAACTTCGGATCGTAGGGTTACTGGCGATGATTGGCGTCGCATCGTAGGGAGCCAGACGGTCTCAGTTAGACTTTGTGATACAATGACAGTATTCTGGCTTCACCAATTTGCTGAATGAATTGGACTAATAAATACTTTAATAAATTATGCATAAATAACATTGCATTTGAAGGGGACTCATGTGGCCTAGTTGCTTGATGTGGCGCTAGTACTACCTTGAGACTTCATGTCATTTCTCTGTGTCATCCGGATTGGTGTATTCGGTTACGACCTGCTTGATAGGTGGATTCTCGATACACAGTTGGTCGAGCCAGGGTTGCCCGGGACATGCATATATGGATCATCGTGTGATGTGAACCTTCTATATGGATCATCCATCATACAGCCCACTTTGGATATGGGTCATCCATCATGAGAGACCTTGGATGTAGACCATCCATTAGGTGGGGCCCACTTGATGTCAATTGTCCATTATGAGGGGCCACACTTTTATGTGAGTCATCGAACATGTGAAGCCCACTCTGTCTATTATGTGGGCCTACCTTGATGTGGACCATTCTTTTTGTGGGCCCCACCTTCATTATGGGTCGTTCATCATGTGAGCCCATCTTTTATATTAACTGACCATCATGTGGGCCCACCTTCAATGACCATCATCCATCATGTGGATCCCACCTTTGACGTGGATGCTATTTAAATGGAACCTACTCGATGTGCATATTCGGACATGTTGGGCCACACTTTCATGTGGGCCATCTATCATGTGGGGCCTACCTTTGATGTGAACCTTTCATTACATGGGCCCACCTTGATGTGGGGCCCCACTTCAATATGAGTCATTCATTATGAGGGGCCCATCTTTGATGTACACCATCCATCATGTGGGTCCTACCTTTGTTGTGGACCACTATCATGTGGGGCCCACATCAAGTAGGTAGTCCATCATGTGGGACCCATTTGATGTCCACCATCCATCGTGTAGGTCCCACCTTGGCTATGGATTGTCCATTAAGTGGGGTCCAACCTTCAATATGGGTCATTCATCAATAGGCCCACCTTTAGTGTTAACCTTCCATCATGTGGTCTCACATCTAATATCCACCATCCATCACTTGGATCTTAACTTTGATGTGGACCATCCATCATGTGGGTCCCACCTTTGTTGCGGACCATCTATCATGTGGGGCCCACTTGATGTGGATATTCCATCATGTGGGACCCACCTTTGATGTCCACCATCCATCATGTAGGTCCCACCTTTGCTATGGACCATCCATCATGTGTGGCCCAACCTTCAATATGGGTCATTCATCATGTGGTCCCACATTTAATGTCAATCTTCCATCATGTGGTCCCACATTCAATGTCCACCATCCATCATGTGGGTCTCACCTTTGTTATGAATCGTCCATCATATGGGTCCACTTGATGTGGATAGTCCATCCATCATGCGGGGCCACATTTTAATGTGGATCATCTATCATCTGGGACCCACCTTTGGTTTCACCGTCAATCATGTGAGGCCAAACCTTCAATATGGGTTGTTCATCATGTGGGCCTACCTTTGATGTCAACCTTCCATCATGTGATCCCACTTTCAATGCCCCCCAATCCATCATGTAGGTCCCACCTTTGATGTGGGCGTTCATCATGTGGGGGCCCACCTTTTATGTGACCATGCATTATGTGAGCCCACCTTGATGTGGAAACCCACCTTCAATATGGGTTGTTCATAATGTGGGCTCACCTTAAAGATACTCTAAAGAAGAAGAGAAGAGGGCAAGATGGAAATTACTTAAAAAGTTTAAAAACAAACTTGTCCAAAAATTAATTAAAAATGTCTACTTGCTTAAGCTAAATAAGCTCTTAAAGGAAAAAATAACCTCCTTATCAATTATTATCTAAGAGAGTTTTTTTTTTTTTTTTTTTTTGTGCTAGTTTCTAAAAAAATAAGCTCTAAAATGAAAGCTTTACCAAATGGTCTATTTTCGTAATAAGAGTTTTTTTATTATTATTATTAAGAACAACCAAATAAGGTCTTATTAATAGATTTGCTACTGAAGTATCGTCACCAAGATATTTAGGTCCCACCATAATGTATGCGTTGTATCCACACCGACACATCCATTTGGACATATTATTTTAGGGCATGAGATAAAGAATGAGGCATATTCAAAGCTCATGTGAACCCTACCATAGAAAATAGTTGGGATTAAATGCTTACCGTTAAAAGCTTCCTGGGGCTACAGAAGTTTTCAATCAAGCGGATATTTGATTTTTCCATTCATCATGTCTGTGTTAACTTAAGAACAGGTTGGATCTCAAATAAACATCAGGGTGAGTCCTAAGAAGGTTTCAATAGTGGACGTCACTATCCCCACTATTTTTATGGGGCCATCTACTTAAGCTTTGGATCTGCCTCATTCTTTGGATCATGCCTTGAATTGACGTCTTCAAATGAATGGACGAAGTAGATACAACACATACATCATGGTGGAGCTCATAGAAGGGACGCGGATGCCTGCTAAAGCCTTTCGCAATTATCTCCCACGCAAGGAATCTAGGTGGGGCCCACCATAATGTTCGTGAGAAATCTACGCCATCCAACCGTTTTGTGAGATCATTTTAGGCGTTGCGACCAAAATTGAACGGGATCCAAGACTTAAATGGGCCAAAAACATGACGATTGAACTTCCACAATTGAAATATTCGTGAGGTCGCAGAAGTTTGGTGCTACAACCCGAAGATTGCACACCCAAGTGCAGGTAGCGAAGTAGTAAAATACTCGGTAAGACCGAGGTCGATCCACAGGGATTGGGGTTAAGAACACTTAAAGGAATTAGTTTAGGTGAGTGAGATGAAATCTGGTTTATCCATGAGAGTGGAGCAAGTTGTGTGTGGTGAAAGACAAAAATAGAAAAGGGGCTAAGGCTTCAGGAATCCACCTTTGATTCATTCACAAGATTTGATTCGTTAGTCCAACTATAACTCAACTGGAATTGAATAAAGATTCATTCCAACCGAAAGATAAAACAGTTAAACCATTTGCATATTTCATAAAAGATGGTAATCTGAACCAAATGATTTGACCATGAAGCACTCGTTAGTTGATCGCAGGGAATTCCAAGCATCCACTGTGCCCAGAGTCGAAAATGGATCAAGGAATTGTACAGATCAACAACTTTGCCAACAAGTCAACCGATAAGATCACAATTCATACGATCAAATGCATACTTACAAGATAGGAGGCTTTGATTGACCGATCCAACCGTTAAGATCTCGTCTATCGATCGCAGGGAATCCAAAGCATCCAATGTGCCCGGAGTCTGCAATGGATCAAGGGATTTTACAGATCGATGACTTTACCTGCACTAGCTCGATGACCGTAGGGAATCCAAAGCATCCAACGTGCCCGGAGTCGACAATGGATCAAGGGACTTTATCGATTATGAACTAGCTAATTGGTGTGCAAGGGATCTCAAGCATCCAACATGCCTGGAGTCGACGATGGATCAAGGGGCTTGCACAACAATAGCGTCTGCCGAGGCGGATAACCAAACCAATCAACCAAAGAGAACTCCAATATTTACACCACATAATGTTGAATCAAAAGAACCAAAGCTTATAAATTTCTTCAAAGGCTTCATCCCTAGCCTTAGCTAGAGGTTTAGCCAACCATGCTACAATGGAAGACTAAAACTCACTAAGAAAGAAAATTCTACACTACTCTACACTACAAATGAAAGAAAGAAAGAAAACTAAAGAAGAGAAGAGAGGAGTTGTAGAGAATGGGATGATGAGGGATGAGATGAGATGATAAGGGAGCAACCCCTTTTATAAGATAAGGGAGAGTGAAATCACTTGGAACCTAAGTAAAGAGTTTCCTTAGAGTCTAAGTGTAGTGAGATTTCTTAAAGTCTAAGTGTAGTAAGTTTTCTTAGAGTCTAAGTGTATGGAGTTCCTTATAGTCTAAGTATAGTGAGTTCCTTAGATTCTAAGTATAGAGAAGAGAGAGAGTGTGTGTTTTCTAGCCTCCACACATGTGGGAGTGGAGAAAGGTTTTCTTGCTTGCACATGTGGAGGAGAGATGCCTTGCTTGGTGGCTGACACAAGTGAGAGAGAGAGAGAGAGAGAGAGAGAGAGAGAGAGAGCTGGTCTCTTGCTGGCCGGGTGGAGGAATTCTCCATGGTTGCTGGATGTTCAGGAGAAGCTGGAGTGAAGCTCTTTCTGATGCTGATGTTAGTAGGAATTGGGGTTCACAGCTCGATGGCCCACATGCTCACTGGTGATGACGTCCATCCGCTGGCTGGAATTGAAGTGGACGGATGGATGACTCCATCGTAAGATGGACATCAGATGGATGAAGGTTGTCCAGCTGTACACATGGATGGACGGTGCTGCAGTGGTGGAGAGCAACTGGACGGTCATCTCTGTCTAGAGCTAGATATGCATCTCTGTTGTACGTTGGATTGAGGCCCATCTTGATGGACGGCTGAGTTGGTGACGCTGGTTGATGGAGGGATGCTCTGCTCGTGTGGTGACTGGAGGACGTCCACCTTTACTGGACGGCTGCTATTTGAAACAGCATGATGTTGGAGATGGGATTGATGATGGTGGTTGGTCCTGATGAAGCAGCTGCAGACAGCTTGGGAATGGACGGCTGATGGGAGTTGGGTCCATTAGACTTGAACGGCTGAGGAGGTGGGAGCTCCACCTGCTGATGTCCTTGAGATGCAGCTCGTGTGAAGGGCAATGGATAGTTCTTGGTGTCCGTCGGATTGGTGGGTGTTCATGTGATGGATGTCCACTTCACTGGACGGTAGGGATGAAGCTGGGGGCCAGCTACTTGCGTGGTGGTTGATGTCCAAGAGTTCCATGTACGGGCTATGGGTAGTGAAGGTGGGCCACTTGCTTAGACGATCTGTTGCACATGCAAGAGGGATTTGGATGATCTGGACACTGAAGTGGGTTCACTCAATGGCTGGATGGTGAGGATGGGTTGTGATCATCTTAATGCATAACTGATTGGAGATGCAGATTCTGTGCACATCTGGGTCCACTTGACATCCAATCCTGCTGAAGGTGGGGTCCTCATCTTGGACGGTGGAGATTGATGGAAGACCTCCACTATGGCCACTGGTTGCAAATTGAGGAGGGATGGACGATCACCATCTGCTGGTGGTTGATCAATTGATCATGAACGTTGGAGATGAAGGTGGGCCGCAGTGATGGACGGTGTTGATTGGTGGACGGTTGATCCTGGCCGACTGATGATGGAACTGTGGAGAGTCTTGAGATTGCCTTAGCTGCCAACGTGTGGTGCTAATGGATGCCCTTTGCTGGCCGTTGATGATGGATGGTGAAAGATGGTCCATTTGGTGGTCATGATGCAACTAGGGTCCACCATGATAGGAACTGGATGTGCGGCTAGTCTCACATGCATACCTCCATATTTTCATGAATGTTCAATCGTGACCGTCACCTAGATCTCCAAATTGCCTGATCCTGACGTGGTCTTCGTAAACTTCAGATTCACCATAGAGTATGGTCCAATCTCTGATCTCCTCGGTCTGATTTCCCTCACGATCATCAACATGCTTGATCTTGATCGGTTTTGGACCTTTAAACGCCCTGATTGGCTCAGATCTTGCCCAACCTCTCCTGAACACCTGAAGACAGAAAATTAACCTAATGAGGGATAGTTAACCAGAAAAACAATGATATTGCTCTTAACAACCAGGGTTAATTATACAATATTAGGTACTTATCATTTGGAATCAAGATAATATTTGTGTTTTCAGTTCATCTCAGTAGGAATGACATTATGAATGGTATGGATGGCATATAAACATCACTGTGGACCCATAGAGGTTTCAACGGTAGGAATTTTACTACACACCTTTTGCTTTAGTGTGGCCCACTTGAGTCAACGCCTAAAATGATCTCAAAAACGGTTGGATGGCATAGATTTCTCACAAACATCACGGTGGGCCCCACCAAGATTCCTTGCGCAGGAGATGCCTGCGAAAGCAGGTGTAGACACCCCACCTTCAGCTACAATGTTGGTAGAGATAGCTGAATGAATGGAGGACCGTACCCCCAAATCCCATGTCCAAACTCACCCTTGTAAGCCACAATCCATAGCCCAGCTGTTCGCTCGCCTCAAGTGTAAGGCTGCAATGTAGTAATAAAACTCGGTAAGACCGAGGTCGATCCACAGGGAATTAGAAACAACTTCCAAACTATTCCAGCAACTCAGTTTTGCAAAAAAATCAGATTTAATTAGGTGATAAAACTAAACAGTAACTTAATAGAAATTCAGTGATTAAAGTACTAAGGCATTCAAGGATCCACTTGTAGCAATCCCATGTCAATTCAGTCAATCCAAGTAGAGAACACAACTAGATTTGAAGTCCTATCTCTCATCTAGTTGGAAAATAAAGCATTCACACACATTCAATCCAAATCAAGTTGAACTTCCAACTTCTAGTCTCATTCAATCAATGTAAAATTCAAAACCATAGCCTTCGGAGTAACAGCTATGCCTATGGACTATGGCCTGCTCAAGGATTACTATAATTCGAATCTAAACAAGCATTATATGATAATCTCAGAGAATTGCAAGGAATTCATGTCCGGAGCACATGAACTCTCATAAAACATCTCAAACTACCACTTTAAGAACTAGAATATGAAAAATCCAAACTTGAATTAAAAAGTACTTGAATTAACTTGAATCGAACATGAAATTAGCTACAAGCTTCACCTCTCAGCCTTAGCTGAGAGATTCTAGCCGAGCATTGTCATACTACAACTAGAACTCATAATAAAAGCATAAAAAAACTAGAAAAATCGAAAATTGAAGAGTTGCAGACACTCCACGACAGCTTTCTCTCTCTAAAACCACGTCCCTTAGCTTCTCTGATGCCCTAGAAAGAGCCCCTAGGTGTCCTTTTATAGTATGGAAGCCCCTTGCGTCGGAAACATCTAGAAATTACGCAAGGTTACGCACTGCGCAGAAAATCTCGGAGCTTCACGGAGAAGTTTTATTACGCAGACGACCGGTCGCACGACCGGTCGCAAAACAGCACTTTTTAGTCTAAAGAGTTTTTCCGAAATTCTGATTTAATATTTTAATTCAATGACCGGTCGCACGACCGGTCTGGGCATCGGACGACCGGTCGCACGACCGGTCATGAATGGTCCAGTGACCTTCTCTGAACTTTCTTCCTTCTGTGCATAATTGGACTGGTCGGACGACCGGTCCTGGCGATGGACGACCGGTCGCACAACCAGTCTTAACCTTTGTTTTCTGCTTTCTCCTTGGACTTCTTTCTTCCTTTCTTCTCCTCTCTTTCCACTTTCTTTGGTCCTTCTTTCTTCTTCATCCAATGGCTTCAAATGGCCCTTTTTAGTCTCCAATTTGGTGAAGTCCGCTCTCATTCCTAAAATCACAAAACATGAATTAGATATGCCTTTTAAGCATGAAAACCATGCATATAATGTGATGTACTGGGCAATGCAATGTATAAATTTGAGGTTCAACACACCCCCAACCAGCTTTTTGCTAGTCCCGAGCAAAACATGCGTGAAACAATTTCAAACCTCCAAACCCAACTCTCTTTCAGAAACCATGCTTCTATCCATTCCAAGACATATAAGTATAAAATTTGGAGAAACTAGATGATAGAAATTGCAAACTTAAACTCTCGAAGCATAAGAAGTGTCTACATGAAATTCCCGCTGATTGATTGATAAATAGAAGGACTCGAACAATTTCAACCCAGTGTGCATAGTGAAAGTTCATCTCATGAGTCTCTGGGATTACCTTCTTCATAGATTAAGTAAACCAAGGATTATAAGGTGCACAGAGCAACAACAAGCCTATGACAGAAATTTGCCTTACCGTCCTTCCGACGGCTTTCACACTACGTCCCATTTCCGGCTTTGGTTACGGTTCGACCATCCCCCGGTTGGTAATAGGTAGCCCTTTTCGGAATTTTCCACCATTTTTCCTTCATTCCCGATTTCATCCTTTCTTTTCCTTTTTCTTTTAAATTAGATAGGATTTTTAAAAATCCATATCTTTCATTATTTTCCCATGGACAAGGATGGACAAAATACCCCGACTTGGTTTCTCAACACCTTTAAATTAAAGTCTAGCTAATCCATAAATCACATAATCCTTTCAACCCATGAAAATTGTGTAATGTGAACTAGGTGTAAAAAGTGTTCAAATTTTCTATCAATCACAACAATAGGGGAGCTAACATATAAAACCATTATGTTGGGAGAAATTCAAGACTACAACATCACACACTTCGTATCTCCTCTTCTTATACTCCTATCATCTCGAATGCATGGAAATAAGGTTTTCTAAAAGAGTTTTAAAATTTTAGAAAATTCGAAAAAAATTTGCGCATATATGAGGCTCGAAATGTTGCATCATGCTAGATGAAGGATCTCATCTCACCCCCCAACCAATTCTTGCATTGTCCTCAATGTAAAAAGATATGCAATTAGCATGAACATGAGAGCAATGGTAAAATATGAGAGAGTGAGAACAATAGTACCTGAGAGAGCGATCATGGAAGTATACAACTCAACAACTAAAACCTACTAAAACAGTAAAACTAAATAAAACCTACCTATGCTATACCTCCATCAGACTAGGAGATCAATCATCCTGATACACAGGATCATTCAGAGTGATGGACATGTCCTCTGAATCAAATTTCTCAACAAATGGTTTAAGGCGTTGTCCATTAACTTTAAAACAGTTACCATTCGCTGCATTCTCAATCTTAACAGCCCCATGAGGAAAAACTTCTTTGACAATGTATGGGCCGGTCCATCGAGATCGTAATTTTCCTGGAAAAAGATGAAGTCGGGAATTATACAAGAGTACTTTCTGTCCTTCATGGAAAGATTTCCTAAAGATGTGCTTGTCATGGAAGGTTTTCATCTTACTCTTGTAAATTCTCGAGTTCTCATATGCATCGTTCCGGATTTCATCAAGCTCATTTAATTGAAGTTTGCGAAGCGAGCTAGCCTTGTTAATGTCAAAATTTAAAGCCCAAATTGCCCAATAGGCTTTGTGTTCTATCTCCACAGGCAAGTGGCAAGCTTTCCCATAGACAAGTCTATAAGGGGACATTCTAATGGGTGTCTTGTAGGCGGTACGGTGAGCCCAAAGTGCATCATCTAATCTTAGGGACCAATCCTTGCGATCCGGTCTCACCGTCTTTACCAAAATATGCTTGATTTTCCTATTGGAGATTTCAGCTTGCCCACTTGTTTGTGGGTCGTATGGGGTACTCACTTTATGCCTAATACCATATTTCTTCATCAAAGCTTCAAAAGGTCTATTGCAAAAGTGAGAACCACCATCACTAATGATGGCTCGAGGCGTCCCAAATCTAGAAAGTATGTTTTCTTTGAGGAACTTGAGAACCGTACGATGATCGTTGGTTCTACATGGGATAGCCTCTATCCATTTAGACACATAGTCTACAGCAAGCAAAATATAGACATGTCCAAAAGATGAGGAAAATGGTCCCATGAAATCGATGCCCCAACAGTCAAAGACTTCAAGATGTTGAATTGGGGTGAGAGGCATCATATTTCGACGGGATAATCCTCCTAACTTTTGGCAGCGCTCGCATGCTTTGCAGAACTCGTGGGTGTCCCTAAATAGCGTGGGCCAATAAAAACCACACTGCAGAATTTTTACAGTTGTTTTCTTGGCTGAAAAATGACCCCCACATGCTTGATCATGACAAAAGGAGATGACAGAATTATGTTCATCATCAGGGACACATCTCCTTATAATTTGGTCTGGGTAATATTTAAACAATAGAGGTTCATCCCAGAAAAATCTGCGCACTTCCCTTAAAAATTTACGTTTGTCCTGCGCAGTCCAATGAATCGGCATCGCACCTGTGGAAAGATAATTGGCTATATCAGCGTACCATGGTGGATGCATAGCAACAAAGAGTTGCTCATCAGGGAAAGAGTCCTCAATAGGTGACTCGTCAATGGAATTAGGTAGGACTAGGCGGGATAGATGATCCGCCACCACATTTTCTACCCCCTTCTTGTCTTTGATCTCCAAATCAAATTCTTGAAGGAGTAGGATCCATCTAAGCAAACGGGGCTTGGCATCTTTCTTAGAAAGAAGGTGTTTCAGTGCTGCATGATCTGTGTAAACGATTACTTTGGATCCTATTAAGTAAGGCCTGAATTTGTCCAAGGTAAAGATGACAGCTAGGAGCTCTTTCTCCGTAGTCGAGTAATTAACTTGGGCAGGATTCAAGGTCCTACTTACGTAGTAGATAACATGGGGCTTCTTATCTTCTTTTGGCCTAACACCGCCCCAATAGCATAATCGCTCGCATCGCACATCAACTCAAAAGGAATGGACCAATCTGGTGGTTGCATGATAGGAGCGGTTGTCAACATGTCTTTTAGCTTTGAAAAAGCTAATTGACATTCGGCACTCCACTCAAATTGGTTCTCCTTTTGTAGAAGGTTACATAAAGGCCTTGAGATATGACTAAAATCCTTTATAAATCTTCTATAGAAACCGGCGTATCCAAGGAAGGACCGCACATCGCGTATGCTTTTGGGTAGTGGTAGATTGGAAATTATGTCAATTTTTGCCTGGTCTACCTCTATGTCATTGGACAAGATGATATGTCCAAGGACTATTCCTCTTTGTACCATGAAATGGCACTTTTCCCAATTTAAGACGAGTTTCTTCTCCTCACACCTCATCAAGACTAACTCCAAGTGCTTGAGACACTCATCAAACGTACAACCAAAAACAGAAAAGTCGTCCATGAATACCTCAAGAAACTCACCCACCATGTCCAAGAAAATACTCAACATGCATCGTTGGAATGTGGCGGGTGCATTACATAACCCGAATGGCATTCTTCGATAAGCGAAGGTGCCGAACGGGCATGTAAATGTGGTTTTATCTTGGTCCTCCGGAGCTATCTCAATTTGGTTGTATCCGGAATAGCCATCTAGGAAGCAATAATAGGAATGGCCTGCTAACCTCTCCAAAATTTAATCCATAAATGGGAGAGGGAAGTGGTCTTTCCTAGTAACCGTGTTGAGCTTCCTATAATCAATGCACATACGCCAACCAGTGGTCACCCTAGTCGGTATAAGCTCATTGTTGGCGTTTTCTATGATGGTAATACCGGATTTCTTGGGGACAACTTGGGTAGGACTCACCCATTGGCTATTTGAGATGGGGTAGATGATACCCACATCTAATAGCTTTAACACCTCGGCTTTGACAACCTCCATCATGTTTGGATTTAGCCGTGAGGTTGTCTAGTCGTTTTTGCATTTTCTTCAAGGTGTATACGGTGAGTGCAAACCAAAGGATCTATCCCCTTGAGATCCGCTATTGTCCAACCTATGGCTTCCCTATGTTCTTTGAGTAAATCAATCAACTTGAGCTCTTGGTCTTTCTCTAGGTGGGAGGCAATGACAACTGGGAAAGTTTCCTCTTGACCCAAATATACATATTTAAGCTCGGATGGCAATGGTTTAAGGTCAAGCTTCGGTGGTTTGATGTTAGACGGTAGAGGCCTTGATGTGGTTGGTGGCAATTTTTCAAAATGGGGCCTCCACCCGCTAGTACCAACTACCGGTCTTTCTATATTCAATGCTTGCATAATTTCACTAATGATGGGGTCTTCGGAATCCATGAAATGTGTTAAGCATGTCTCCAAGCTTTCTAGTGGTTCAAGTTGGAGGAGTTCTTCTTCTTCAAAAGATTCAAGCATGTTTACCTCGAAGAACTCATCATCATCGACATCCCTATGTCTTTTGCCCAAGTGAAACACATTCACCTCTAGTGTCATGTTTCCAAAAGATAGTTGCATCACCCCATTCCGGCAATTGATGATTGCGTTTGATGTGGCAAGGAATGGACGGCCTAATATTACCGGTATTTGGGTGCTAGCATCCAAAACCGGTTGTGTGTTCAAGACGATAAAATCTACCGGGTAGTAAAATTTGTCAACTTGGACTAGAACATCCTCAACTATCCCCCTCGGTACACAGATAAATCTATCAGCGAGTTGCAACGTGGTTTTGGTGGGTTTTAATTCACCAAGACCCAATTGCTCATATACCGAGTATGGGATCAAGTTCACACTCGCCCCCAAATCTAGCAAGGCATGCTCAATCCGATAGTCTCCAATGATACATGAAACGGTGGGACTACCGGGATCTTTGAATTTTGGGGGGGTCTTTTGAGTGAGAATGGCACTCACTTGCTCAGTTAAGAAGGCCTTTTGCTGCACATTATATTTGCGTTTTGTTGTGCATAGGTCCTTTAGAAACTTGGCATAAGAGGGAATTTGTTTGATGGCCTCAAGTAAAGGGATATTAATCTTGACTTGTCTGAAAATCTCTAGAATATCATGAGAGTTTGGAAGAGATTTTGGGGCAACCAATCTTGAAGGGAATGGTGTTACGGGCTTGTAAATGCGTTCCGGTTCTTGTGGGGCTAAATTAGATCCATCCTCATCCTCAGAATTTATCGGATCATTAGGCTCATCGGCCTTCACCGGAATAGATTTGTCAATTTGTTTACCACTTCTAAGGGTGGTGATGGATTTGGCTTGCTCCATGTTTTGGTTAGAAGGATTAGTGATGCTTACTTCATGTACTTGCTTTGGATTGGGCTGAGGTTGGGCCGGAAAGGTCCCTTCCCTAGCATTCAAGCGTCCCTTAATCTCATCAACCGAGACTTTAAGCTCTTGGAACAATTGCTGATTTGTTTGATTGATTTGCGTTTGCCCTTGTATAAACGCTTTCAAGGTATCCTCCATTGAGAATTGAGGTGAGGCCATATTTTGCATGGGTGGCCCTCTTTGAGAGTTGGTAGGATTGCCTGTAGGAGCATTCTTCCAACTAAAATTTGGGTGGTTCTTCCAACTCTCATTGTACGTATTACCCACCGGTCCATTGAACGGCCGTTGATACCCATATGTGGCGTTTGCATGTTCATGTAATACCTCTTGAAATGCAGGAATTGTGGGACAATCTTGCGTAGCGTGTAAATCGGTGAGGCAAATCCCACATATGGTTTCAACAGCTTCATTGGACTTTAGAACTCCACTTTTACTAAGTTCCATGGCCTCAACCTTCCTTGTGAGGTTGGCTATCCTTGCATTCACGTCGTCTTCCTCCTTAAGAACATAGATCCCTCCTTTCTCTTGAGTGGGCTTGAGGTTATTGGGTTTATCCGAGGTATCCCAAGATTGGGCATTTTCAGCCAACATGTCCAAGTAACTCCAAGCCTCATCTGGATTTTTACTCATAAACTCGCTATTGCACATCATCTCCACAAATTGGCGCATATTGGAACTTAATCCATCATTGAAAAAATTTATAATTCGCCAACTCTCATAGCCATGATGTGGGCAAGCAAGTAGGAGATCCTTAAATCTCTCCCAACATTGAAAAAAAGATTCACCCTCTTTAGCTGAGAAATTCATTATGGCTCTTCGAAAGGTGTTCGTTTTATGAGCCGGGAAGAACTTTTTCAAGAATTCCTGGTTCATCTCAACCCATGACCCAATCGAATGTGGTCTAAGAGAGTGAAGCCAATCTTTGGCTCTTTCTTTCAATGAAAAGGGAAAAAGTTTAAGTCTGATGGTATCTTCGGAAACATTGGTGTAATGCAAGGTGGCCACCACTTCTTCGAATTCTTTCAAGTGTAAGTATGGGCGGTCAGAGTCTAGCCCATGGAACTTTGGTAAGAGTTGAATTACACCCGATTTTATGTCAAAGTTTCCACCGTTTGCTGGTAGAACCACGCAAGAGGGTGTAATTGCACGGGCGGGTTGTAGGTAGTCCCGTAGTGATCTCATTGGAGGAACATTATGTACCTCATTCTCTCCTACTCCTTGATTTGCGTTTGTAGTTGGAGTAGGGGGGGAGGATTCCTTAAAGGTGTTTGTTCCATACTCCCAAAACTTTCACAATGCTCTTGGTAATTTCGGACTCGTCTATGGACTGACAATGGTCCAACTAAACCACCTTCAGATTGGAGACAATTTGAGGGGTTACGTTCCCAATGGGACATAAACCACTCAACCAAAAAATGACTAAAACTAAATCCTAAAAATCTGAAATCTGAAATTAATCTAAAAAAATCTGCAAAAAGCTAAGTTAGAAAGGTATCACCTGATGCGCTTGAACTAGAGAAGAATTACTACAAAACAGAATAATTTGTTAGTTCTAAGAAAATCAGAAAACCTATCTACTTCTATTTCTACAGCCACTGAAACTATTTGAAAACCGTTATCTAAGTTCCCCGGCAACGGTGCCAAAAACTTGTTCACTCGCCTCAAGTGTAAGGCTGCAATGTAGTAATAAAACTCGGTAAGACCGAGGTCGATCCACAGGGAATTAGAAACAACTTCCAAACTATTCCAGCAACTCAATCTTGCAAGAAAATCAGATTTAATTGGGTGATAAAACTAAACAGTAACTTAATAGAAATTCAGTGATTAAAGTACTAAGGCATTCAAGGATCCACTTGTAGCAATCCCATGTCAATTCAGTCAATCCAAGTAGAGAACACAACTAGATTTGAAGTCCTATCTCTCATCTAGTTGGAAAATAAAGCATTCACACACATTCAATCCAAATCAAGTTGAACTTCTAACTTCTAGTCTCATTCAATCAATGTAGAATTCAAAACCATAGCCTTCGGAGTAACAACCATGCCTATGGACTATGGCCTGCTCAAGGATTACTATAATTCGAATCTAAACAAGCATTATATGATAATCTCAGAGAATTGCAAGGAATTCATGTCCGGAGCACATGAACTCTCATAAAACATCTCAAACTACCACTTTAAGAACTAGAATATGAAAAATCCAAACTTGAATTAAAAAGTACTTGAATTAACTTGAATCGAACATGAAATTAGCTACAAGCTTCACCTCTCAGCCTTAGCTGAGAGATTCTAGCCGAGCATTGTCATACTACAACAAGAACTCATAATAAAAGCATAAAAAAACTAGAAAAATCGAAAATTGAAGAGTTGCAGACGCTTCACGACAGCTTTCTCTCTCTAAAACCACGTCCCTTAGCTTCTCTTATGCCCTAGGAAGAGCCCCTAGGTGTCCTTTTATAGTGTGGAAGCCCCTTGCATCGGAAACATCCAGAAATTGCGCAAGGTTACGCACTGCGCAGAAAATCTCGGAGCTTCATGGAGAAGTTTTATTACGCAGACGACCGGTCACACGACCGGTCTGAGCCCCTGACGACCGGTCGCAAAACAGCACTTTTTAGTCCAAAGAGTTTTTCCGAAATTCTGATTTAATATTTTAATTCAATGACCGGTCGCACGACCGGTCTGGGCATCGGACGACCGGTCGCACGACCGGTCGTGAATGGTCCAGTGACCTTCTCTGAACTTTCTTCCTTCTGTGCATAATCGGACCGGTCGGACGACCGGTCCTGGCGATGGACGACCGGTAGCACGACCGGTCTTAACCTCTGTTTTCTGCTTTCTCCTTGGACTTCTTTCTTCCTTTCTTCTCCTCTCTTTCCACTTTCTTTAGTCCTTCTTTCTTCTTCATCCAATGGCTTCAAATGGCCCTTTTTAGTCTCCAATTTGGTGAAGTCCGCTCTCATTCCTGAAATCACAAAACATGCATTAGATAGGCCTTTTAAGCATGAAAACCGTGCATATAATGTGATGTACTGGGCAATGCAATGTATAAATTTGAGGTTCAACACCAGCTCAAGCCTGAACCCAGTCAACTCACCCCTAAACATCAGCCCAAAAAACCCCCCATAAGAAAAACCAGTCAAAAAATCCCAAAAAAAGTCAAACTCGGTGAGTCAACCCGCTGAGTCATATAACCTAGTTAACCCGCTGAGTCAACACATCGAGTCAACTCACCGTGTCAACCCATCTCCTAAACCCAGCCAACTCACCGAGTCCCAAAGCGCAACCTTGGAACAAGTCCGAACCTAAACCTAAAAAATTTCTGCTTCAAGTTCGGAAGTCGTACACTCCGAACCCGAAGTAGAACTGTAACAACCCTGGTTTTACAATAGTTAAATAATGATTTTTATTAACTTTAGATTTCGGAAATAATTTAATTAGCATTTTGAATAATTAATTAAGAAATTAATAACTTAAATATTGATAAATTAATATTGAACCATCCGTAAGGAATTGTGGTATGGTTCCTTCATTAAGATCGCTCAACATGAACCCTAGAATAGCGTGGAAGTGTCAGACTTCGCAAAACTCATATATCTACAAGTATTATGAAAGTACCATTAGTTAAACTTAAGTTATAGGACAATTTGCAAGTATCATGATTTCTGACGATCATTCTCGTACAAAACTTTATATACTAGCTCTAGGACACGATCTAACCATACACGTCAAATTTCAACCCTCCGATCATCCTACAAGTACCCTAATCAGAAATCGGGCCATAAGTGGGCCATCTAACTTCGGAACTGTCTCATTTTTGGCGTCATAGCCTAAAATCATGTGGCCTACCTGATAATTGGAGCATATTTTGTATATACATCAGGGTGGGACCCACGTGCACAACGTGCACGTAGGGCGTTCGGTCAACACGTGTTGACCGCGCATGTTGCAAAGACGGAAACCGTCTTCTTCGTTCGCAGCCGTTATAGCGAGCGGACACTGTCCGTCTGCACCATCCACACCGTCCGTCCGTAGGCCCCACTTTTAAAATCCAAGCCGTCCAATCGAATCCTCTTCCCCACGTATGGGTCCCCTTGAAAATCTCCCACATCGGTGGTCTATCCGATCTGCTTGAATTCACCGTTCAAATCTAAAGAGGCCAAGATCCTGGCCATTACTGTGCATGGTACCCTGGGGATTTCTTCGTTAGGGTCGTGTGGACCCCACTTATCATTTCAACGATCCAAGGAGACTAAGGTTGCAAGGAACGAAATCCGAATTTAAGTAGGATTCGGAAACGTCCACGGTTCGCACGGGCGTGCGAGCTTGGCTATAAAAAGCCAGGCTCTCTGCGTCGTTTCTTTAAAAGAAAGAGAGAGAGAGAGAGAGAGAGAGAGAGAGAGAGAGAGAGCTGTTAGAGAGAGAGAGAGTGGGGAGGAGAGCTGATAGAGAGAGAGGGAGAGAAGAAAGAGAGAGAGAGAGAGAGAGAGAGAGAGAGAGAGAGAAGCGGTGAGAGAGAGAGAGGGGGGGAGGTAGCATACGCTGCTGCTGTTGCTGTGGGGACAGCATCCCAGTCAGCAAGGGAGAAAGATAGAAGAAAAAGAGAAGAAGAAAGAAAGAAGAAAAAGGAGAAAGAAAGAAGAAAGAAGAAGAAACTTCTTCTCTAAACCTCCAAACCGAGTCGACTCGCTGAGCCAACTCAGATTCAAGTTTGGGCTTGTGTGGAGCCTATAGTTCATCATCCCAGTGAGTGATTTATCTCACGTAACTTTCTTTGTTAATTCTAGTGTTCTCTCTGTTTGCGTTTAATTTATAAATTCTCATTTTCTAATTAGGATTTTAGGTATACTTTAATGATTTTTCCCTTATCATGGAATCCTAGGTAAAGGATTCATCCATCTAAATTTCTTTTTTAATTAGGTTCTTAGAGTTTCACTTTATTATTTTATGTGATTATGGAATCCTAGGTAGTGGATTTATCTCTCCTAGTTTCTCCATTAATTTTCTTGAATTTTGTCTTGTTCTTACACGTAGTATGGATCCTAGGTAAGGGATCAATCTCTTATCTCTATTCTTAAAATTTATCTATGAATTATACTTTCTTGGAGAATCTACTTTCTCAAAAATTTTCATCTTAGGTACCTACGTTAAAATTCAAAAACAACTTAATGTAGGTTTAGGTGAACATAATGCTACCATTGTGTAACCCTAAATAATAGTTGTAGTTCTAAAATCCCACGTAATATTTCTCTCACGTTTCTCGGTAAACAGTAAACTAGGGTTAAAAGACAAAGAAACACTTTCATGAAAATAATACATGCATGGTGTGATTGGACGTGAGTTTTGATATGCATTGTATGCTTGAAGAAGTGCTTCCATAACTCATGACATATACATACATTTATACACTGCGACAGAACAGGAGCATGGTTGATTCGACTCCTAGCGTGCATGGTTGATTTGCCGCCTCGCTGTACCGGTTAGGTGAGCATGGTTGATTTGCGACAGGTTCCTAATGTTCAGTGGCAGCGAGTTCTGGTCGTTTCACTTATTGAGCATAGTTGATTTGCTCGGTTGGATCAGTGGTGCATAGTTGATTTGCCCACTGGCGTGCAAGGTTGACTTGCCGCCTCGCTGTACCGGTTAGGTGAGCATGGTTGATTTGCGACAGGTTCCTAATGTTCAGTGCCAGCGAGTTCCTAGACGGTTGTTGCTCTCACTTTTATCATAACATACATGACATCATGATAATCATGTCCCATTCATAACAAAACATAAGTGTAACCTAATTGTGTCCAAGTCATCTAGAGGTTTAAATTGTTTTAATTCTAAGGGTTAGGGTCACCAAGGTATATCTGATTTATATGTATCTTCTTCCTTGATGCTTCTTGTCCACTTGAATCTTCGGTCTTCAGCTTGCCAAGGCTTAACCGACATTACACCACATGGACACACGTGATTGAAAAATAAGGTGAACTAGTATGCCACGAAAAAGTGCACTAACATATTCTACGTCGTATTATGCTCAAGCCAATGGGCAAGCCAACTCAACTAACACGATCTTGAAGAATGTTATTAAATGAATGGTAGAAGACAATCCGTGGTCGCGAAATATAACAATGTTCGAAGTACTGTGGGCTTACATGAATTCATAAAGAACCAGTACAAGGATAATACCTTTCGACCTCATGTATGAGCATGACGACGTATTACCCATGGAAGTCAACATTGCTTCCATAAGGATAGCCTATCAGAATCAATTGAGTCCCGAAGAATTTACCAAGGCCATTCTTATGGAGTTGGAAGAGCTGGACAACATCCAATTACAAGCTCTAGATACACTAAAAGTGCACAAGCTTAAAATTACCAAAGCTTACAATTAAAAGGTAAAAAGAAAAAGCTTCAATGAAGGAGATTTGGTATGAAAAAACATTCTATCGATTGGTGCGAGGAATTACAAGTATGGTAAGTAATCACCGACATGAGAAGAGCTACTAAAAGTTCAATGAGTTCTACATGAAGGTGCATATTTATTACAGGATATGAATGGTTAGAAAAGTAGGAACCCCATTGTTGGAACTAGAAAATGAACCACGGGGAACATCTTCTGAGATGTTGTGTCTTGTTGCTCTGGGGTTCTGAGTAATGGAAACATTCATAGACAATCACAAGCATTCACAAAAGGTACACAAGAAGAGATATCGTAAGGCGAATTTTATTCCAGAGATTCTGAGATCTTGTACATTCCAGGTCGTGGTCTGGCACAGGCCCTTAATTACATCGAATGATCGATGACCCTTGATTAAAAGGCAAAAGACTAGTCAGCAGGGACTACGGTCTTAGAGTTTGTGGTCATGGGGACCTGTGTTTGTTTTGCTTTGTACTGAACCACCTTTGTATTAGTCGGATGTCTATGTCCCATATTTTGGCAGGAGACCCGGGTTGAGACTGTCAGGGTTTATTACTGAGATGGACGACTCTGGGCCCGTGCCTATCAATGTAGGGACAGGTGACCTCGGGAAGTCCATTCTACAGTTGTGTGTACCTGCGCAATCCAACCGGCGAATACCGTTTAGATGGGTAGGGCATCGACTGTTGTGTTGTGGCAGTTGAGCAATTGGTTTGTAGAGAGTTGAAACTCTTTGGCATGGTTTATTATGGTAACCATGGCCCTGCTGGTCTAGCTTTTGACACAAATCGAATCATGCCTTTACAGTGAACGTAAATGTTAGCATATTTGCATAGCTCTGGATGTTGGCGGTTCCTTTCCGGGAAGTTACTCTGTTCATCGCGTCGAGTCGGGTCAAGTCTCGAAGATGCTCGATTCTGCTCATCTAAAGTTCTCGAAACGTTCGTTTGACCGTTCCATTGCGTCCGGAATGCTCGAAATACCCAAGACAGGCTCAGACGGACCTTGAAAACACTCAAAATTGAGCCCGGTGCACCTGTAAACACGTTCTGCAATTGGCTGATTTTTTAGGTGCGTGAGACTTGTTTTACGGGTGCGTGGGGCTCTACGCACCTGTCAATTCAATGTCGATTTCATGACAAATTTAGGGGTGCGTTGGTCTATATTCAGGATGCGTGGGTTCACTTTTACAAAGTTTGATTATTGCTGAATTTTACGGACGCGTGGGGCCGATTTGACGGATGCGTGGGGTACTTTTGGATGAGTGGGGTCCTTTTACAGGTGCGTTGCTAAATATATGAGATTCAGACCTTTAGTGGTGTATCTGTGATCGGAAAGAGGATTCCGATGAAGATTCCGACGAGGGTTCCGGCGAGAATTTTGGGTTTTCGGCAGCGACAGCTCTCTCTCTCTCTCTCTCTCTCTCTCTCTCTCTCTCTCTCTTTTCTTGTGTTGTTAAATGAGTGGGAGGAGGGGTATTTATAGGTAAAGTCGGCAAATAGGGAGCTGCCACGTGTCACGTACCTGTCAAACGTCCCCAACGCACCTGTTTATTGATGTGCGTATGCCTGACAATCACTTGATCTTTCGGGTGCGTGGGGCTCAATCGCCGGGTGCGTGGGGCTCAACACACCTGAAACTAGTTTTTAACCAGCCATGGTCTACGGGGTTGCGTTGACGGTTTTTCAAGGTGCGTTAGGTGTGTGGGCCTTCACGAATGGAGGACCAACGCGCTGCCTTTTTTAAGGGTGCGTTGGGTGCGTGGGGTGCCCTAATTTTCAGGGTGCGTTGGACACCTAAATGTGGGCTCCACCAATTGGGTTTTGACTTTCGGAGGGTTTGTGGGGCCCGTTTCGTTGCGCAATCACTTGCATTGTTCATCATAAATAATAACGGAGTTGCGGGTCCATTTCCGTGCGGTTCCGAACACGGTGATCGACGGGGCCCACTTAGAGAATTTGGCTAAGTTAGGAAATCCTGTATAATTCCGTTTTGCGTGCACTGGAAGGAGTTTTGCGTGATTCTTTCAGAGGTATGTGGTTATTTTGTTCATTTTGAGAGTCTCCACTATTTGGGACCCCAACACCCATCAACAGCCAGTACCTAAAGAAATACCACCCAACATTATGAGATTCAATGCAGATAAAAGAAGAATTGACCACGGAGTAAGTCGATCAGAATGAAGAGTAAAAGCAGAGAAAAAGTAAAGATCGGCTGCCACAAAGACCTCATACGAAACGTAGTTTTCTCTTATTAGCGAATTTGGATAGGATAGAATAAGAGAAACAAAATAAGTGTCTCTAAACAATTGAGAGCCTGATTTTATCTTCATATATTCTTTTAATAAAATAGTGGCTAAGCCAAAGCTTCGACCAACACCCATAGAGAGCATCATTTTTCCCAAAGTCTTTACACCTCGTGCATTAAAAAAGTGTCCATGACGAAAATCAAGAAGACATTATTCAAGTCTGCATTAAAAGCTAGCAATCATGCTAGGCAAACTCCAATGTTGATGCGCACGACAGTTGAGTGCGAACCCCATACCCCAAATGTCGCATGTTGGAGAGACCACCAAAAACGAAACACTGAACATCTCATCACATCTTCAGATGTAAAGGACATGGGGGGCATTGTTTACACCCATTTTTCGGCACACTAACATGGACCAATAAGCGGTCACCACGTATTGACATTACGGGTTCGATACTGGCATAATCACACTCACACCTGAAGATATCTTTTACCGCCTTTTCTTTGGTGATATGCCTTTTGTTATTAATGTAGTGGCACGGAACCATACGCATACCTTTAGAGGAGTGAAATGTCAAATTACACATGGTCGTAATTTGTGGGTCACGTGAATGAGTCAGTATAACCATCAATGTATAAAAGACCTACCAAGGCAAGGATCTTATCAGAGATTTGGATATGCTCGGTAAGGTTATCTCTTATAATCCTTCCAAATTGGAGATCTTTCCAGGGACGGTCGGAGCTCTCGCTACAATTACGAAGATTCTGAATAT
This sequence comes from Liriodendron chinense, assembly GCA_003013855.2. NCBI lineage: Eukaryota > Viridiplantae > Streptophyta > Magnoliopsida > Magnoliales > Magnoliaceae > Liriodendron > Liriodendron chinense. Next base: position 2,131,727 of record PVNU02002194.1, on the reverse strand, counting down.
TTGAAGATCGGACCAATATCTACGCGGATTGGCACCATTGGATTGGGACCAATATCGAAGCGGATTCGAATTAAAAGAATAGGAATCAATCATGATCTGGTAGATCCGATCTCACCAGTTCCATGAAGATTTCAGAGTACGATAGGAGAAGGGTGGAGATCTTTAAATGAGCCAAATTGAAATGCAATAGTGTCGTGAGGTTGAATTTATAGAGAGCATCTATGTAAAATTAGAGATTTGACCAATAGTTTCAGATTTATGGAGACTCCCTATGGAAAGATTACATCAAAGTCGTAGTTACGAGGATCCTAGACTATTAAGAAAACCCAACGAGGGTTTTGCTACCTCTAAAAGCCATAAAAGGAGAATGCAATTAAGTGCTCGAGGCCTACACCAAATGCAATCAATCTTCTTTACATTTATCTTAGCATAGCCTAGTTTAGCCTTAGTCTTAGCATAGATCACTATTGTCCAACGCCATCACTATAGTACTGTAGGAACAACATAATCATCCACAACTTTCTATAGTTGGATCCCGATCACCCGAGTTCTCACTTGGGAGATCAAATAATCTGGCTACATCCTGCTGACCATTCACCTAGATCGTCTATTCTTATGGATGTATCATGTATTTATCTCTTGTATTTTCTATAGTTGTTTTTACTTTGTCGATTATAATAAACATCATCTATAAATTAATAAAATGACATTGTTTTAGTCTTCTTTCATTTATTTTTTCATCCACGTTCTTATGAGAAATTAATTAACTACAATTATTAGTAAAAGAAAAGTCATTAACGTAAGGCAAAAGGAATCAATTAGGATGGACTACGATTTCTAAATCTGATCTTAATCGGTCCATCTCAACGTGAGCGCACCCGCTTTCAATCAAACATTGAGTCAAGTATGACTTTGGCATGCCCACACTTTCTAATCGCACCCGTGAATACAGGCATTGCTCACATGCGTGGCCTCGTGTTTGATTGAATTAGGCAACACCAATAATAACAGATATCTAAAACTCAACTAACCAAATCCACATAATACTATTGGCGGATATCCTTAGTTGAATGGACATTATGGGAAGTGGATTGCACCTTTTAGTGACGGGCCTTTAAGTGTCCAACTAGATCTATGTAGGGCCCATCATAATGTATTTGTTTATCCATATCGTCCATCCATTTTCTAAGATCATGCTAGGGTGTGGGCCCAAAAATGAGGCAGATCTAACTCTGTAGTGGACCAAATACTTAAGCTTGGGTTGCATTAAATGCGCACTAAATGCAAGAGTCATCTTTGGTGTGGTCCATTAGAGCATTGGATCTGCATTATTTTTTAGCCCAGACCCTAGCATATGATCTTAGAAAATGGATGGATGATGCGGATAAACAGATACGTCCTAATGGCCCCCACACCGTTATGGTCGGATGCTTAAAGGTCTTACCAGGGGTCAGATGCAATTCGCTTCCCGCATTGTGGGGCTGCAACCTTTGCTTTTCGTTGCTCTCGCTCTTTCATTTTTTCGTTCACCCTTCCTCTTTCCACGAGAGTCACATGAAAAATCGGATGATCTCCCCGTTAGATCACTCTTAATCGTGGCCCACTCAGGTAATATCACTCAAGCTTACTGAGTAAACTTTATGGGCTAACTGGAAATGTATGTGTCTGACGCAGGGAGGACGTGGTAGGTCGATCACCGTCTCCCTAACCGATAGTTTCTCAAATCCACGAGAAGAAATAAAAGATAAAAAAGAGGAAATAAATTCCGAATAATTGATTTATTGATAATTGAACGAATAATAACGAAATTACAATGCATATAAATAGGAAACTAAACCCTAGGTAAAGTATCAGAATCCAACTCCAACTTAAACTCCTAGAAAACGCAACTTACTATAAATAGTAAACTTACTATTTATAAAAGTCGTTCAATCCTACTAGAACTCTTGGTTTTCGGCCAAAAATAGAAAGTTTTCAAACGGCCTCAACCACGTTGTTCTACTAAATATTCTAAGCCCTTTTCATGTTGGGCACTAACTCTAAAACCATACGGATGCAAAGTTATGATCGAATTAAAACTTATTATAAATAGTAAAATTGAAAATAAACTAGCCTAATGACCGTCGATACGGTCAATTCTCGTGATTCCGGCTTGGGCAACCCGGCGTAGCGGGGTTGGTTGGCTAAAGTAGCTCGAGCTACCCCAAATTGATATATTATACGTCCCGTAACTCATCCCGGATTGTGAGATACGACCGATTTACGGTCTTGACGGTCCGGATCACTTTCGACCCCGACCGGTCTTCTTTTGCTCCATCTGGGCCATGAAATAATCAGCAACCTGTTCTACATCAGTGTCTTATCCACGCCATCTACTCATTTTTACAAGCTCATTTTAAGGCAGGAACCCAAAACTGAAGCATATTCAAAGCTCAAGTGGACCACACAGCATGAAACAGTGGGGACAATGACGTCCACGGTTGAAATCTTCTTAGGGCCCACAGTGATGTTTACTTGTCATCCAACCTGTTCATGAGGTCACACATACATGGTATGAAGGGAAAAACACAAATATCAACTTGATCCAAAACTTCTGTGCCCCCAAGAAGTTTCAACATTAGCCGTTCAATTTCCACTGTTTCCTGCAGTGTGGTCCACTTGGGCTTTGGATATGCTTCAATTTCGGGCGGATGAACGACACGGATAAGACACATACATGATGGTGGGCCCCACAGACTTCACTCACTACGGTGTAGCATACTTAGTGAGTACACAATCCGCTCTCAGATCACTCAATTGTGTGGGCCACACGTGAGCATGCTAAGGCTATCGGTGTGTATCGAAATAAGCATTCACTCTCTCTAAGCGGTAGGAATTCTTTCAGTGCTCGCCCTTCTCATCTTTCTCGTCGCAAGCCAACGATGATGGCCCAAGCGGCCTATCACTACCATCATCACATCCGTTCACTCTCACCATCAACCATATTCAAGCCCACCATCCAAACCCCACCTCTTCAAATCACCAAATTCCCGCCAAATCCCACAAATCAAATTCCCTCTCTCCAACAAACATGCAAGCATTCAACCCTCAAACAAGCATTCCTCTCCTTCAACAACACCCATCATGAAAATCCTCTTCAATTCCCTTTGAAAGTAGAGGAAGAAGCCTACTCCTCTGTCCTTGAGCTTTGTGCTGCCCAAAAGGCACTAGCCCAAGGCCAGCAAATCCATGCCCACATCCTCAAATCCAATCCCGCCCTCGATCACGTCTTCTTGTGCACGAAGCTCGTCTTCATGTATGGCAAATGTGGGTCCCTCTCTGATGCCCACCAACTGTTTGATGAAATGCCCCACAGAACTGTGTTTGCATGGAATGCACTGATCGGTGCATATGCTTCATATGGGGGAGCTTTCGAAGCGATTGAATTGTATCATTCGATGCGGGTATCAGGAATTCCAGTGGATGCTTGCACTTTGACTTCAGTACTGAAAGCCTGTGGAGGGGCAAAAGATCTTGGTTGTGGAACTGAGATTCATGGCATAGCGATCAAATGCGGGTTTGTTTCATTTGTTTTTGTGGTCAACTCTCTGGTGACCATGTATGCAAAGTGCGATGATTTTGATCGGGCGAGGATGCTATTTGACATGATGCCTGAGAGGTGGGATGTTGTGTCGTGGAATTCTATCATATCTGCGCACTCACAGAATGGGCAGTTTTTGGAGTCCTTGAGGCTGTTTAGGGAAATGCAGGGTGTTGGGATTGCCATGAACTCGTATACCGCTGTGGGTATTCTTCAAGCTTGCACGGAACTGACATTTTTGGAATCTGGTATGGAGATCCATGCCACCCTTTTGAAATCTGGACGCGAACTTAGTGTTTTTGAATCCAATGCATTGATTGTTATGTACGCGAGTTGTGGTCGAATCGGTGATGCTTCTCGGGTGTTTCTTGCACTGGATGAGAAAGACAGCATTTCATGGAATTCAATGCTTTCGGGTTACGTTCAAAATGGGTTTTGTGATGAAGCTCTTGGATTTTTCTATGAAATGCAGGGAGTGTATCAAAAACCAGATCAGGTCTCGGTCATCAGCATTGCTTCTGCATTGGGTCGGTTAGGGAACCTGTTGAAGGGAATGGAGTTACACGCTTATGCGATAAAATGCGGGTTTGATTCGGATTTGCAGGTCGGAAACACACTTGTGGACATGTATACTAAATGTTGCTATGTAAACTATGCGAATCGCGTTTTCCGTAAAATGCCCAGCAAAGATTTCATATCTTGGACTACGATTATAGCTGGTTATGCGCAGAATCATTGTTATTTGGAGGCATTGGATTTGTTTAGAGAAGTGGAGATGGAGGGGATGAAAGTGGACCCCATGATGATTGGTAGCATCCTACTTGCTTGCAGCGGTTTGAAGTGCATTTCCTACGCAAAGCAAATTCACAGTTATATTGTTAGGAATGGGTTGTTTGATCTTGTTCTACAGAATGCAATTGTAGATATATATGGAGAATGTGGTGAGGTTGAGTATGCATTTCGATTATTTGAAATGATAAATAATAAAGATGTTGTGTCTTGGACAAGCATGATATCGGGTTTTGTTCGAAATGGACTTGCAAATGAGGCCCTTGATTTGTTCCGTGATATGATAGAGGCCAGTGTTGAACCTGATATGGTCGCCCTAGTTAGTGTACTCTCAGCTGCTGCCAGATTATCTGCTCTGAGGAAAGGAAGAGAAGTCCATGGATTCCTTGTTAGAAAGGGATTCTTCATGGACAGATCTATGGGCAGTTCCCTTGTGGATATGTATGCACGGTGTGGGACTGTAGATGATTCATATAAAATTTTTGATACGATTAGATGTAATGATTTGGTTTTATGGACTAGTATGATCAGTGCTTTTGGCATGCATGGTCGTGGCAAGGAAGCCATCGATTTGTATAGACGAATGCAGAAAACCAGTTTGATACCTGATCATGTTACCTTCTTAGCACTTCTCTATGCTTGCAGTCATTCAGGATTGATCGATGAAGGGAAAAGATACTTAGAGATCATGAGAAATGAGTACCTTTTAGAGCCATGGCCAGAGCACTATGCTTGTGTGGTCGATCTTCTCGGTCGTTCTAATCGTTTGGATGAAGCATATGAGTTTGTAAAAAGTATGCCGATTGAACCGACAGCTGCAGTATGGTGTGCCCTCCTTGGGGCTTGTCGGGTGCAATCCAATAACGAACTAGGACAAGTTGCAGCACGTAAGCTTCTCGAATTAGAACCTGAAAATCCTGGAAATTATGTGCTTGTATCAAATGTTTTTGCTGCCGCGCACAGATGGAAAGACGTTGAAGAGGTGAGGATGAGAATGAAGTCGAAGGGATTGAAGAAGAGTCCTGCATGTAGTTGGATCGAGGTGGGAAATAAGGTGCACTCATTCATTGCAAGGGACAGATCTCACCCATGGACGGGAGCAATTTATTCCGAGTTAAGTCGGATAACGGATAGATTGGCAAGGGAAGGTGGCTATGTGGCCGAGACTAAGCACATTTTGCATGACGTAGGAGAAGAGGAAAAGCGAAAAATGCTGTATGGGCATAGTGAGAGACTTGCTATCGCATTCGGTTTGATTGCCACCCCTAAAGGAACTCCCATTCGTATCACCAAGAACCTCCGTGTTTGCAGCGATTGCCATCAATTTACCAAGCTCGTATCGAAGTTGTTCAGACGTGAAATTGTGGTGAGGGATAGCAACAGATTCCATCATTTTGAGGGCGGGTTCTGTTCTTGTGGAGATTTCTGGTGAATTATGAGGAGACGATGTTTTCTTAAGGATGAACATTCAATCCAACTCAATCGCAACCATCCAATCCAACAAAGAGAAAGGGACCGAAGTGGAGCAGGCTAGCCCCACACCAGAGGAACTAGCACCATGGAAATTGCGATTACCATCTGTTTGAGTCCAAGTTGAAAAGCATGGAAACAAACACGGTTCTAAGGTTTTGGTTGCCATTGTGAATTAAAATGCCAAACAACGTGCCTGCCTCCGCCTGCCATCCCAGTCACCCGATTCCAATGAATTGCATATTAGTTCAATTGAGCAACCAAACACCCCATAAAAGTTTGAAATTGCAGTTCCACCACCGGTCCTGCAGCATTTGAGCATCATGGCCAAAAGGGAGAAGGCTACATTATCTTGGCTGCTTCTGTACCTAGTGGAATTGGATGGTGGGTGGTCAAATTCGAAAATTATCATTCCTCTGGCAGAACAGATGAGGCCTTTGCTACAACTCAATCCAGACCGTTACAAGCACAGCTGATCAAATGACTCTAACTGGGCCTCAATTGGATGGGAAGAAGGTTATTGTCACAGCAGCTAAGTCATAAATGTAGGGGAGCTATTTGACACTCTGGCAGAGTATGACACTTGATGTGCAGGTACTCAGTGGCATACTTAATTAAACAGACAAAATTGCAAAGTCAGTCCCAAATTAAGGTTGGTTGAGCAATTTTGATACTTGTTTGCTGAAATTGGACCCTTTGGATGTATTTCATTTTTAACTATCCAATTACTGTACACCAACCTGATACTCGGATAATCAAATAAGCGTAAGTTGTATCCATGGTCCATTTTAACTGGGACCTATAATTTCGATGGTTAAATTTGAGTTACTTGTACACGACATCTGCATTTTCTAAGTATTTGTAATTACCCGTGTATCATCCATGACATTCTTCCAGAGTATCAAAGTTTTCTCGCACTAGGGGAATGGCATGTGTAACACTTGGGAGAGAGGGAGAGAAATCAGCTGCACGCAACACCGAGAGGGGGAGAGAGAGAGAGAGAGAGAGAGAGATGGACATTTTTTTGTCGAATAAGACCATAGAATATTTTTATTTAAATGTCCAATGTCCACCAGTCTAAATCGGTACCCCTAAACACCGCTAATTAAATTATTTAGATTTCAAGCATGCACTTTTGGTAAGTGCCTCTGTATCATACACCACGCACACCTTGATGTATGTTTTGTACACCTACGCTACCTATCCCACCAGTCCTTTGTTGCGGGCTTGGTTTGGGCTCGACTTGTTGTATATGCTGGGTTGATTGTTGGGCCGACCTTGTTGGTAATACGGGTTGTTTTGTGTCGCAAGGGCTAGCCTTCAAGCCCACCTTGAGTGGTCGTTTTGTGGGCCCATTAGTGGAGGGTATATTGGGCCAATGACTGGGCTTTTGGCAAACACGTGAGACTTCATTAGATGTGTGTGCTGGGCCATATTTACACGAAATCGTATATATCGTACCCACACATGCCCTTCTAGAACTACACGTGGGGGAATCTCTACCCCACGGTGATGGTTTTTTTTAAACACACGCACTCACAGCCCCACACACTCACACCACAACTGGTGCTTGAACCCATGACCTAGTGTTGAAACTCTTGTGAGTTTACCACTAAGGCATGGTAATTGGTGCCCCCATGGTGATGTTAACCCCATGGCATCACACCCCCTCTCTCGTGCACCCTCTCCTCTCCCCTCATCATTCATCTTCATTCCCATGCCCTCTCGTAGCAATTCCCCATGCTCCCCCCTTAATCATATGTGGGGCCGTTTGGCAAATCTACTAATAAGAGCTTATTTGCTTATTCTAAAAAAAATAAGTTCTTATTATGGAAATAGACCGTTTGGTAAAGCTTTCAGTTTAAAGCTTACTTTTTTAGAAACTAACAAAAATGCTCTTAAATAATAAGTGATAGGGAGGTCACTTTTTCTTTAAGAGCTTATTTAGATTAAGCTAGTAAACATTTTTAATTAATTTTTGGACAAGTTTGTCCTTTAACTTTTTAAGTAATTCCCATCTTGCCCTCTTCTCTTCTTTAGAATATCTCTAAGGTGGGCCCACAAGATGAGCAACCCATATTGAAGGTGAGTTTCCACATCAAGGTGGGCCCCACATAATGCATGGTCACATCAAAGTGGGCCCCACATGATGAATGCACACATCAAAGGTGGGACCTACACGATGGATGGGGGACATTGAAGGTGGGATCGCATGATGAAAGGTTGACATCAAAGGTAGGCCCAAGTGATGGATGGTGGATATTGAATGTGGGACCATATGATGGAAGGTTGACATTAAAGGTGGGCCTACATGATGAATGACCCATATTGAAGGTTGGATCCCACATGATGGACAATCCATAGCCAAGGTGGGACCTACATGATGGATGGTGGACATCAAATGGGTCCCACATGATGGACTACCTACTTGATGTGGCCCCCACATGATAGTGGTCCACAACAAAGGTAGGACCCACATGATGGATGGTGGACATCAAAGATGGGCCCCTCATAATGAATGACTCATATTGAAGTGGGGCCCCACATCAAGGTGGGCCCAGGTAATGAAAGGATCACATCAAAGGTAGGCCCCACATGATAGATGGCTCAAATCAAAATGTGACCCAACATGACGGAACATGCACATCAAGTAGGTCGCATTTAAATGGCAGTCCACGTCAAAGGTGGGATTCACATGATGGGTGATGGTCATTGAAGGTGGGCCCACATGATGGTCAGTTGATATCAAAGATGGGCTCCCATAATGAATGGCCCATAATGAAGGTGGGGGCCCACACAAAGAATGGTCCACATCAAGGTGGACCCACATAGTGGTTTGAGTGGGCTTTACATGATAGATGGCTCACATAAAAGTGTGGCCCCTCATAATGGACAGTTGACATCAAGTGGGCCCCACCTAATGGATGGTCCACATCTAAGGTCTCTCATAATGGATGACCTATATCCAAAGTGGGCCGTATGATGGATGATCCATACAGAGGGTGCACCTCACACGATGAATGGTATATCAAAACTGGGCCCCACATGATGGACAATACACTTCAAAGGTAGGGCACACACTATGGACACATCAAATGTGGAGTCCACGTGATGGTGATTGGTAGTAGACATTGAGGGGCCCCACATAAAGGACAATTAGCATTGATGCTGGGCCCCACATGATGGACGGTCCACCCAAACAACCATTTGGATTGCTCTTATATTTAAGTTGTTGTAATCTTTAAAATGACATCAACTACCCTTAAAAAAGCTCTTATTTGAAAGTTTTACCAAACTTGTTTATTTTGGATAAGAGCTTTTTTTTTGGAGATTTTACCAAACGGGCTTATTTAAAACAAAAGCTAGAACAAAGGAGCTTATTAAAGTAGCTCTTGTTGAAAAAGCTCTTATTGAATTAGAGTAGAGATGCCTAACGCCCCCTAAGTTCCTAGAGAGCTTGGTAGGCCATTTCCAATCCACACCGTCAATCAAGATCAAGTGAGTGATCTCCTCAGTTTTCCTTCTTTGATTCCTTGATCTTCCTTCTTTCTTTAATGTAGGGGTGGGAACCACAAATGGTGGACCCCACAGTGATGATCTTGAGCTGTCTGAACTAATAGAATGTGTAGATGATGGGAGGACCTTGAACACTAGCTTGATCCAAAACCTCTGTGGGACCCACTGACACTGGGCCCCATTGAGATGTTTACAGCCATCCAACTTGTTTGTATGGTCACAAAGACCTAGATGAAGAGCCCATAAAAATATTAGTTTGATCTAAATACTTTGGGTCCCACTATAGGCCTATTGTGGTGTATCTATGTAATCTAAACCGTTCATTTTGATGGGGTGGCCAGACCCATGCATATATATATATATATATATATATATATATATATATATATATAATATTTGAACAAAAATTAAGAGAGAGAGAGAGAGAGAGAGAGAGAGAGAGAGAGAAAGAGAGAAGAGGTTGTTAAGACCAAGAGGACACTATGGGGCACTTGGTGCCAAAGATCATTATAGGCCTATTATAGGCCTGACCCGGCCAGAAGGATCATGTGAGAAGAGGTTCGGCCACACAGCTTAAGATTGTGGAGAGAATGTAGTTAGGTCTGACCACCCCCTAAAATGGGTCCGGATTGTAGAGAGAATGTAGTTATGTCTGACCAGCCCCTAAAATGGGTCTGCTGCCGACGTGTCAGGTGGGTTTTGGTATTACTATAGGCCCCCCACCAATGAAGCAAGTATGTGAGTCCTTATCCAATAGGCTACGGCCTTCCCTTGGATATTGGCCCCGCCCCGGTAATTTCTAATGATGATAACTATGCTGAGACATAGATTTAAAGTGAAGGATTTGTATACTTACATACACCCAGCATTTTCTTACATCACATCTCTTGCATTCCATCATGCCCTCTCAGCTTCTTATCACATTGCATTGGTCATCATCTTTAGTTGCGTATTCTGATATTTTAGTAATTATTGCATGCTTGGATACTATACACACGGAGTCCCTCACTAGGCTTCTAGCTCATACCATTCCTTTTCTTTTTTTCTTTTCTTTTTTCGGGATAGGAGTAGCTTGGGTGATTTTACTTCAATGCATCTGGTCTTTGTTTTGTGTTATGGCAATGATTATGTTAAATGTATCTGTTGGAAGAATTTTGTGCTTGTAATATATAGTGGAGGAAGATTGTTTTTACTTGGTATGGTGATCATGGGCTCTTATACTCAGGTATTATTTATGGAAAAAAAAAATCCACTCAAAATCTTCCTTGTGGTGTGCCAAACTAAGGACTCGATATGTGGGTGCCGGGTGCCAGATTTAGGGCACTAGGAAAGCTATCGATTCCCAATTTTTGGGCGTGACAGAGTTAATAATATATTGTTTTATATAGCATATTTTTCAAAATACCAGCAAACAAATGGATGAACATTCCCTTTTTTTCATTAACCCTGATCTTTTCACTTCCCATATTTTTATACATATATTTGACCATTTTCATTAAGATCATATATTAATTAAACTCGTTGGTTTGTTAAGTCCCACCTTGGATAGAGAATGTCCTTAAAAAATTAGGAAATTGAAATAAACTAAAGGCCAATATTAAGACCCTTTTTTTAGTTTAATGAGAAAGAACCTCTATTACATTTCTCTTATTAACCACCAATATATAAAACAATAGATTAAATAATCATTTTGTGGAATGAGTAATGCTATAATGTTTTCCTCTAAGATATTTAATTATCCTTTTTAAGAAGCTGGTTTTTGTAAGTGCATTATGTTTTGTCAATTGTCGTGATGTCTAGAAGAATCAGTCATATCAAGCCTCAACTGAAGAAAGAAGATCCAAGACTTGAAGTTGATGTTGCTTTCCTCATAGAAGCTCAAGCTACATAAAATGCATAAAGTAAGCTGTATTTAGATAGTCCATAGGATCTCAAAACCTGTGGTCTAAATGGCTTAACATTTTAAAACATCCTTAGCCATTTGATCCGTGGCCTGTAGGTCAAGAAGATTAGCCTTTGACCTCTCTTGGCTTAGTGCAAAAATCCAAGAAAATCATAGAAAGAAGTCTTGGTTAATGCTCTATTCAAAAGCTTTATAGGCAGGCCAACAGGCCTTGTCGGCCGACCAATGGGTCTGGTCGACCGACCGCAAAAGACTAAAATCTGGTTAGGGGATTTGTTAGAAAAAAAACAGTCTAATTCGATCGACCATTGACCGGTCGATGGTAATAATCGGCCCATCGATAGCCACTATCAACTGGACAAAATAGGTCATTTTTTGGACAATAAGAAGTCACCGTAAATCTTTGAGAGTCGGCCTAATTCGGCCAACCATGCTCCAAAATCGGTCGGCTGATGACCCTTGATTGATCGGCCAATAGAACACTCTGGCAAGCCGACAACTAGCCATTTTATAGCTATTTTCCGCTCAATTTTCTTGATCTATAAATGAAAATTTTAAGGGCATTCATTGCATGCTTTGCACACCTATCTAGAGCATTGAGAGAGGCATTTAACTTTATTCTCAAACCTCTTTTCTGATCATTTATGTCTTGAGTTCATCATTCAAACCAAGTGTTAATGGCACTTCATTAAGTATTCAAAGTTTGATTTGAAGTATGAACTCAAGTAAAGCATTCATGGCTGACCTAACCATATTAGCTGAATCCTTTTATCATTAATAGTCATTGAATGTTAAGATTTGGTTGTTCCAACATATACCATTGCATTAAATAGGCAAATCGAAACATCAACCCTTCTCCCATCTACCCGGCATTAGATAGGCATCTCATATTGCATTAGTAGTTGATCATGAAAGCATGAAGAGAAGTTGAAGCATCTTGGAGCTGAAGCTATTTGTCTTAGGCGCTGAATCGGGGCTCATCCACTACTAGGTAAGTCTAGTCTTTTGGAGTCCAAATTAATCTCCTTCTTGTGGAGATTGGGGTCGAGAGATTGTGACCCAATCTCGAGAATTTTGTCCCTAGATTGGGACCTCTGGCTAGAGCGTACGTGGTCATCCTTGGATTAGGATTGGTGAGAGTTTGATATCCAAATTCAGCGAGTCCTTGGATAGGGTCATCGATGGATGGTAAACACAGTCCTAGAAGTGTAAGATGTGAAGGTTGATGGTTAACCTTTTTTAAAACCACGACTGTAGTGAAATCCGACTACTTCGGTCGAGCCGATTTAGCTCTGAAATCCATTATTCTTTGTTGAACACTTTTTGCCGATTTCAGTCAGACCGAACCTGACTTCGGTGGGATCAATAATTCTCTTTTTCTGTTATTCGAGTTCTCAAGTTTTCATATTTATTTGCCTCCTTTTGTACTTGATTTTCTTGGATCCTTAGCACTTGAAATCTTCAATATAAATCTCCAAACGTCATTCTTCGGCTTGATTATCTTTCGAGCTTTAAACCATCACTTTAAGTACAATTCCAATCTTAGACTTCAAATCTCTCCTTGCACATGAAACACACATAATTAGGACTAATTAATCTAATACATAGGATAAAAGAAATACAAAATAGGGGATAAATATACAATACTTAGGCGTTATCACTTGTAAAGAATGAAGACATCAAGCATGGATATTGTTAGTCTGATCATCAAGTTGTTAATATTTTCACAAGCTATTGAATTTTGAATATTTAACAAGTTAAAGAAGATGTTGGGTCTAATTAATTTTGAAAAATCTAATTTAAAAGAGGATGTAAGGGGCAATAGATAAACCAAACTTTTCAGAGTCCATAAGATACATGGTGTTTCAATGCATGTAGTAAAGTTTGTTAATACAGATCTTATGTCGAACATGCATGTAATAGGCACATTTTTTCAATTAAAATTGAATTAGAAGTTTTCGCTTTGGCAAAATCTGTTCACTAACATGAATTTTGAAGTTAAATTTAGTAAATTGTTATATATATATATATATATATATATATATATATATATATATATAGAGAGAGAGAGAGAGAGAGAGAGAGAGAGAGAGAGAGAGTAGGAAACAATTTCTAACTATTAATAAATAGCAAATTATAAGTGTGGTCTACTTGAAAAGTGGATGTGGTTGATTTTTTGTTGAAGGCAATCCTCATAATAATGCCAACCTATAAGATGGATTCGATATTATACACATATCACACGTTGGAAGTTATTTGCTAGGTGGACTATAATTTATAGCCTAACCGATTGGACTTGAAAGCTACTTTGTGTGTGTGTGTGTGTGTGTGTGTGTGTGTGGGCCCCACCATGATGTGTGTCGAACATCTACCCCATCAATCAGATGCACCATTCCATGGCGGGACACGAACTTAAAAATCAGGTCAATCCATGACTAAGGTGGGCCACATCACAAACAACAATTGAGAGGGGTTACCCGCTCATTAAAACCTTTATGATCATTTATTAGGCCCACCGAGATGTGGTTGACAAATACAGCCCATCCATTGTGTGTGTCCCACTTAGATGAGGGGTCAGACCAAGTTTTAGCCACATCCAAAATTCAGGTGGGCCCCACCAAGTGCTTTTAGATGTTTTAGGCATATCTTAACATGGTTTTCGATGGTATGGCCCACCTTAGTTCCATATAAGGTTGATTTTTTAAATATCCCATAACCTATAGGGGGACTAGGGCTGCACACAATTCAATTTATGATCAATTTATCGATCGAATCGAATCGAAGAAATCGAATCGAATCATTCCCCAAGATCAATTCAATTCAATTTTTTTTAAAAAAAAAATTCAATTTCAATTTTTGGTTCCGATCAAATCGAATCGAATCAATCTGTATCAAATTGAATCGATTGATTAAATTGAATCAAGTGTGTGTGTGTGTGTGTGTGTGTGTGTGTGTGTGTGTGTGTGTGTGTGTGTGTGTGTAATGGATGAAATACATCATAATGTGTTTTATCTATGCCGTCCATCCATTTTTACATATGAATTTAAGGCAAAATCCAAAAATTTAGAAAGATATACATCTCAGGTTGACCACACCATATCAAAATAGTGGGGTTTGAATGTCCACCATTAAATTCTTCCTAGGGCCCATTGTGATGTTTATTTGCCATCCAACTTGTTGATAAGGTCGCATAGACCTAGAGGAAGGGAAAAAACAAATATCAACTTGATACCAAACTTCTAAGGCCCCAAAAAGTTAAGCGTCAATCCTCCACTGTTTTTCTTGTGGTGTGGTCCACTTGAGATTTGGATGTCTCATTTTTCGGATAATGTCTTAGAATAAGATAGAAAAATGGACGGATGGCCTAGATAAAACACATACATCATGGTAGGTCCCACAGAGCTTTGAAACCACCCTTCTGCATATATGCACCCACACAAGAGTCTAAGACGAACCGAATCGCGTACTTAGTAACTCAATGCGCTTAGCATACTGAGTAAACTTTGTGGGGGCCCACGGTGATTTATTCATTTTATCCACTCTATTCATTCATTATTCCATTTTAAAAGATAATTTTATGGCTAAGCCCAAAATTGAAGCATATACAAAGCTCAAGTGGCTCACACCACAAGAAATAGTGTGAATTGAACCTCTATCATTGAAAAATTGTTGTAGGCCACAAAAGTTTTGAATCAAGCTGATATTTATGTTTTCCATTCATACATGTCTTCCTGATCTTATGAACAGGTTGGATGACAAATAAACATCATTGTGGGCCCTAGGAAGGTTTCAACAATGGAAATCATTATTCCCACTATTTCATGTGGCATGGTCCACTCAAGCTTCGGATATGCTTCAAGTTAGCAACAAATGATTTCCATAGTAATGTTTGTATGCTAGGTAAATTCCTACCGTTGACACCTCCCTGGGGTCCATAGTGATATTTATATGCTATCCATACCATTCATAATGTCATTCCTACTAGGATGAACTATAAACACACAAATATTAGCCCGATCCAAAACTTATGTGGCACCACGGATATTTCAACTGTGGACGTTCAATCCTCACGTTTTCAGCCCACTTGAGTCTTGGATCTATCTCATATTTGGTTGAACATCCTAAAATGATCTCAAAAAATGAATAGAGGGTTTGAATTTCTTACAAACATCACGATGGGCCATGATTAAGGCAGACCACATAATTGGAAAGAGTGTAGGTTTCCAGCATAGGAACTTCCTGCAAAGCCTTTTGCAAGAAATTCACCCCCATTTAAATTCTCGAAGTGGATTGCGTACTGAGTAAACTATGTCGGTTCCACCATAATTTATATATTTATCCACTCTGTCCACCATTTTGCCATCTGATTTTAAGGCATGAGCTCGAAAATGAGACATCCAAATCTTAGGTGGACCACAACACAGGAAAAAGTGGGGATTAAATGTGTGATGTGTGAAAAATCGAATCGAATTGAATTGAAAAATCTATCAATTCAATCTTATATCAATTCCAAAAAAATTGGGGTCAATTCAGTTTCAATTTGAAATTTAAAAAATAAGATCAATTCAATTTCAATTTTAATTTAAGAAAGTTAGAATCACTACAAGAAAATTAGCTTTTTACAGCATGCCATAACCGTTTTTACAACGGTCATGCGCACGTCACAACAGCCCCCGTATCATTTACAACGGTAACAGACTGTTGTAAATAAACCCAAAATTAGTTTTTTACAACCGTCAGAACCCGTTGTGAGTGATAACGTTTTACAACATGTACCGCCCATTGTAAATGGTCATAATTGAAAACAGATTTACAACTAGGTTGGCCTGTTGCAAAAGAAAGTAGTGACAACAGTTCAGGCCCCTTGCAAATAGTTTTTTTTTTTTTTTTGGTTCCCGGTCACCACCAATTTTTTGGTTACCAATGGGATGCCAATCAACTGAAAATATCTTCCTGCCAGAGAAGTTATTCACAGTTTCTCCATTTGACCATTTTCTGTCCGCCTTAGTAAAAATACTACCACCATGATAGTTTTGAAAGTTCTTTCTTTTCCTTTTGCATAGAATCTAAAGGGATAATCACAAAAAGAAACCAACAAATTGAAAATGAAATGAATCCAATTAAATACTCGAAAAAAAAAAAAAAAAAAAAACCTCAATTCGACCACACCTAACAACAGAAACAACCTCAAACAAATCCAAAGCAGAAATCGTCAAACCTCATCATGAGTACAGTGAGTATTCCAAGAAAAGTGTATAGTGCCAATGCCTTGTAGTCTAATCTGTTGATAAACCAGGGACACGAACCTAACAATCTGTAAATGATGCATTCATAAGGTCCTTTAGGGAGTGTACTATTGATGGTTCTTATCATCCACATGACATTTCATTTTCCCATCAAAAGCGTAGATAACAACAGAAAATCCAAATATACGTTTGATTACAGATATTAGCACGTGAAGTTCCAAATTCACTAAATAAAATTGATACAGAAATAAAGGTGAAGGAAACTACCGTTTCAACATGAGGCCTAACAGCCATAACAACTTTTTTTCATACCACCCGATTGTAGCCCTGTAATTCAACCATAACATCGTATCAAAAGATCTTCCAAGAGATGTGTAAACATGGTTAGATATGCTGTGAGAATTAATTAGAAGCCACACGTCAAAAATGCAACGGTTGTAGTGAAAGTCTGATATATCTAGAAATTGGAGCTTTCTTTCTTCACAAAGGTTTCTTTAACATTTGCCATTGGTTGAGCAACATACACAATTTCCTAAATTACCATAAGATATTGATATCAATTAACCATCATTTTACAGATTTTTCACTTGATAATGACACTGGAGGAATTTAAGATGCAATGGTCTATTATCAAGAATGCAACACCACAGTGCACTGAACCTTGTCCCTGTAGCAGTCATGGATATAAAAGTCAGCCCAATGCACCAAGAGTAGATTGTTTTCTATAGGTAACCTCTGTTGTGCAAATCCTAGGCCTCATTATTTAGACACGCCCTGTCTTAAAGAAAATTGTATATCCCTTTTCTTCATGTCGTTTCTCCAAAATGCACTAGAGTGATATAAAATTCGTACAATCTTAAGAACCCAGGTGAAACTCCTATGATCTTATCTAGCAAGAGTCACATCATACCTCCTAGTGTTTTGGGAGAAATTGCATCGGATGATTCTGAAGAATGGGAAGAAGAAGAACAAAATTTCCACTCTTTACAAGCAATATGAATCAAGCGATATGAAGCATGCTTGATTTAATGAATCTTCCGAAGAGTGCAAGATCAACAACTTCTGTGGAATTCCACTTGCCCACATTGGGGGTCTTCATATCTCCAGCCACACTACATAAGCGAATCGATACAGATACCAGACATTAGTGGTAAATCTGCAACTGGTAAATCTCATTATGCATTGGTCCTCTATCTACTTGGCCAATTCTTATTTGGATATTGAAGTTGAATTTATAGTTTACATTTACACCTACCTGAGTTCCATCAAGCACCATAAAAGCATAATATGAAATTTAAATCATGATAATTATGAGGGAGTGCCATTCTTATCATGTTTTCCAAGCTGTTGGAGCACATCAATTTCAATCATGCTCATTCTGTTTAAACAAAATGATTCTTTCCAACAAAGAACAAGGAACCTTGATTTTAGCACAAGGAAGTGAAATGCTGGAGTACAACACAATAAAATGGAGGATTGATGCTTGTAAGATCAATTAATTCTTGTAAGAACGAAAATTGCAATCAGTAAAAGCAAATATCATAGCAGACTAATGAGGCAATACATGATCTTTCTTTGTAAAAGAAAAGGAGAAATGTCTTCCCTCTTACCTCAAGAGTTGGATCTTTCTTTCTCAGGCCACTTAACCAGCATATCCACTCAACTACAATGGCCGACATAAAAATAGCTTATAAGCATTGAGATCCAGTCAATGAAAAGGATTTTACTAATGAGTTATTGAACTTCTATCTACTTAATGACACAATCCAGCTATGTTCTTTAACATGCATAAGCATGTCAAGTACAATGGGTCACAAGTATATTGCCCAACTGACATAACAAAATCATCACAAGATTTGGTTACGCGTCAAAAGGAGATATAGATTCCGCTTTAACATCAATACCATGTGGATTTGGACTAGAATAAAACCAGTCCAACCAAGCTGAGCAGGAATCTGAAAATCTCGCAACTTTTGCAACTAAAGGACGTGCAGAACTAGGAAATTCGCCTTGTGCAGCACAAGGAAAAAGCCACAATAGATACATTACATATATGAGTTACACCATATGTGACCATAATATACGAATTAGATGAAAATAACCGCCATTATAATTTATCAGTTAAATGACTTGACACACTAGAAATCTATGCTTTCCAAGGCTCAGGTGGACCAAACCACGTGATTTTAGATTTTTTTTGGCATGATTTTACATTGTACCCTCTAGTGTAGTCCACCTAAGTTTTGGATCAACTTGTTTATTGGCCTCTAGGCTGAGCATGAAGCTCCGTACATGGTGGGCGGAGTAGTGGATGTCTGGCAGGCCCATTTGCTCAACACTACAGAACTTCTGCTTATGTCAACACTGTCATCAGGGCACACATATAGATATAGGTATATACATGTGTGTATGTATGTGAATCAGATATATATGTATGTATGTACATATGTAGAGAGAGAGAGAGAGAGCATGCCTTCACAAATTTACTGAGGCCAGCATTTTCAGGTCTGTCAAGTTCATAAACTACGGAGCCATTCAACCGAATTGCTCATCCAAATACAGCTTTTAAAGCACTCAAAATCAGAGGAGAAAAAATCACCTTCATGAAAAAAAAAGAAAAACCACCTTGATACATAGAAGACTTCAGGGAGGAGATCTTGGCGAACTGTTTTGGAACTAAAGAACTTGGACAATAATAGAAAAAGAAATTAGTTCTTCCATTTATCGGAGTTAAAGCTCACCCAAAGAACTTGGACAAGGCTATGATGATGATGATATGCTTTAAAGTTAATAATAGGTCTAGGCATATCTAATACTTGGGCAGACTTGACGCAAGTCAACATTGACTGGAACAAATCAAGACAGTTAAACTTAATCAAAGTAACACAACCAGCTAGAAAAAAATTGATTACCACAACAGGCAGTATGCATATCATTAGACCAACAGCAAGCTTCAAGCAGGTAACAAGATTGTACTTGGATAGAAAATGCCAAACAATGATGCTTAGCTATCTGCAGCAATAAAAGCAATTAGTACTTGAAAATAGTACAATTCGAAAAGGCAAAGTATCCAAGAATATAGTGACTACTAGTTCCATGAGTTCTCACGGAACCCATGGTTAAAATGTTATGGCTTCACCCACTAACACAGCATTACACCTTGGACAATTATCTAGCATGTAACCAGCATGCTTGTACTAGCACATGAAAGGCTGTCATCAGCATCCAGTGGTTGTATTAGCACAGAAACATGCTTGTACTATATAAGATATTATATAGAAACATGCACCATCCAGTGGTTGAGCGACTAATATCTGAGCATTCTGAGCCATCCACATAAGCATAAGCATAGGCTAGTAGGTAAAGAGGAGAAAAGCTCAAGACAAGTTCGTCTTAGATAATAAATAATGCGATGAACAACTGAGATATGTGTATTAGACGATCAGTAACAAACTAACTATTTGCAGAAGATGATTGATGCATCTTGGAAACTATATTCAAGGCTTTTGTGGTTCTGCACCACTTAAAATACCAAAAATCAGGGTGTTCCAAGATACGACTGTTCACTGAGGCATTCCATCGAACATCTAGCATGGTGTCTAAATCGCCTTTACACGCATGCTCTGTTATCGAGATTTACAAATTTGCAAGTCCGATTTCAATGAATTAGATGAGAAAGATCACAATCTGGTTTTAATTTCATAATGAATCTCAAATGTTGGTTTCCAAAGAGATTTAAATGGAAATATGGATGCAAAGGAATGAGACCTCGGGGCTTTCTAGATGTGAAAAGATCCAAAAGAATCTAACCCGAAATTCGTGTATGTCTTGAAACTGAATCTTTCATGCAGGAACCCAATATCGACTGAGAAATGGATATTTCAACACAGTTCAAAATACTGTACTAAAATTTTGAAAAATTAAACCCCTATTACGTGATTTCTACAAGTCAAGCCCTCTACCCATCTCCAATTCAAGTCGAGCAAACCTAACTAATAAAAAGGGGGGAAATTCACTCCCTACCTAATCAAACCACAAAAAATCCCCCAAAAATTGTGAAAACTTGAACTGAAACACACAAATTCAAAAACCCTATCCCTAATTTCAGAATGGAGAAAAGGTCACCTACTAAACATGGGGGTGTAAATATTAGAATTTTTCCATCCAACGGAAATGCAAAATTTTTTTACCTCTTTTTATTTGAAAAAAAAATTGATTTCTAAATAAGAAGACAGAAGCAGAATCAATACCTGATAATCGTCGAAAGATGAAGCGATAATCGATTCTCCTTTCCCATTTATGCTCCTACGGATTTAAGCAGATTTCAGAAGAGAGTTAAGGGTTTTAGGTTTTTCTTCCCCCTTTCGGAAGGGAGATTGGGATTAGGGTCATTAACCTCAATCACAGAGAGAGGAATCCATGAGAGAGAGAGAGAGGGAAACAGAGAAGGAATCAGGGGTGATGGTGGCCAATAGAGGGAGAGAATAGGGCTACGAGCGATGGGGGTTTTAGTCGGTGGGGTTGCGAGTGATGGGGGCTGCAAGATGATGTTGATGATGATTGGTAGTCGAGAGAGGGAGAGAGATCGAGAGCAGGGGAGGGAGAGGGAAATAGAAAAGATTTGATTTTTTTTTACATAGAGCGCAAGAGGGATCGAATTTGGCACGGGTTTTTTGGACGCGGACGGAGCTAGAGACGGACAGGCTTGTGAGGAGCCCAAGGGGCCCACCATGATGTATGTGGTTTATCCACTCCGTCCATTCATTTTGAAACCTAGTATTAAGTCATGATCCCAAGAAGAAGGCAAATCGAAGCCCAACTGGACCATAACAACTATCAACATTAGGCACATCATATCCACTGTTTGTTTCCTACAACGTGGTCCACTTGAGGCTTCGACCTGCCTGATAGTACTTAATTCGTGCTCAAACAGAAAAAGGAGTTTCCTACCAAAAAAAAAAAAAAAAAAGAACCATTTTTTACAACGTATTGCGCCCGTTTTAAAAAATTAGTATTTACAGGTAGCTAAATCGTTGTAAATATTACAATTACAACGTTTCTTAAAGCCCGTGGTAAAAAAACGGTTTTTACAACCGGTCAGCACTTGACCGTTGTAAAAGGAAGTTATTTACAATGGGCATGCTCTGCCCGTTGTAAAACATGTTCTTTTACAACAATTATGGCCGGCCCGTTGTCAAAAACCTGTTGTAAAAGGCCAATTTTCTTATGGTGAATCAATTCAATTTTAATTTCATTCAAAATCGAATTGATCGAATCGATGTGCAGCCCTACAGGGGACCCATCAAATGCACAATGTTGATGTCTAACACACATCATGGTGGGGCCCACACAGCTCGACCTCATGGGAAGTTCCCATGAGATCGGCCTCATAGAGTGTGTGTGTGTGTGTGTGTGTGTGTGTGTGTGTGTGTGTGTTTTATATACATAGACGTCACAACATGGAAATGGCAAGTAAACTAGCTCTGATACCAAAATATATACAGAAAACAAAGAACAAAACAACCAAACCACAAATAGAAATTATAACAAACGAACCCAGATTGTATTTGTATTTTGATAATATAATCCCGCAAAATAAGAACGATGGATCAATAAAACACGAAGATAAGAAGGAAGGCATCTAAGTCTTATGCAGAGACAGAATAATAACATATCACAATCATCGAAGAGGAGACTTTTTTATAAAACTATCCTAAAAGAGATTATAAGAACTAGAAGCTAGCAAGCTATCAAACTCTCGGCCAGGAGTTACTCTGCTTGCCTGGTGAGAGGAGGTTCCCTTTAATGGATGAAAATATCCGAATTTCAAATTATTTCGATTCTGCTACAGTGACTAGCGGATAAGGATCTAGATTTTACAACCTTTCAAGTCCGCTACAGTGCTCTACCAATGCTACAGTAAAACACCAAAGACAAACTGATACAGTGACACGACTACGTACAGCATTGCCAACAAAATGGTAAAACGGATTACAATAGTAATATTATATAGTAATTGGTGCTTTTCTACAATAATTGCTATAGTGGTGCAGCCGTTATCATGGTCGTCTTCATGCTCTTACTGCTGCAAGTCATTTTTACCAATCGTCGTCTGATGAGTGAGTTGTCGTCAGAGGCTCGAGGGCTTCCAATGCCTACATATGGAGAATCTGGCTCTTCGTCCACTTCTACTTCGTTTCCATGATGCTCTAGGAAGGTGACCAGCCATTCAACAAATCTTTCATTCAAAGACTGTTGGGGTCACAAATGGATGCTCGAGAACCTCACTAGGAACGGATGCAAATGAAATATTGTTTATGCGCAGCATGTTGCTTAGGAAGATAGAAAACATGGATCGATGGTTGCGATGATGTCGAGCAAAGTTGACTAATTGTCAAGCCTGGATTTCAGATTGGTTAAAGGCTGGAGCATAATTTTCATCAAGAGTAGGAACAAAATCTCTGAAGATATGGAAAGATATCACCACATATCTTCCATAATGAGTTGTGAGCTCATTCTCCCAGTCATGCAAAGGGCAAAACCATTGCAACCATCTTGAAGTATTCAACTGGTCATTTGAAATGAATTATTGTCACAGTTGTATCTAAAAAAGGTATGCGCATAGCCAAGGAGCATCGAAGATGACTTCAATGGTATACACTTCAAAGAGTTATTAGAGAACACAGGGCTTCTTTTGGGAGATGGTAGAGATTCCTAAAGGAGATGGGGTGAGGAAGGGATAATCAGGATGAGGAATCCTATCAAAGACAGAAATAGTTCTGTAGAGATGAACTTCTAAAGACCTCTAGAAGTTGTGAGAACTTCGACGGGAAAATGAGAGATGCCCAATGGATGTTATGATTTCTTGTGGAAAATGTGAAATGCACTCAATAGGATAAATGCAGAGTGGAGTAGGAATATGGACAAGTGTCTGCTCTGAGGGCGGATGGCGGGATAAGAAGTCCGCCAAAGTGTTAGTTTTCCCTTCGATATGCTTGATTGTGAATATCCACTGAGAAAACCATTCGACCCATCTGAGGAGCTAAGGATGGGGCAGCATTTTCTGTTTAAACTGCAGCATCTTCGGGAAAGAAGACATTAATTTCAACTTGAAAATAATGTCCAATAAGGTGGAATTGAAACTTGGTGATTGCTTTTTTTACAGCAAGTATTTCTTTTAAAGTAGAATGATAATGTTGTTTTGCTTGCCAATTTAAAGCTACTTCGGCTGCGAAGATTTGTTTGCCAATTGGAGTTTTGATTTTTCAAGTATGTGCTTCTCGTGCTTGCGTGTATTTAAAGTCTTCAGGTGAAGGGAATGAGACAGATGAGGGTGAGGATTCCATCATGCAGAATTCAGGTATTTGGAGAGTGGGATCATAGGAGTAGGTGGAGCACAAGATTGTTTGGTGGTAAAATGATAAAGGGCTTTTTGGTAATTTGGAGCTAAGGTAGGTTTCGATGGTGGAGGTTTTATGGAAGAGGGTGGGTTGCAAGAGGGTGGAGATGATGAAGAAGACTTCTTTTTTAAATAAAGCACATAGAACTCAAAATTTTCCGAAGGTTCCCCTTGTTAGTGCACTTTTCTATGGCATACTAGTGCACCTTACTTATCAATTACTTAGGTCAGTGAGTCTAGTGTTAGTTAAGCTTAATGAAGACGAAGACCGAAAACTCAAGCGGACCTGCTGCATCAAGGAAGAAGAAATAGGTAAAATAGATGCCTTCGTGAAGCCTTAACCTTAAACTTATCCAAAATCATAACCTCTAGATGACCATGACCATTAGGCATACCCTTAATCATATTTTTTTTTTTTTAGGAAAATCTTATTCACATAGCAAAATATACTTTCATTCAAGCAGTCCCTGGATAGCAAAAAGGCCCGGGATCACCTATCATATCAGCCAGCTATATCAAGAAACAAAAAATAGACAGAGGGAGAAAGGACTCTCCTCCTAAAACCAGTCGAAAACACGACTATTGGCCCCCCGCCCAAGAGCTTAGACGCATACCTGAACTCACCTTTAAACAGCACCCTCATTAAAGCAAGATGACTCAGATAAGTTTCCAAGACCTACCTTGTCAAGAAATATGAGGCCCCAGATTTCCTGAGGCAGATCAAATAAGCGGTTGAACGTCCTCTTAGCTTGCGTATCACTCCCCAATCTAGCCAGCCCATCCGCCACCAAATTCCCTTCCCTCACCACATGAGATAGGTTAAACTGACTCATTCTTCTCAGTCTGTTAATCCGCTCCTTCTAGTACCACCATTTTCAATTTTGTACAACGCCCCCTTGGAGGGCTTTAATGACAATTGAAGAGTCACTTTCAACCTCAACATTGGACAGACCATACTGCCTACAAAGGAGGAGGCCATCATGTAGAGCCTTCATTTCCGCTTCATTATTCGATCATGTGCCATAACCGTTTGAGAACGCAAAAATGAAATCCCCATGAGGACCTCTGCAAATGCCTCCTCCTCCTGACTCTCATGGGTTTCCCTTTGTCGATCCGTCAATGTTCAACTTCACCCATCCTGACAACGGCCTCCTCCACTCGACTAAGCTCAGTTTTTGCCTAGCTATGGGTCTGGGAGCAATGCCTATCTCGCCCACCACAAACTGGGCAGCCAACGAGAGGGGATTCATATTCGGGATAGAATGACCTATCCAACAAAGCCATCTCTTCACCCGTCTAACTGTGGCCTCAACTCCTTCCTTAGAATCATCGAATTTACGGGCATTTCTAGTTTTCCAGATCTCCCATAACACAAAGGCTGGTGTTAAGGACGAGATTACCCGTAGATATTTGCTGGCAGAAGAAGAGACAGTCCACCAGCGAGAGACGCGGCCTAGAACGCTTTGGTCAGCGCAGGGGGCAACTTCAAACAAATTAAAAAAAATTAGTTCCATACCTCTTTTGCAAGCTCGCTTGTGATGAAGAGGTGAAATAACGACTCTAAATGGGGCCGATGTCTTTGTTCTGTCCAGCAACGTTACATTTGGAAACCATTATAATGCCTTTGGCCTACAATCTTTTATCCACTGGAATGGCCCCCCGCAGAAGTCTCCAAAGAAAGTTGGAAATTTTGGGAGGCATTTTGGAGTGCCAAACCCATTTGGCCCAGCCACTTCGAACACCGCCAACTCTGCTGATCTCCCAACCTGACTTCACATATATCCTCCCTGAAGGGTGCAATGGCCACACACAATTGTCCTCCCTGGATGAAGTGCACAGAACCTCGCTATAGATATGATCAAGCACCGAATGTGGGAGAATATTGGAAACAAATGGATGCATACAGATGCCGTTTGAGTCCAGCACCTCTTTCACTTTGAGAGACTTGATATCTTCCGGGATGTCAGTAAGAGCCCATTGAGATAGTTCTCCCAGCCATGTCTAGTCTACAGTCCACATGTTGCATTCCCCTTTTCCAACCAACCATCGTGCCTTGTCATCTAAAACCTGAAAAAGTCAAGAAATGGAGGACCAGAAAGGGGATTGAACAGCATTTGCACGGGCTGCATTCCCAGTCGACCAGTGGCAGGTATACTTCTCTCTAACGAAAGTAGCCCATAAGGAATCGTCGTTTCCATATCTCGCCGACCAGGCCAGCTTCAACCTGAACCCATTCATGACGTCAGTCATCTTTCGAACCCCCAAGCCACCCTCCTCTTTCGGGGTGGACAGCCTTTTCCAGCTCACCCAGTGCAGTTTGTTCTTACCCGCAGTCCAGCCCCAGTAGAAGTTGGCAAAAATTCTTTCCATTCGGTTAATGCTTGCTTCGGGACGACAGTGGTCGTCGCATGCATAGGAATACTGCTAAGACGTGCTTAATGAGGGTCATTTTACCTGCTTGTGACAGACATCTTCCCTGCCACCCTGCTACACGGACCGCAATCTTGTCGATGAAAGGTTGAAACGCAGTTCTCCTGCACCTGCCCTTGGTGATGGGCACCCCAAGGTAAATGAGAGGCCCAATTGATTTGGAGATTCCTAGAATTCTTTCAATTGCCCTGGCCCTGATTGTGGACATCTTGTCAGAAGAGAAGAAATAACTTTTAGTCTTATTCACCCTTTGGCCAGAACACGCCTGAAAAGAAGATAGAAAAGCATTTATAATTCTTAGCGAATCGTTGCCTCCATTGAGGAAGAGAATGGTATCGTCGGCATACAGGAGGTAGGATATGATTGGGCATCCAAGCCGCACTTTGAAGGGCTTGGGAATGAGACAAATAAGCGTTGTCATGAAAGCCCTTGGAATCCCGCCTCCCTTGAACAAAAACTTCGTTGCGGCCAACAAATCTTGACACAGGAAATCCCAGCAACCAATAAAGAAAGTGCTAGAGAAACCATCCGGACCTGGCGTGCTTTCCTTTGGGATCATAAAAACAGCCTGCTTGACTTCTTCAAGAGACGGTTCCGCCAGGAGGGCGTTGTTATCTTTTGCCGATATCATTGAAGGAATTGGATCAAGAATATCACCAATAGGTTGTGTTTCATCCGTCTTGAATTGCTTGGAAAAGAAATTGATTGCCTCATCCCTGATCTTACTCATATCAGTAATCGTTTCCCCTGATTCCATGTGGATCTCATGGATCGATGCTTTTCTAGCCCTTTCAGTGGCTGTCAGGTGGAAAAACTTTGTGTTTCGGTCACCCTCCTCAAGCCAGTTGTTTCGAGACTTTTGTTTCCAAAAAATCTCCTCCATGAGTTCTAAACTCGCAAGATCTCACTTTGCTGCATCTAAAGCACCTGAGTTTTAGCAACTCGGATCATCCTGAGTAGAATTTTCCAGCCTGCCCATTAGATCTTCCGCCCTTTTGAGCTTTTCCTTAATATTTCCCACCACTTCCCTATTCCACACTATCAGGACCTCTTGATGTCACGCCTCAAACTCGGGGATCGGGCTCACTAAATTCCCAGCCGCCGAATCCGGTGCCGACAGCCTCCGTAGTACCCCATTCTCGGCCCCTAGCTCCCATACGCCAGGTTCCGATCTTGGGATCCCACAAGGAGGATTTTCAGGGTAAACTTTTTTTTTTCTTTATAAATGAGCATAACCACAGTGTACCAAACCAAAAACTTCACATCACATATCCACTAAGATAAACTTTTGAGTACAATGCTGCAGAAAAAGGAAATACAATGTATAACTGAAAGCTAAAAGATCAAATGCGCGCGCCTATCTCACTGCTGTCGCGCTATAGTATGTCCTGCACGTAAACAACGTGCATAAGCTTACTATGAAGCTTAGAGAGTGCGTGGTGTGTGCGCAATGTATATGACATGTATACAGATATTAGAGTAAGCGGAAATGATAGCAGGCTACACTACCAAGTCTATGAATGTCATTAACCATCTCGAGGCTATGCAATGCAATGGGCCTATATGGCCGAGTGTCATATGCTAATGATGCAATGTGCGCATGTCAATCCTCAACTGCCATATATCATACGGTTTACAACTGGGACATCACCGGGGTCTAGTACACTCCAGACATTGGTTACCGCCCATCGCGCGCATAACCAAGCGAGTGGAAGAGACCTCACTATCCGCCTGGTCAATGAAATACAAGAAAATCCACCCGGCTTGTCGATAGCGAACCCATTCACGAGCTGGTCAAACTCAACCTAGTATATAGCCCTCTACACCCGGGCGGGTAAGGTCACACCCCCTTCCAATCGACCCCAACACAGTGGGAGACGCGGCCTACTAGTATTTGGCCCTCATGCGCTCATAAATCCACTCGGTCTAGACATTGGAGCATCCTACTGGTACCATAGGGTTTAG
The DNA here is from genome assembly GCA_003013855.2 of Liriodendron chinense. Classification (NCBI taxonomy): domain Eukaryota; kingdom Viridiplantae; phylum Streptophyta; class Magnoliopsida; order Magnoliales; family Magnoliaceae; genus Liriodendron; species Liriodendron chinense. Next base: position 2,103,429 of record PVNU02002194.1, on the reverse strand, counting down.
GGACTTTCACCCAAGGAAATCTTTGGTGCCCAAGTGCTAGAACATATTTCCGGTGTCCATTCCTACCATCCACGATGTGACTGTGGTGGTTACAACCCCGATGCCGCTGGGGTGAGAATCTGATCATGACATGTATAATGCGAGATGCATGAGTCATCCTATCAAAGCCATGCACCAAACCTGCGCATACCGCGCGATCATGTGGGGCGACCCTATCTCATACGGGACCCCTAAGTATCTCAAGCTGTAAGGCATATGCTATGATTGACATCGTCCACGGTCAGGCATACATATGATGCGTATGTACAAATGAATGGGCATGATATTCATTACACTAAGCATATTATCAGTGTGACCTATCAAGCTAAGTATAATAGCATGTTACCAGACATATCATGTAATGTTGGCCTTAAATGGTCCAATATATATATATATATATATATATATATATATATATATATATATATATATATATATATATATATACACACACACACACAGAGTGCACCCGAACTGTGGGCCCCATTGGAAATGTAAAGGTCTTCGCGGCATAGCCCACTTGAAACCACATCGGCCCCATACTTGGGCCTGCATATATAAAATAGGCTAACAAAAATAGTGTACGGCATGGATAAAACATATATATCAAAGGAAGGACCATGGTGGGCCCCGCCCACTAGTCGGATAGCAATTACACATCATCGGTCTTAGAAAGTTTCAGTGGTAGGTATTCAATCACCACAATTTCCTAAGTGAAGCCCATTCAAATCGGGCCCCACGCATCGGTCAGACGGTTGGCATGCTACACAATGCATCCATCAAGGTGGACCCCAAAGATGGGCCCAAAACCTTTGGTTGGATGGAAAATAACCATCACAGTGGCCCCAATGAAGTTTTCAATGGTGGGCATCAATGACCACTATTCCCTGCGGGTGTGGCCCACCTAACATCTGGATTTGCCTCATTGTTGGGGCCATATCCTAAAATGGCATGGAAAAATAGATGGGCAGCATGAATAGAACAGATACATCATGGTGGAACTAATAGATACATCACGTTGGGACCCATAGGGTGGGCCACCTGCCGGGCAGCGTGGTACCCAGCTGGGTTCCAAGAAGTTTTGAATCAAGCAGATATTTGTGTTTTCCCCTCCATCCATATCCATGGGATCTTATGAACAGGTTGGATGACAAATAAACATCACTGTATGGCCTGGGAAGGTCTCAACATCGGAAATCATTATTCCCACTATTTCCCGTGGCATGGTCCACTTAACATTTGGATATGCTTAAATTTTGGGCTCAGCCACTAAAATGAGCCAGAAAAACATATGGGCCTAATAAATAAGGCATGTACATTCTAGGTGGGCCCAACTGAGTTTTCGATCAAGCTGATATTTTTGGTTTTCCCTTCCACACGTGTGTGGATTTATGAACAGGTTGGATCTCAATTGAACATCATGGTGGGCCGTAGGGAGGTTTCAACGGTAGGGTCACTGTCCCCACTGTTTTCTGTGGTGGAGCCGTCCTGATATTTGGGTATGTCTCATTCTTGAGATCATGCCCTAAAATGATCTCCCCAAATGGATGGACGGTGTAGATATAACACGTACAACACGGTGGGGCCCATTGGAGTTGGTGACGTCACTCCAATAGCTAGATAGCTGTTAGAACTGGGGAAATGAACATCCTCTGGAAATGTGGAGTTTTGCTGATCTGGGGTTCTGAATATAGAAACATTCGTAGACAATCACAAGCATTCACCAAAGTACACAAGAGAAGAGATATCGCAAGGCGAATTTTATTCCAGAGATTCTGAGATCTTGTACATTCCAGGCCGTGATCTGGCACGAGCCCTTAATTACATCGAATGATCGATGACCCTTGATTAAAAGGCAAAAGACTAGCCAGCGGGGACTATGGTTTCAGAGTTCATTGGTCATGGAGACCTGTGTTTTGGTGGTCGCGGAGACCTGTATTTGTATGGTCGCGGAGACCTGTGTTTGTATGGTCGCGGAGACCTGTATTTGTTATAGACTGATCCACCTTTGTACGAGTCGGATGTCTATGTCCCATGTTTTGACCGGAGATCCGGGCTGAGACTGTCAGGGTTTATGGCTGAGATGGACGACTCTGGGCCCGCGCCTGTCAATGTAGGGATAGGTGACCTCGGGAAGTCCGTTCTACAGTTGTGTGTACCTGCGCAGCTCAACCAGCGGATGCCGTTTGATGGGTAGGGCATCGACTGTTCTTGGAATATCAGTTTTTAACAGATTGTGTGTGATAATTCAGAACTCTCCTAGTGTGGCTTATCGTGTTAACCATAGTCCCCTTTGCTTAGTCCAGACCTGGATTTGGGTCATGTTATGATAGTAAACGTAATGATGATGCATCAGTATGATTCTGGGCGCCGGCGGCCTCTTTTCGGGAGGATTGTTCCATTCAGCTCGTTGGGTCGGATCGGACTCCGAAGGCTTGTGTTCTGCTCATTGGGTAGCCCGGATGGGTCGTTTGACTGCTCCATTGCGTCCGGAACGCTCGGAATACCCAAAATAGGCTCAAACGGGGCTTAAAAATGTTATCAAATGAGGATTTAAGGGTGCTGGAATGAATGTGCAAAGTGCTGATTTTTACGATCCGCTGGCCTGATTTTATTGACGCGCTGGGGCCAGTGCGTCCATAAATGATTTTCACGATGCGCCGGGTAATTTCATGACGCGCTGGAGCCAGTGCGTCCTAAAATTGTAATTTTCCGATCCGCTGGCCTGTTTTGCGACGCGCTGCGGCCAGTGCGTCCTAAAATTGTAATTTCCTGATGCGCTGGGCTATTTTGCGATGCGCTGGGGCCAGTGCGTCCTTAAAATAGCTTTGACTTGAAAACTTGTATTTTTCTGATCCGCTGGGCTATTTTGCGACGCGCTGGGGCCAGTGCGTCCTTAAAATGACACGATTGATGATTTGCGTAATCCGCCGAGGATTTTCCTGATGCGCCAGGTCACTTTCATAATGCGCTGGGACCGGCGCATCGGAAAAAGATGACTTAGTCATTCCTCCAGACCTGGTATAATCGGAGGTGCGATTTTCGGCCAGGGGTTCCGGTGGTCGGAGAAGGATTCCGGCAATCGGCAAAGGTTTTCCGGCGACGAGGTCCTCTCTCTCTCTTGCTGAATGATGCAAATGAGGTGGTGGGCGGGGTATTTATAGGTATCGTCGTCCAATAAGCGGTTGACACGTGTAGCGCGTCGAGAAAATGAGTCGGCGCGTCGGTAAATGCGCTCGGTGCGTCGCGAAATGACCGGAGTCCAGGAGTTGGTTTGCAGGACGCGCCAGCTGCCAGTGCGTCCTGAAATTAACTGATTTTTTGGATGCGCTGGGTGAATTTTTGGATGCGCTGGGGCCAGTGCGTCCATAAAATTCATTTTTTGGATGCGCTGGAAGCAGTGCGCCCTTAAATTCATTTTTTGGATGCGCTGGACGCAGTGTGCCCTTAAATTCATTTTTTGGATGCGCTGGACGCAGTGTGCCCTTAAATTCATTTTTTGGATGCGCTGGACGTATTCGTGTCCCACAGATTTAGGTTTTGCAAATTGGGGGGTTTGCGGGGTCCGTCTCGCGATGAATGCCGATGCACTGCTCCTATTTCTTCATAATTGTGGTATCTTCCCAATTTTGGACAGTTTTGGTCACGGTGTCCGGTGGGGTCCACTACCGGTCCAATTTCATGCTTGAGGCAAATCTGATGCGTGTGTCGTGATTCGTGCCGCGATTTTCGATGCACTGGCCCTAAATCCGACCGCGTGATGGTTTTGGCATTCGGAATCATCATTTCGGGGATCCTCACTTTTGGGACCCCAACAGATGCCCCTCCGATGCGTTGGGATGGACGAGCGGCGATCTATTGCGACGCATCGGATTTTCTGGGTCCCACTATAAATAGGGGAATCCTGGTCATTTCGTCATTTCACTGTTCATTTGCGACGACCAGAGCTCTCGGCCAGCGCATCGATTTTTTCTCCAGCGCATCGATTTATTATCGCCAGCGCATCGAAATATTAGGTAGCGCGTCGATTTATTCGAACTTGCGTATTTTATCGACGCGCTGCGCATAGCGCGGCCAATATTTTGGACTTCGTTTTTCTTACGATTTTCTTAACGCGCCATAGGCAGCGCATACAATAACTGGACGCGCTGGAGCCCGCGCTTTGTTTTTACTTGAAATCATCTATTTAATCGACGCGCTAGGGTCAGCGCGTCCTCTCGTGCCCGTAGAAACCCCTTTTCATGACGCGCTGAGCCCAGCGCGGTTATACTTATGAATTATTCGATGCGCTGGTCCCAGCGCGTACCCACGTGCCTGGGAAAGCTTTTTGACGCGCTAAGGTGAATTTACCATTTCTTGGACGCGCTGGGCCCGGCGCGTCATGTCCTTCGGATTTGTGAATTTGCCTGATTTTCTCGACGCGCTGGGCTCTGTGCGTGCGACTTTGGGACTTAGTGAAATTTACTAAATCTGTTACGTAAACCAGCTCCCACACACATCTCCGGATTTGATCAATTGGCCCGATCGCAAGGTGTTCAGGCCAATAGGCGCTGATCTCTGAGTTGGAGAAGTTGTCCAATTCTGGTGTCCTATCTTGGTGCGCTTATCGTGGCTTAACAGACTCACTTGCGGGTTCATTTGACCGTTGCTCATGATATTTGGGATTTGTTCCGGGTGCGTGGGGTCTCATGTACCCTCCTATTAAACCAGATCTGCTTTGAGTATCAACAGGGTATGTGAAACCTCGCGCACCTAACCCGTGGGCCTCGGTGGAGTCTGCGGTTTCTGCGGGTTTCGCACCGGCGGTCCGTCGTGTCTCCAAAGGGTGTGAACCCCCATGCCTCTGTTTCGTGTTCGCGCATGCGTGCCAGTCGTCTTATGGAGGCGTAGGGTCTCACACACTTGGGAGACTCCCTGGCTGCTTTAGTTTAATGGGCAATTCTAATGATGATTTTAAAGTGTTGTTTCGAGCATACCTTTGCATGTTGTTTCTCGGCTTTTCTGGCTTTGCGCGAGCGGTTTTGTGCATTTTTCTTCTGTCGGACTGCCTTACGGGTTCATCTGTCTTGTTCTTTAGCAGACAATGGTCATAACCCGTGCTTCCCTTCGCGCGGCTCGTGACTGCATGGGGCGGGTTTTAAACGATCTGGACCAACCCGAGGCTTGGTCATCTCTTGCTAATCAGTGCGATGAGGTGGCTGAAGCCTCGACTCGCCTTGGCGCTGAATCCCGCCCGATCCTCCGGGCTATGCAGAATATCTCGGCGATGGCGGGCATCTCCGATGAGCGCAAGGAGGCTATATCTGGCTACATCGGCGATTCTTCCCTCCTGGAGGAATTGGCGGTTCTGGAGGCGGCGGAGCCTTCTCTGGCTGCTTCATTTCTGTCCCTCATGAAACGTCTCCACTTCCTAAAGGACGAGAAGAGGGAGAGTAGGAGGTTCCTGGCTTGGCTTATTCCCTTGGCGGAGGCCGAATACCCGGATCGTCGTGCCGGCATCTGGAGGATGGTCAGGGCGGCTCTCCGGGAGCACGATGACTTGGCGATTGACTTGTCTGCGATAAGGAACTACGCCGATGCTGAGCACTTGAACTTCGACCTTGTGCAACAATGCATCTCCATCCTGGTGGACTTGGTCTACAAGGAGGCCCAGATTCAAGCGAGGGTCGATGAGCTAAGGGCTCGAGTTCTTCCTCTGGTGCAAGACTGAAATCTTCGTCTTCTGGCTTGGGGGAGGGGGTCCCCACAATTTTGGGTCATTTGATATTGACTGTCGGCTTTTTATCTTTTCAAAACAATTGACTTTGAATGGTCTGGGCTTTGGCATGGCCCTCGTGGTTTAATGGATGCTAATTATACTTTTCCGCCTTATTTCTGTCTTTTGAAAGCTTGTGCGTTTGTGATGATGTTGTTTGCGAGTGTTGTCATTTCGTTTCATTTTCACTGGTTGGTGATGTTGCGCATTGGCCTGGATCGGTGCCTGTTCTTCGTTCGCTTGTTGCTTCTTATGCTTTTGGGATTTCGTGAATGCTTAATTGTCTTTATGAGGATATTTTCACGTGCTCTGTACTTAAGCCTCCTTTTCTACGCCATTGCAGATTATAATGGCCAGCGACCCTTCGCAAGCCGGTCCTTCGGGTCCGTCTCAAACTCCATCCAAGCGTAAGCGGGCCTCCATCAAGCAGACTTCCAGAACGTCAGCTGAGAACCCACAGTGGTTTCTCCCGCCTGAGACATTCAATTTCTACGAACGTATTCTGACCCTTCCGAAGAATGTCCAGCGAAAGATACTTTGCGACAAGGTCTTATCGCCCCCTCCTGATGAGGGTACCCAGGAGGAATGGGATGCGTGGTACGCTCCCTTACAAGGTTTTCGGACTGATGAGGTTGTCGGGTCCGAAGAGGGCGAAGCGAGCCCAATCGAGCCTGCTCAGTCTGCCAAGCGCGGTCGTCCAAAGACGACTGGGAAGAGCGCCAAGCAGATCTATATAGAAAACCAGACTAAGTCGAAGTCCGACAAAATGAGGGTTGTCTGGTCTTCTGTGAAGCTGCCAGTATCATCCCTTGTAATCCGCAACCCTTATACGAAGCAGTTCATCCGTTTTCCTAAAAGCTTCCAGAGATATCGCTCTCTACCAAGCATCGAGCCCTCCGATATACGTCGCGCAAATTCTTTCTATAGCGTCGATTCCTGGACGTCCATTCCAGAGACGTTCGTCAACTGTGCCATATCCAAGAACGGCACGCAGCAGTCTGTCCTCGAGGAGAAGGACATGATATTTCTGGAACCGAACCATGACCCTCATTTGCCCTTTCCGACTCATTATTACGAGACCCTGCGCCAAAGGTTTCGTCCTCTGTCTGATGCAGAAGTTTGGCCTACCGGGGGTTTCAGGACCCGAGGACATTTGAGCCCTCATCCCGGTTATGAAGCTTGGGCCAATCGGATAGTTGAGCGGCACGAAGAGACCTTGAAGCAAGTAGGTCTCCTTCGGGCCATCCAAGCGACATCGAGCTACTTCCATCGAGAACCCTGCATTTATAAGGGGTTCCTGAACCATTGGAGTTCTGTCACCAACTCCTTTCATCTGCCTTGCGGAGAAATGAGCATCTCCCTGTGGGATCTGTATCGGATAGCAGGTCTCCCTGTTCGCGGCAGAATCTATGATGAATGGACTCCTAGTGATGAGGAGCTGTCCAAGAAGAAGAAGGGTGTTGATGAAGGCTTTTATTCTGCAGCCTGCTACGAATTGTTCGCGGAGTTGCCGCAATTTCTAACCTCCAGAGATAAAGTGCCTTTCGAAGACTGGCTAGTGTACTTTAGCCACGGCCTGAAGTGAGTTTCTTCTCTTGTCTTGCACTGTTCGCGTACTGTTTCATTCTCTTTTTCTTCCGCTGATGGTTTTCTTCCTGTCTCAGCTTGGATTACGGATTGTGCGATGAAGGTTGCAAGGATAAACTAGTCTTGGAGGCCAAGATGAAGAAGAAATTTTCGCGGCCGAATAAGCTATCCCCTACCTGCGAACTTGCCGGGTTCTTGGCCTATTGGCTGTGTTGTGTGGCCCTCCCGAGCTCTAAGCAGGCAGACAGTGTGCGAGTCTCCTGTTTCGCCGTGGCGGGGAGTTTGGCCGACGGCCATCGCTACGCATTGGCCCCAGTAGTATTGTGTTCCATATATCGGGCCTTCGGCGGTGTCATTAGCAACAAAGGTTCGGCATCCTTCGGATTGAATTCTGCTTATTGTGGGTGGCATTTCTTCTCGGGATGGCTTGGGGTTTACTTCCCGTGGGTATACGGCATGGAGCTCAAGGACTTCATCCAGAGGGGATCTGTTCCGCTACACGCTTTTCAAAAACGGAAGATGATCAGCGGAAATCCGGCGACTATCGAGACGAAGATAGCACGCCATGACGACGTCGACTTCTTCCTCTTCTCGGGAACTAACAGCGAGGATCCAGACCTGCTTGACGACGACGAGAGTCTCAGCTCTTATCACCGCTCGTTCTTGGTGTCCATTCGCCTGAGTTCGTTGCCTTTAAGAGAGGGCGCTGAATTTTGGAGAGAACCATACTACCCGAACCGATTCGCCAGGCAGTTCGGTTATGATCAAGGGGTACCGGAATTGATCGAACCGGTGACAAGGGAGCAGCGGGCATACGGCACAGGGCCGATCCATTGGAAGTGGATATGGCGACAGCTTCTGCTTACCAGGTCAGGTTGTTCTTTCATTGTTCCCGGGACGGAGTATGTCCCCGGCGCTACGTATGGATGGATGCGGTGGTGGGCCCACCAATATTCCTTGGTTCGCAATAACCGACACGTGACAGATCCCGTCTTCATCTCTCCTCCGATTGTTAATCCCACTCCTGCCGACGGCTTAGGGTACGTAGCAGAGCCGCTTCGCCAACTGGCTACCCCTGGCGTGCAGAAGTTCATGACCTCATTGAACGTCATAATAGATCATGAGAAGCCCGAGCATACACTCGAGGGGTGGGTCGCTCATGGCCAGAGGGTTACGCTGCAAGGGAACCCGGATTCCCCACTTGTCGGTCCTATGGCAGAGGGGCAGAGGGGGCGTTATGACATTGGCGATGATGATGGTGGCGAAGCTGCTGCAGCGGGGAATGCCAGTGATGAGGAAGAGGCGGGTGATGGCGACGAAGGGGATGATGGTGGTGATGATGGTGGTGGTGGAGAAGGCGGTGGCGAGGGAGGTGTTCTGGGAGCAGGCACCCCGCCCTCCGGGGGTCAGGGAGGTCGCGGCCAAAGTCCGGCAAGCCGGACGAGCCTGTCCAGACGTTCTGCGCCCGAGGATGGTGATTTCGAACTATCTCCCGAACGTTCTGGGCCCCGCATAAAGACTGCTCATCGCGTCTCTGTTTCTGACGGCGGTAAGAAAATAAAGGACCTGCTGAAGTTGTATAGAGCTGAGAAGGCGCGGAGCCAACCCCCCGGGGCTGCCGGCAGTGTCCCGACCGATGATGCAAGCGGTCCAAGGGAGGAAGGGGAGATGAGTTCGCAGGCAGGTCTCAGCGGAGATCATCCTGTGGAGGGAGGTGAGGGTAGCGAGCCAGTGTATGAGCGATCTGTTCCTGAGGTAGACATAGAACCCGTCCCTATGGACGTCGATGGTGAGCCGCGAGCTGAAGACCCCTTCCTTACCGTTCCTGTCAATATCGAAGCAGCAGTGAACCCTGGTCCCGCTCCTGAGGCGAGACCTGTTGTTTCAATAGAAGAGGCCTCACTCCCCCCCCCCCCCCCCCCGAGGAATCATGCTTGCAGAGGTCACTAGCGTTCCAGAGCCTATCGCCGAAGTGCCCCTGGCCGCTGAACCAGCCCGGGCTATCTCTGCCTCTGAGGTCGTCATTCTTTCTTCCCCTGAAATGCCTGAGCCGGCAGCGGAAGTCGTGGTTGGATATGCCCCCAGCTCGTCGAGACCTGTTGCCTCAACCAGTGCACCGGGTGATGAAATCCCTACTGGTATAATACTTTCCTTCATCGTTTGTTCGCTTCTCTTCTCTCTCCAGTGTGCTAACGTTTACCGTTTCTTTTACCAGCCACTGCTCCTGCCAGCGTCCCGGCTCCTGTAGTCCTGCCCGAGGCATTCCTCTCGTCTCTCCGAGGCTTATCAAGGACCAAGGCGAACCTTCTGAAGAGTTTACTGTCCGACATCGTCGATTCGCTTAGGAAAGGAGACGAAGGGTCTATCTTGGATGAGGCGTTGCAGGCGCTGGAACTCACTGCTACGTGGCTTGGAGTCGACATCTCTTCGATAGTCAGCCATGTGTCACAATTCAAAGACGGTGTGGCTCAAGTGAACGATGCAAGGCACTTTAGGACTGACCCCTCTATTGAAAAAAAACGCGGTCAGTTGCGGTCCCTTCTTCCGGAACTAGAGTTGCACGAGGCAGATGTGGCCGCAGTGCAGAAGAATTGGCAGGCTGTGGATACCGAGCACCAAGAGGTCACCAGGCGTCTTGCAGAAATTGAGGATGAAATGGCCCGATTACGTGCCGAACATTCTGTCGTCCATTTCAAACTTTCGAAACTTGGTGGTCAGAAAGCAACCCTGCAGTCTTCTATCGACCAACGCAAGACGGAGTGTGACGCTGTGAGGGCACAGATTACGGAGCTACAGCGGTCTCTTCAAAACACTCCCTACCCTGTTCAAGTCCTAGCCGAGGCTGAGGCAAGACAGAAGGCAATCGCGGGGTCCGCAGTTAACCTATTAGAGCAGTGTTTGAGAACTTTAGATGGTTAGGCTGTAATGCTAATGATTCTTTTGTAGTTTTTAAATCACGTTGTAATGAGTGTTGTATCATTATGTATGCTATTGTGATGATGAGTTCATATTGTGCTTCTTGGCCCATTTGTCGTTCCTCTTGAGTTTGAAAGCAAAATAGATTGTGCTATTTAGAAAGGAACGTCCCCCTGTCAGGACTTAAATCTACGCATGTGCATGGGGATGCCGGGCCTCGGCTTAAGGCTGGTCTCGATTTTAATAATCTCGAAAAGGCGTGGTGTCTTGCTTGTCGTGCCTCGAGCTTTGGTGACCCTTCCAACACCTGTGTAAGCATAAAGCAGATGATCAGCTTTTTAGTTTAGTCATAGCACGGCACTCTTTCTTTTGGCATCTATTCTATTACATTCCCTCTACCGGGGTGTTTACAACTTGCAATGATAAGTTTATGTCAGGTGTAGTATCTTTTCAGGAATCGGCCATTCACTAGCGAACTGACACCCTGTCCTTTGCAATCTATTACCCGATAGGCTCCGTTGGAATATACTTCGTCGATAATGCAGACGGGGTCCCACTTTGGGTCGAATTTGCTCTTCGATCCTTGGAGCGGTGCTGGACGCTTCATCATTAACACGAGATCGCCCTTTTTGAACGATCTGCCCTTGACTTGCTTATCGTACGCGGTGGAAATTTGCTTTTGATATATCTCGAGCCTCTGCTGGGCAGCGAGCCTCTTTTCATCTAGATTATCAAGTTCGACCATCCGGCTCTTGGCATTATGCTCGGTTGTCAGGGAGTGTCGGAGAGCGACCCGTAGCGACTCAACTTGTATTTCCATCGGGATCACAGCTTCTGTACCGTATACCAGTGAGTAGGGCGTAGCCCGGGTGGCCGTGCGGTGCGTAGTTCGATAAGCCCACAGTGCTTCGGGCAACCGTCTGTCCCAGTCCCTCTTATTCTCCGCCACTGTCTTTTTCAGAATCTTCACAATAGTCTTATTGAATGCTTCGGCTAGCCCATTCGCAGGAGGATAATAGGGTGATGAGTAGCAATGCTTGATTTTGAATTTTGCGCACAGTTTATCGATGGCAGCATTCTTGAAAGGTGTCCCGTTGTCCGTGGTGATTCTCTCGGGAATACCATGCCGGTATAATATGGCGTGACGAATGAAACCCTCGACATGCTTGGCTTTCACATTTCTCAGGGCGACTGCTTCGGCCCATTTGGAAAAATAGTCGGTTGCCGCGAGGATGTACTGATGTCCCTGGGAGGATGGCGGACTAATTGGTCCGATCACGTCCATGCCCCAGGCTGCGAAAGGCCAGGACATCACTGACTGATGCAACTCTTCCGGTGGCGAATGTATGATATCGGCATGGATCTGACACTGGTGACACTTCTTTACGTATCCTATCGCGTCCTTCGTCATTGTCGGCCAGTAGTAACCCATGTGTCGTACACGGTGGTGTAAGTTCCTTCCTCCCTGGTGAGCGCCGCATTCTCCTCCATGAGCTTCTCTCAATGTACTACGTGCTTCATCTTGGTTTAGGCATCGCAGCAATATCCCCTCATAGGACCGCTTGTAAAGTACGTCATTTTGGAGCACAAATGAACTGGCACGCCTTCTGATTTGTGTGCGCATCTGGGGCTCTTCTGGTAGAAATCCGTACTTCAGATAGTCAATGAATGATTTTCTCCAATCATCTTCCTCTGTGATCTCGAAGCAGCAAATGGGATTGGTGCTCAATTCTCCGTTGCGCAGCGCAGTCGTTGGCAGGATTCTTCTTTCTTCAATCGTAACCTGAAGTGGGCTGCCTCCAGGGTTAGCTAAAGCATCAGCTAAACTGGCGAGTGCATCAGCTCGTATATTCTCCTGCCTTGGTATATGTGAGATACTGCTGTTCCGAAACTGCTCAAACAGGGACTGCGCTTGGTGGCAATAGGGTGATAATTCGGGTTTACGGACTTCGTACTCTGTCGTCAATTGTCCGATGACAAGCCTAGAGTCACCGTAGATACGTATTTCCTTGACATGCATTTCTAGGGCCAACTGTAACCCAATAATAAGAGCCTGGTACTCAGCTTCGTTGTTGGTGCATGCCGGGACTAATGTGAATGAATAGGGTAGCAGGTCCCTTTGCGGACTGATGAATATAATTCCTGCCCCTGATCCTACCGCTCTGGCCGCGCCGTCGAAATACATCTCCCAATGGCGTGCTTCATTCGTCGCCATGACCTGCTCGTCTAGAGGTCGTACTCTATTTCTTCGCCGCTTGGTACTGGATGTGCGGCAAGGAAGTCTGCGATAGCTTGCCCTTTGACGGCTCGGGCCGGCATGTATGTCAAGTCGAATTCTGACAAGAGAAGGGCCCACTTGGCCAATCGTCCGGACAACATAGGTCTGTTCATGAGAAATTTGAGGGGATCCGCTTTGGATATCAATGTTATCTGGTGAGAGAGACAGTAATGCCTGAGCTTTTTAACGGCAAAGATCAGCGCCAAACAGATCTTCTCGATTGCTGAGTAGTTAAATTCGGCTCCCACCAGCGTGCGGCTCAGGTAGTAGAGCGCGCTTTCCTTCCCTTCTTCGTTCTTCTGGGCTAAGAGGGCTCCAAGTGAATTTTCGCCGACGGCAATGTAGAGGATTAGTGGTTCCCCTTTAATCGGTGCCGCGAGGACTGGAGATTTGTCGAGCAAGTCTTTCAGAGAGTCGAACGCTTTCTGGCAAGCATCGTCCCACTTAAACTGTACTCCCTTCTTGTTGAGGCGCGAGGAAGGTTGACAACGACCGGACAAGTTCGAGATGAACCTCCTTAGGTACGCGACTCGCCTTGGAAACTTTTCAGCTCTTTGAGATTCTTCGGTGGCGGCATCTCCCTAATTGCCTTAATCTTTGTTGGGTCAATTTCTATTCCTCGATGTCTGATAACAAACCCCAAAAACTTGCCAGAGAAAACCCCGAACGCGCACTTCAATGGGTTCATGCGAAGGCTTTTCTTTCTCAGTCTTTGGAATACTTGCCGTAGATGCTCCCTATGCTGTTCATGCCCGGCTGATCTCACTACCAGATCGTCTACATAGCATTCGACATGTTTGTGCATCATGTCCTGGAAGATTACTTGCATCGCGCGTTGATACGTTGCCCCTGCGTTCTTTAACCCGAACGGCATCACACGGTAACAGTATATGCCCAACGTTGTACGAAAGGCTGTTGATTCCTCATCTTCCGGGGCCATACGAATCTGATTATACCCCGAGTAACCGTCCATAAAGGACATCACTGCGTATCCTGTCGTGCTGTCGATCAGTAGCTCTGGGATAGGTAGTGGGAAATCATCCTTAGGGCATGCTTCGTTGAGGTTCCGAAAGTCTACGCAGATTCGGATTTGACCATTCTTTTTCTTGACCGGCACAATGTTTGAGATCCATTGTGGGTACTTGACTTCTCTGATGAATCCAGCTTGGATCAGCTTTTCGACCTCTTCTTCGATTTTGGGTACTATGTTTGGGTGGAATCGTCGTTGAGGCTGCTTGACCGCCTTCTTCCCTTTCAAGATGCCCAACTTATGCATCGCAATTGCTGGACTAAGCCCCGGCATTTCTGAGTATGTCCAAGCGAATACATCCCTATTTTCTTTCAACAGTCGGATGTATTTCTCTTTCTCCTCTTCTGGGACATTTTTACTCAGGTACGTATTTCTAGGGTCTTCTAGGGTTCCCAGATTTATTTCTTCAAGCTCATCTATCGTGGGCTGTCCCCCGTCCTCTATCTGTGCAGGTGCGGCACTGGGTTGGATAACGTCGGCTACCTCTTGTGGCTGTACCTCTTCCGTAGTGTTGATTGTCACCATATTAACATGTCTGATCTTCGTCTTTGCCCCTAACCCTTCTCTTCCTTGATGAACTTTGTTGTTTTCTTCGAACGGCGCTAACATTCTACCATTCGAGGCTGATTCCGAATAGCAGAAGCCCATACTCTTCATGATGTTACGGCTAGCTTCACTGTATCTCTCTTCTTCTATGGGCTGAGGTAAACGAAGTGGTTTCTCAACCTCGTCCTTGGACCGTGCAGGTTCATCTGTCACTGAATAAAATTTGATTTCTTTCTTTGTATTGGCATTTGGCGGTACCACAAACTGGTTTGGAGCCTTCGGAAAAGGCTTAACTCTTCCTATTTTTGGCACTGGCATATTGAAGCTAGATTTGAGCACACTCATGTGCTGATTCGAGATCATTTCTAGGACGGACTGCCCGGGCTGTCGCAAGTGTTTCGGGACTATGTAGAATTTTTTGGTAGTCCTTTGAGGTCCTTCAGCTGGCTGACTTGCTTCTTTCTGAATAATGGACTGAGGTTTGGCTCTCTGTTCGAACTTGCTGACTTTCGGTTTTGCCCCTTGCCCTTTCCGCATTGCGTCGGGCTTCTTCGTGTCTCCCCCTTCATCGACCAGGTCATAATACCGAGCATCGGCTAAGAATGATTCTGCGATCGTATATGGCTTTGGGTCTGCTGCCACTCTGTACTGAACTCCCTCTCTGTTGTATTTAAAGCACTGATGATAGGTTGAGGGGATGACGCGATTCTGATGGAGCCACGGTCTCCCTAGCAGAAGATTATACGTTGTTACTGCGTCGATTACTTGGCATGTTACTTTCGTCTTCAATCTTTCAATTTCTAGCATCACAGTGATCGATCCTAAGGTACGCTGGCTGTCTTGATTGAACCCTTGAATGACCATGGTGCTGGGACGCAGGGCTGATGGCCTGTAACCCAATCTTTGGAGTGTCTTCAATGACATAATATTCACCGCGGACCCATCGTCAAGCATGCATCGCTTGATCTCCGTGTCTCTAATTGTTCCTGTGACCATCAACGGTCGGTTGTGGTCTGTTGCTTCAATTGTGCGATCTTCTTCGGAGAATGTGATTACAGAGGGATGATCTATCTTCATTGCTTGCTGAATTGGCACATTCCCTCCCCAAAACTTGTCTGGATTGCTCATTTCTGCTTCAATTTCTGTCATCATTACTTCTCTGGCTTCACTGTCTAGCAGCGCGTTGATCAACATTTCTCTATACGCCTTTGAGAGACACAAGGCGTCGTATATGCTCAGGCGGGCCGGGACCCTTCGTAGGTGTGTCACGACATCATACACTACTGGTGCTGCCCCTTGTCTTGGCTCCGGACGACTGGTCGTGGCTTCGACAACTTTCTCTTTCAACTTCTGCCCCTGGGGCCTTGTTACGGGTATATCCGGGTTTTCGTCTTCTTGCGTTGGATCGATTGGTTCTGGCCGAATGCGCTCCGGCATTTGTCTTCCGGATCGGAGGATGACGGCATTGACTTCTTCTTTATCTGCCTGCAATGTCTCTTCTGTTGATGGCTGTTCTATAAACGACACCATCGCGCAATGTACCTGAGTCTCTATAAGTCTGCTCTTCCCTTGGCTATCCTTCTTTCTTGTCCCTTTCTTCTTGTGGTCGAGGAGTCTTCTTCGGTTTCCGAGCCTTTTCTGGCTGCTAACTAAAGTCCAGGGTTCTTCAGGTTCGGGGAACGGAATGTATAATTGGGTACTCTTGTCCGAGGGGAAGGCTGAAACTACCCCCGCTGTTTCCTTCGCTGTTGTTTCTGGTGCCTTCATACTGATTACCCCTTGGTTGATCAACCCCTGTATCCTTCCTTTCAGGCTAAAACAGTCTTCCGTCTTGTGGCTCAGGCACCGATGGTATTTACAATACCGGGGATCATCTACCTTCCCAACCTCGTGGGGCCGAATCGGTTCTGGCAGGCGAATTACCTTTTCTTCTACCAATTGTTCCATGATGGGGATCAGGTCGGCCATGTCGAAGGTGTATGCGCCGTTGGCTCTTTCTCTCTCGGCTATTGTTATTCTCTGAGAAGCGTAGGGTCTCTTGCCTTTATCTTGGGTAGGTGTTGGTTTCGTGTCTGTCTTTGAATCCGCGGCGGGCCGTTTCCGATCTATCGTATTTTTTCCCTTGTTTACGCTGTGCGTCTCGACAATCCTCACTCCTTCTCTTTTCTGTCTTTCGGGTCTGAGGTTTACCCGTGCTGCGGCTTCTTCTACCAGGTGTGCTTTGGTGGCTAATTCTCGGAAAGAGTGAAAACTGTTCCCTGATAACCCGTAGATATCATTGGGTCCAGGGCTCGCATGCACATTTTTATCTGTTCTTTTTCGCTGGGTAACTCTTGACACTGAGCCGCTATTGTTCCCCATCGGTCCATAAATCTCTCCACGGGTTCGCCCTGCCTTTGCCTGATCAAGGCCAGATCTGTTACTGATGTTTCTCTTTCTATGGAGAAGAATTTTGAGATAAAACTATCTCGCATCTGCTCCCACGTCTTCACTGATCCGGCTGGTAGTGACATGTACCACTGAAAAGCTTTCCCCGTCAGCGTTGACCCGAATAACCGCATACAGTACTGTGGTACGGTCGACCAATTTCCCAATGCTGTGAGAAAGCGAGTGATATGTTCTTCTGGTGACCCCCTTCCGTCAAACTTTTCAAAATCCGGACATCTGAAGTTGACCGGAAATGGTATTTCTTCTATTTTCAGGGGGTATGAGACCTGATATTTATACCCGGTTCCTCTTTCCTTCTCCTTCTCTTGTCGCATGAGACTTGCAATAGTTTGCGACAGTTCTTCTCTCGTCATTTGCGTAGTTGGAACTATTATTCGTTCCGCTGGAACTCTCCTGGCCTGGGTGAGTGGCTCAGCACTAGCTGGCTCTCCTGCTGCCCCTTGAGATTCTTCAACTAATGGGCGCGTAGGTGGTGCAAGGCTTCGAGTAGCATTCTGAGCTATTAAAGTGGTCAAGGCTTCCTGAATCTCTCTCATTCGTTCATTCGTTTCCCGATTAGCCTGAACTAATCTGTCGATCTGATCTTGGACCGTAGGCAGTTCGTCTGCTTCATATGATCCCTCTTCCGCTTCTGCTACCTGGACCATTGCGACCAGCACTGGTCGGGCCTTCTAATTCTGCCCCTGTCCTGGCTCGATAACTATTGTGGGCTTGGAGCTTCTCGCGATCGTGGTTTTGGTTGATTTTTGTGCGGCACGGGTGACCTTGGACAACGGCGGAAATTGTTCGATCGTCATTGCGGGCACCGAGGACGTGGTTGATGTGGCCTGACCGTTGGTGGAAGTCTTCTGCCCTTGTTTTGGTTGCCACTGTCCCTTGGTCACCGGGCAAGGTCTTGCAACATTCGCTTTCTTGTATGCTGCTAAGCTGGCTACTTTCTTCTGCTCTTTCCTCTGTTGGCGTGTTTTGGCCATCTGCCATCCTGAATAAGGAAGGTGCATGAACTGGTCATTGAGCATGCCATTTCTTCTGTCTGTCCTAGTATCTTGCTAATTCTGTTGTGTCATAAAACTATTAGAACAGTTCATAAGTGCGGTTGGGAGTATGAGCCCATCGATCGCAGTGCATAAATCAACAAAATAGGCAAGAGGGAGACAAATACGTGTAGTTGTGGAATTAGTGGGTTTTGAAAACCTTTAAATGTCTATTACCTTAAAGATGAAGGGAAGAACGTTCCCGTTGAGAGTCGCCAGTTTGACGCCCGAAGGGCGCCGAAACATTACGCCTCGCGGTAGCTTTCTTATGTGTATATTCATGCCTGCAAGCAATTGATCTTAGAGTGTCCATATATTCAGATATAACCAGATATTCTGGTACAGTTCGATCCCCAGCAGAGTCGCCAGTTTGTTAGAACTTGGGAAATGAACATCCTCTGGAAATGTGGAGTTTTGCTGATCTGGGGTTCTGAATATAGAAACATTCGTAGACAATCACAAGCATTCACCAAAGTACACAAGAGAAGAGATATCGCAAGGCGAATTTTATTCCAGAGATTCTGAGATCTTGTACATTCCAGGCCGTGATCTGACACGAGCCCTTAATTACATCGAATGATCGATGACCCTTGATTAAAAGGCAAAAGACTAGCCAGCGGGGACTATGGTTTCAGAGTTCATTGGTCACGGAGACCTGTGTTTTGGTGGTCGCGGAGACCTGTATTTGTATGGTCGCGGAGACCTGTGTTTGTATGGTCGCGGAGACCTGTATTTGTTATAGACTGATCCACCTTTGTACGAGTCGGATGTCTATGTCCCATGTTTTGACCGGAGATCCGGGCTGAGACTGTCAGGGTTTATGGCTGAGATGGACGACTCTGGGCCCGCGCCTGTCAATGTAGGGACAGGTGACCTCGGGAAGTCCGTTCTACAGTTGTGTGTACCTGCGCAGCTCAACCAGCGGATGCCGTTTGATGGGTAGGGCATCGACTGTTCTTGGAATATCAGTTTTTAACAGATTGTGTGTGATAATTCAGAACTCTCCTAGTGTGGCTTATCGTGTTAACCATAGTCCCCTTTGCTTAGTCCAGACCTGGATTCGGGTCATGTTATGATAGTAAACGTAATGATGATGCATCAGTATGATTCTGGGCGCCGGCGGCCTCTTTTTGGGAGGATTGTTCCATTCAGCTCGTTGGGTCGGATCGGACTCCGAAGGCTTGTGTTCTGCTCATTGGGTAGCCCGGATGGGTCGTTTGACTGCTCCATTGCGTCCGGAACGCTCGGAATACCCAAAATAGGCTCAAACGGGGCTTAAAAATGTTATCAAATGAGGATTTAAGGGTGCTGGAATGAATGTGCAAAGTGCTGATTTTTACGATCCGCTGGCCTGATTTTATTGACGCGCTGGGGCCAGTGCGTCCATAAATGATTTTCACGATGCGCCGGGTAATTTCATGACGCGCTGGAGCCAGTGCGTCCTAAAATTGTAATTTTCCGATCCGCTGGCCTGTTTTGCGACGCGCTGCGGCCAGTGCGTCCTAAAATTGTAATTTCCTGATGCGCTGGGCTATTTTGCGATGCGCTGGGGCCAGTGCGTCCTTAAAATAGCTTTGACTTGAAAACTTGTATTTTTCTGATCCGCTGGGCTATTTTGCGACGCGCTGGGGCCAGTGCGTCCTTAAAATGCCACGATTGATGATTTGCGTAATCCGCCGAGGATTTTCCTGATGCGCCAGGTCACTTTCATGATGCGCTGGGACCGGCGCATCGGAAAAAGATGACTTAGTCATTCCTCCAGACCTGGTATGATCGGAGGTGCGATTTCCGACGAGGGGTTCCGGCGGTCGGAGAAGGATTCCGGCGATCGGCAAAGGTTTTCCGGCGACGAGGTCCTCTCTCTCTCTTGCTGAATGATGCAAATGAGGTGGTGGGCGGGGTATTTATAGGTATCGTCGTCCAATAAGCGGTTGACACGTGTAGCGCGTCGAGAAAATGAGTCGGTGCGTCGATAAATGCACTCGGCGCGTCGCGAAATGACCGGAGTCCAGGAGTTGGTTTGCAGGACGCGCCAGCTGCCAGTGCGTCCTGAAATTAACTGATTTTTTGGATGCGCTGGGGCCAGTGCGTCCATAAAATTCATTTTTTGGATGCGCTGGATGCCGTGCGCCCTTAAATTCATTTTTTGGATGCGCTGGACGCGGTGCGCCCTTAAATTCATTTTTTGGATGCGCTGGACGCAGTGCGCCCTTAAATTCATTTTTTGGATGCGCTGGACGCAGTGCGCCCTTAAATTCATTTTTTGGATGCGCTGGACGTATTCGTGTCCCACAGATTTGGGTTTTGCAAATTGGGGGGTTTGCGGGGTCCGTCTAGCGATGAATGCCGATGCACTGCTCCTATTTCTTCATAATTGAGGTATCTTCCCAATTTTGGACAGTTTTGGTCACGGTGTCCGGTGGGGTCC
This sequence comes from Liriodendron chinense, assembly GCA_003013855.2. NCBI lineage: Eukaryota > Viridiplantae > Streptophyta > Magnoliopsida > Magnoliales > Magnoliaceae > Liriodendron > Liriodendron chinense. Next base: position 2,083,368 of record PVNU02002194.1, on the reverse strand, counting down.
ACTACCGGTCCAATTTCATGCTTGAGGCAAATCTGATGCGTGTGTCGTGATTCGTGCCGCGATTTTCGATGCACTGGCCCTAAATCCGACCGCGTGATGGTTTTGGCATTCGGAATCATCATTTCGGGGATCCTCACTTTTGGGACCCCAACAATAGCTACTCAATCGAGATGGCAGCTGGGTACTCCTCTGACGCTGGGAGCCCTCTCCCTCTCTCTCTCTCTCTCTTTTTATTTTTATTTTTAGTGTTTCTGTGGTTTTGATCGAGTGGGGCCCACAAGAGGACGATCCACTCTATCTATCAGGTTCCCCAGCTCATGGGGGACTCAATGAGCCCAATATTGGGTATGTTACGAGGGCTACAAACATCAATGTGGGCCGAGGCAGTTTCGACAGTGGACATCATATTCTCCACTGTTTCCTGTGGTGCGATCCGCTTAAGATTTGGATCTGGTTCAAACTTGGGCCCTGGCCCTAAAATGATTTGGGAAAACAAATGGACGGTGTGGATACAACGTAAACATCAATGTGGGTCCCACGAGTGGGGACCCCACTCAAAGCCCAGCGTCCCTAACGCTGGACGTCACAGCGTCTCAGACGCTCGAACCGTCTAGCGTTGGACTTATATTGTATTTGTTTTTTCTTTCTTTGTTTATTTCAAGTGGGGCCCACATGAGTGTGATCCACTCCATTCATCAGGTTCCCCAGCTCATTGGGAACCTAATGAGCCCAATATTGGGCAGGTGAAACGGTCTACAAACGTCACGGTGGGCCCAAGAAGTTTCGACAGTGGGCTCCATTGTCTCCACTGTTTTCTATGGTGTGGTCCACCTGAGATCTGGATCTGCTTTATTTTTGGTGTCCAGCCCTGAAATGGTCTGTAGAAACAGACGGACGGCGTGGATCGAATACATGCATCAAGGTGGGTCCCACGATTGGGGACCCATGTTCAACGCCCAAAGGGCTTTAAGTCCAGGCGCTGCTGGGCAGCAGCGTCCTCTGGACGCTGTCTGTCCAGCGGCCAACTCTCTCTTCTTCTCTTTTTTTTTCTTTGTTTTGTTGTGCCTTGATCAGTGGGGTCCACACGTGCAGGATCCAATCCATTCATCAGCAGGGCCATCTCATGGTGGGCTGAATTATCTTTGGATCAAGATAATCCTTGTCTTATCCTTCATCTAAATCTTTGTGTTTCAAAGAATGGGGAAAAGTGAAAATAAAGCATCATGGTGGGCCACACAAGGTGGTCCATGTCGTAGCAGCGTGCGAGCACGTTGTCTCACAACATGGCCCACTTTTGGGCCCGAAAATGAAAGGGAAAGGAGGAAGAAAGGGGAGTTTATGTCCCCTTTTAGCACTCACTCGAAAATGGACGGTTGGATCGGGTCGGATAGTCGATCGGACGATCCTGATGGGGTGGATCTCCTTCTCCAATCACCTAGGCTCACCAAAAACTCTCTCTTAACTCTCCAATCTCACCCACTAATCTCTTTCTTTTCTTACTTCTCTCTCTTTCTATCTCTTCTTAGTCTCTCTTTCTCTTTCTCTCTCCTTCTCTCTAATGGGGTGGCTACGTATGGCACTTCTTGTAGGGACTTTGGGACATGGATGGCATTAGAAAAGGAAATGATGATAGCAAGGAGATGGGGTAATTATGAGAGTGGATGGCTTAGGTATGGGCTTAAGTTGACTTGTGAGGAGAGAGAGATCTACTTGATAAGACACTTGATTGATTGATGCTTGATTGATTGATGGGATGTTGATTGATTGATGGGACAACCTAGGGATTTGTGCAAGTGGGGCCCACACCATGCATGTGTAGCGTGGCCCGCCTTGATTTGCGCACATGTACGCATCTTTCAAACTAGGTATCGAAACGGAGCGTGCCACGCGGCGTTGGAGTCGTGGCGTCCGCGCGGTCACCGGGGTACAAGTCTCGGGTCGCTGCGGTACTAAAATAGGGTGCCTGATCGAAACTCGCCGGTTTGGACTATTCCAAGTATGCCGAGTTCGAAAAAGAGGAGTACGGAGGGCTAATTAAGGTACGGGTGTTACACTTGAGGTTCTTCATCTTTACCAAAAGGTTGAGCATAGGTTGTGGCGAGCTATCTGTTTCCCATGCAGATTTTGCTACCTGGAAGAAGCTTTCTTGTCGGAACCACATCCTTTGGAATTGAAATGGGCGCGGACCTGACACTGGTACTTGCGGGAAATCGAGGAGCAAAGGGGCATGATCCGACCCCACTCTCGGTAGGTGGGTCATCTTGAAGCTGGGGAAGGCTCCCATCCAAGCTGCATTGCAAACCGTCCTATCCAACCTAGCCCAAATATGCGAGTTTCCAACTTGATTGTTGCTCCAAGTAAATCGATTACCCGAATATCCTGCTTCCATTAAACCTGCCAAATTTAGCGCATTCACGAATTCTGATGAGCTAGGGGCATCAAACCTTCTGCTACCCATTCTTTCTGATGCTTCCATCACCGCATTAAAGTCCCCACAAATAGCCCACGGCCCCGTTATATTGCTGGCCTGGATCTCCAATTCTTCTCATAATCTTCTTCTCAGAAATCTAGAGCATTTAGCGTAGACTATTGAGAAGTGAATAACAAGAGTGGAGCCTTGAGGCTTAATTTCCAGAGTTATAATCTGATCTGTCATATTCACCACATTAACCACCAGATAGTTTCGATGGAAAACCCAGATTTTGCCTCCCATCCCCCCATTGGACACAGACAGATGGAATCCCATCTTAAGGCCTGTACGCACCCTCTTATCCTCCCTTTGCATTAGCTCCAAAAGAGCCACTAGCATTGGCTTCTGGCCTGTGATCAAGTGCTTCAGAGTCCTTAATGTAGTCTCATTTTCGATACCTCAAACATTCCAAATCATGACACTATCCATCAGTCACACATACTGTTTTCGCAGCCCTTCGATCAAGCCTTGTTAATCGACCAATTCCTCCGTTTCGGTATACCCCAAACATCATCTGAAGAGCCTCTGTATCTGCCCTTTTTTCTTGGCTGACTCGCCGAGACTTGGTGGATCTTGAGACTTGACAATATGCATCTACCTATTCCCTAACATCTGAGTTGGGACCCGCATCCACATCATCAAGCATCCCTTCCTGCTCAGCCTGATAATCAGGCTCTCCAAGATTGTTGCCAATGTGTTGCATATCATGGTGCAGAGTAGGCTCCATCTGCTCTTCTTCCCTGTTAATGTTTCCCTTATCCCCGCTGGCACATCTATCAAAGAAAGGAGAGAGATCCACTGCTAATCTGATATCTTCCCTGGGAGGGACCTCCATATCTGGGCTTCTGATTTTTGCTAGAAGTGGCTCCATTTGAGTCTGATCCACATAAGACTGAGCTTGGCACCCTTCCTCAATCTTCTCTACCCCTCTTCTCCACGATTCATAAATCCGCAGGGGACTACTTCCCTCTGAACGTGCTCGATTTCGTCTTCTTTTCCCCAACCCCTCCCTTGTGTTAGTCACACAGAAGGTCCTGCCATGTTCCTGAATCAGAACACTCATACTTTTCCTATCCTCATGTTGCCTGTTTTGATCCTGCTGAATACCTATTTCTTCACTGCCACACTCCTGCCTGCTTTGATCCTGCTGAGTACCTAATTCTGCACTGTCACACTCCTGCTGTATCCTTAAAGTCACTCTTGGATTCGTATTGGTGTCTGCTTGTTGAAGTTGTGCTTGCTTTGTTTGGTAATCAACTGCACAATCCGCACTTGGTATCTCTTGACATTGTCGGTCGCTTTGATATGTTCTCTGATTTTGCATATGAAAGTACCTCTGATGTGTTTGTGATGGTTCTGATATGATCCTGTCAGTTAGGCCTGTGACCTCTCCCCTGGTTAAGCCTCCCATATTTCCCTGTTGAGCTGGTAAGACACCCTTGTGGGGTGGCTCCACGGTATCATGAAGCCGATTTGTTTCCCTTGCATTTTGACAAACAAGTGGTGGCCTCCCATACGAAGAGTCTTCTGTTCTTGAGAAGTTGTGCTCTACCCAAACTCTAGTGTCTTCATGTTGGAGTGTTTCCTGGTTAGCGTACCGCACCTCTATTGGATTCACGGGTGGGTGGCAGATGATTTGGGTCCTTTCGTCATGAGTTTCGGCTTGATTCCTCACTTGGGCATTACAGCAAACATTTGGGGAGCAAAAGCCATGATTTCCCCCCTCCTTGGCAATGCAACAAACACTTAGTAGCTGAGAGTTGAGATTTCCTCCCTTAGCTCTGCAATCTTCCGTCTTCTCCCCATTCTCTTTTGTTTCTTCATCTGGAATGTTTCCTTTCCACTTGCTTTCCTGGGCTATCTTTCCTTCAATCGATATGTGCTCAATTTTCGCTAAAATCGGGTAGGCCCTACCTCCTACTACCAGTTTGAGTACCTTCTTAGCATCAACTCCCGGATTCAATAACACCTTAACCCTTGCGAATACTTGGTAAATCCCATACTTCGACACTGTATCAATTTGTAGAACTTTCCCAAAGTAATTTGCAAAGTCCAGGATTCCAACCATGCATGTGCTGGGATACCAAATAGTCTGATCTAAAGCCCACCTCCCCCAAATACTGCATCTGGCGACCATGCTTCAACTGATGCAAGGCCCATCGATTTTTGGATTGATTTGTCTGCCAGAAAATCCAGGAGCTATATTCTAGATTTGAAAACCAAGAGAAATCTGAAAGCAAAAATTCTTGTGAACTCTATTGCTGATTCTACGAATCTGGATGCTCTGGCGACCCCAATCAATTGCATAATGGTAACATTACTATCCTCTGCCATTCCCACCAACCTAAGCTCTAATTCCTTTCATTTCCTGAGGACTGCTGCTTCGTCTTCCCTTGTCGTTATATCATCACCCTGGCAGCCGTGGCTCTCTACTCTTCTAGCCTACGACCCTACCCTTTTTTCCTCCAAGGGCCTCGACGTACGAGAGCTGGTGGGGGGTTTCTTTAGCGATCAATAAATCCTAGCCAATCTCTTCTCGATTCCCTTATCCTGTTTGCAAAAGAGGCGTCGCTACCTCACCCTTTCCCCTTCTAGGTTTAGCATCCATAACCTTGACAATTCGACCGTCTATCTGCTTCCCATCCAGAAATCCCTTTGCCGCATGAGCATCATCGGCATATCGGAATCTTACAAACGCATACCCTCTCGACTTAATAGAATTCAGGATTTTGGGATATAGACATCCAAAACCTTTCCAAACTTCTGAAAGATCACTTACAAATCTATATGGGTGCAATCATACATTAGATTACCTACAAACAGGCTGAATCCTTCATCTTTTCCAACTTTTCTGGAGATCACTTGCCAGTCGCCATGCTCCAGTGGGGATCTCCTACTACGATCTTCAATCGGGTATCTTCGGTCTCTGGATCGCCCTCTTCTCCCCTCTCAGTCTCACCAAAAAAGCATCCCCCGGGAATTCCCCCAACCGCAATTAGTCTTTCTGGTCATACCCTTAGTCATCTTTAATTAGCCTTAGGTGTCCTAAAAGATCACCAAACAAATGGCCAAAGAGGTTACATGTGCTGCTGAAAAACACAAAACAAAATCAGTAGAAAACATGCCAAGATTGGTCGTCCGACCGATCGCCCAACTGGTCGGCAAATAGCCCAAAGAGGACAACAACCAAATGGAAAAAAAAAACCCTGTCTCTAGGGCTTAATACGACCGGTCAGCTGGTCTGATCAATCTACCGGCGACCGACCAATATGAGACAGCGAGTATTTCTGTCCTGGCCACATTATACGACCGATCGAGGACCCCAATCCAACCAGTCAGACAGAGCCATTTTATAACCATTGAGGGCTTTTCTATATAAAGGCTTGGCTCGATTTAAGGGGTAAATAGAGGGTTTTTTAGAGGATTGAAGCCACCATTGTTGGAGATCATTAGAGGCTCAATTCCTAACCTTTATAAGACATCTTCCTTGTGATTTAACACAAGAATGGAAGCCACCATTGTTGAAGATCATTAGAGGCTCAATTCCTAACTTTTATAAGACATTTTCCTTGTGATTTAACACAAGAATGGAGCATTCCAAGCTCAAAGAAGAAGATGATCTTGCCCCTTTTGATCTCTGGAGTTTAGATATTTCTTGATAGTCATATCCTTATCCAAAGCTCTAAGATGATATCTTTGTAGGTGAGCAATGTTCGCTTACCTCAAGTGCAAAGTTGCGATGTAGTAATAATTCTCGGTAAGATCAAGTTCAATTCTCAGGGATTGTTATAACAATTCTAAACATTATAACTAGGATGGGCTAAATTCGAATTTGTATTAATTGATGGAATTAAAAACATAAAACTATCTATTTGTAAACTAAATCAGGGAATTAAAACATTAGAGCGACAAGGATCAACTTATAATCACTCATAAGCTAATTCAAACCATTCAAGCTTATAACTCAATTGAAATCGGAGTTCTATCCCTATCCAATCAGAATATAAAATAATCAAATCACCACAAAAGGTCTAACATAGATGGATCATCTGCTGATATGGTTCTCTCATAATCAACTAAGGCATTGGGTGTATTCAATCACACAACCCAATCCTTCATGAAACAATCGAGATCACATTCATGATTCTTCCTCAAACGTTGTCACTAGACTTAATTTAGAAGCATGAATTGAACTTCTATTGAACCAAAATCAATACATAAACACATATCTCAAATTCAATTAAAAGATAAGAACTTCTTCTAGTTTAGTTCTAGATAAGCATTTAAGAAACTTAGTTTCTAAGATCCCTTAGTATCCAACATATCATGATGGATCTAAAATCTCTACAACCTAAAATCCTATCAATCAATACCCCATTAAGCAATCTCTGTAATTAAAACATCCCATGTAAGAGAAATCACAAGAGATAGAAGATTAACTAAAAATACTTACTTTATTTCAAACTTAAACTAGAAGTGTCCTTCATTAAACCAAAGAGTACTTGAATTGAACTCAAACTAAGCATTGTAAGAAACTAAAAGCTTTACCTCTTAGCCCTATAACCAATCATCAATAGGTTAAACTAAAACTCAAAATAAAATTAAAGAAAAACATAGAAAAATCAATTTTAGAAGAGTTGCAGATGCTCCACAGCGATCCCCTTCACCTCCCACGACTTCTCAAGCCTTCTATGATGTGTTTAAATCCACCCCTAAGTGTCCTTTTATAGATTTGGAGCTCCACTGACTCAAAAACTTTCAGAATTGCATAATAGGTTACGCAGTGCATGAAAAATTGGAGCTTGTAACACAAGCTGTTGAAAATTTTGAAAAACCTGATTTTTTGCATTGACCAGTCATGGACACTATAACGACCTGTCTCGACCGGTCGGATCGGTTTTGGAGGAGGTCCAGCAAACTCTAGCAACTGCTGAAGTGTTATAGAGGGGATGGCCAACCGGTCATGGCCTGTTTGGTCGACCAATCAGACCTATTCTTTCTTCTCTTTTCTCTCTCTTTCTCCCTCCTCCCTTGCTTCTTTCTTCTCTTTTCTCTCTCTTTCTCCCTCCTCCCTCACTTCTTTCTTCTCTTTTCTCTCTCTTTCTCCCCTTCCCTTGCTTCTTTCTTCTTCTCTTGGCTCATCTTCTATCATCATCAATTGGCTTCTAAAGTGGTCTTTTAGCCTTCAAATAGGTGAAGTCTCTCTCTCATTCTTACAATCACAAAACATGCATTACATTAGTCTTTCAAACATGCAAACCATGCATAATGAGTGATGAAATGGGGTTAGAATATGCACAATTCAAAGCTCAACAAGCAACTCTAAGCAACCCATTCCCATTTATTGTAGAGTTCTCAAACCTACCCTCATATCACCTTGGGCATCTCAAAGGCATCGCATGCAAGGTGATTGATCAAGTGGAGCTGAGGCATTGGCAATGTAGCGGCAACACAATCGGGGGAGCAAGGTAAGTTGATTGAAGCACGGGAGAGCGGAGATCAAGTAACCCGAACCGACGCTGAACAAGGGGATCATCCAACAAGTAAGGTTGTTTTTATTGGGAGTCATTCCACTCAATTCCCTATGGGAGTTAAGTGTAAAGTTTGTTTGTCAAATTCGAACTAGGGTCGTTTGCCGATCATTGGCACGTTTGTTGGGCCTAAATATTTAGGGACATTTGTCGTTCCTTGGCACGTTTGTCGGGCATAAACTAGTCTCCAAGGGGAAGCCTTCGACATGGGAGTAAACGTGCGTTAGGTTGAGAGTTAGCCTTGCTCAAAACTTCATTCATAGTTGAGAGGTAAACCGGTAAAACCTCCGTGTAAAGGTTGAGAGGTAAACCTCATTTAAAACCTCCAATAGTGAATGTCGGTGTGCTCAATGGGGTTGAGTACTTGAACCGGGAGTGGAGTAGACCCAAAGTCGAACCACTATACATGCTTTTGTTTGTGATTAATTTGAGCACATTGTTATCCTAGCATTGTATGTTTAATTGTTTAATTATGAATGCTTGATAGGAATATATGCTAAGCACTAGATAGGCACATCCACACACAAGATGTACTTTCACTAGTAGTGTAGGCTTGAGCTCATTAATCCATTCTCATAAGTCTACATAGGTTGCATAAATTAGGAGCTTGATTAGTTAAATCATTTGATTATCTATGCATGCTTAGGCTAGGTTGTTTAATTGCTAATTATATGCTGGTTTTATGATTGGACCCACTTAAGCTTGGAAGCTAAGTGTTAATGCTTACTTAGTTTAATTTGATAAAACTATTAAGTAGGCGAAAAGATTTTAAAAGGTCCTAATCACACCCCCCCTAGGACTTAGCCATAATTCTAGTTGCCCTCTAAGCTTCCGCACTAATACACCTTTAATCTAAAAGGTGTAATTTTACCCCTAAGAGGCCCACTTCTGGGACTCATGCTTCATATCGTTGTTGGAGTTACTGCTAAAAAGAGGGCTTTCGTTTTGAAGATTTGGGGGAATCATTAAACTGATCTTCCCAACATTCATCACAATTACACATATCCCATGAGATGTTTTTGCCTTGTTGCCTGAGGAGATTTGTATAATAGACACTTGCTAGGACTGGTCCAAGTGCTTCAATCAAATTCTGTTATGGCGGGGCCGAAGGGAAGACATGCTCTTTAGTTGTTTGGGATGGAAATCAAGCTTCAATAGTACCATCTTGTCTTCAGACACATAGGTTCAGTATTGTGCAGTATCCGAGATGTAGACTGATGTTGTTCATAGGCAATGATACATTTTGAAGAAAGAATGGATTTGAGTTGTTCATTGCTGAGTTGCTTAGGCACAAATGTGCAATGAGGAACTCCTATTTCTTCTACCTTAAGGAGCAAGGCATCTTGGGATTTACTAAGGCCAGTGATTGAAAACTTGGTGGCATGATTCTAAAGTTGAAAAGTCATATGATAATGGAGAGTGGCTGTAACTGCTCCTTCTTGCATCTTGGCTCTAAGAATTTGGACCTGAGCCTTAAGTGCATCAAAAAGGTGAGAATCATGCAAGGAAATCTAAGAATTTGGAAAAAAAAAAAAAAAAAAAAAGGAGAAGAAGATAGTTCTTGCATTTAGCGTAATCTGGAGAGTACCAATGACAGTGTGATTGTATTTAAGGAATCGAGTATCTAAGAGAGCCAGATTACTTGTTATTTTCATGTCATGGCATCCATGGAAAGTGAGAGAATTTTGATAGCTCTAAGATGAAGATGAGTAAAGCGGTCAACAAAGCCACTAAGAATGGAGATGTGCGGGCAAATCTAAGGAAACAAAAGATGACTTAAGTCTAGCAGGGATCAGATGTTGATCGAATTTAGATGACATCACATATTCTTTTATATGTTAAGAGGGCTTTGCAGAAATGAGTTTTTTATGGTTTTCTTGGCCAGAGAATCTTTAGGATTTGCATAGACATGATAGGGATTTACAACTAGATAGTCGATGATGGGGATTTTGAATTTTGGAGACTGGTATTCTATTTCATAAAAATATTCTAATTTAGAAGAGGATGTAAAACGGAGAGACGTAGAAGGTCGCGATGGTTCATAGATACCTAGGAGGGAGGAAGCCATGAGTTTTGCAATGAGTAGTATCAAATGCCAATGTCTAAGGGAATTAGGCTAGAGAAGTATGGATTTTAAAATTTATATTGTGATTTGGCTCATGGGAGTAGGACAACCAAACACTGGAAATCCAGCAGGACAACCTTATATCGCTCTAAAATAGGAAGGGAGATTAAATGATTAGGTTTTTACAGAAACAAGGTTGTAAACTCACGGACTATAAATGGCCTCATGCCAATAAGTCCAATCATACAGCCAGTTAAACTGACCACTGAAATCAACTGCAAACTATGTGTTCAACATATTCTGTCAAACCCTATTTTTTATACAAAAGATCCCACGAAGGGCAACTATAGAGCATACTAATCAGGGCGCCTAAACAAGACTTACTAGTCATAGTAATAGTATAAGATAGACAATGAGCCATAAGAACATCAGCTGCATCATCTCATGTTAGCCCCAAGGCCCAAATATCAACCCTACTTGTGATTCAAGTGAGCCCCACCAAGGGAAACAGTTTGAAGGGTAAGTGTTACCTGTATCTTTTTCAGTTTGTGACCCACCTGAATCACGAAGAAAGATGTTTTTTCTTTATTAGACCTAAAATTGGGTCACTGACTTGCTGGTTGGACTGGATTTTGAAAATACATTATGATGGGCCCACCTCAACTACATCATCTTTTACTTTGAATAACTCTTTACATGGAGGCGGACTCTACTAGGAGGTGATCACCTCTCTTTACCATGGTGTTAAGACTGTGGGGCCTACTATGATATATGTGTTTTATCCATACCGTTCATGCATTTCTCCAACTCATTTTAGGGCATGATCCCAAATTGAAGATTACAAAGCTCAAGTGAACCATACCACAGAAAACAGTGGTGATAATGACGTTCATCATTGAAACCATCAAAGGATGCACAGTGATGTTTATTTGTCTTCCAAACTATTCATGAGGTCACATGGACATGGATGAATGGAAAACACAAATATCAGCTTGATCCAAAACTTTTGTGGCCCCAAGAAGTTTTCAATGGTAGCATTCAATTTCTATTGTTTTCTATGCTGAGGTCCACTTGAGCTTTGAAAATGCTTCAATTTTGGGCTGATGGCCCAAAATGAACTGGAGAATTGGATGAACCGAGTGGATAAAACACATATATTATAGTGGGCCCCATAGAATCTTTGCACCACGTTAAAGGGGTAATCGCCTCACTTCACATTCAGGTGCACGTAAACGTCTTTTATGTAAACACAAATACGTGGCGGGTTATTTAGATGGAGTGGGCCCCACCAGCATGTACTTTTAAAATCCACTCCAACCAGTAGGTTAGTGACCCAACTTTGAATCTGTGGATGAAAAATCAACCCCATCTGCGATTTAGGTGGACGGTCCAATTGAAAATAGTGCATATACAGCACTCACCTTCCAAAATGTTTCCATTAATATGGCCCACTTAAATCACAAATAGGGCTGATATATAGGCCATGGGCCTAATATGGGATGAGGCAATTCGTTGTTGGGGTGGATTTCACATAAACATCACAGTGGACCCCACCTAAACCAAGCACGCCTCGGGACTAGAAGCAGATTGCATGGTGTGCTACATGTTGAGCTTCCAATTTATACATATTCTAGCCCATTACATCACATCTTATGTATGTTTTGCGTGTTTAAAAGATCCATCTAATGCAAGTTTTTTGGTTGTAGGAATGAGAGAGGGTCCTCACTGAATTAAAGCTTAAAAGAAGCATTTAGAAGATGTTTAAATGATGCGTGAAGGTGGGCAAAAGAAGAAAGAAGAAAGAAGGAAAGAAGAGAGAGAAAGAAAAGAAAAGAAATAGGCTAGACCGGTCTTGACCGGTCGGCCAAGGATGCCATGACCGGTCGGCCACAGGTTCCCCTCTCTTGTGCACTCGTTGGAACAAGACCCAGACAGGTCTGACCGGTCAAGACCGGTCGGCCAATGCAAATCTGGAAGTTTCTGAGTCAGTGAGACTCTTCTATTACAAAAGGACACTTAGAAATCGTAGCCAAGGCATCATAGAAGGTTAAGGACTTCGTGGGAGGTGAAGAAGATCGTCGTAGAGCGTCTACAACTCTCCCAAATCCAATTTTTCATGTTTTTCATTAGTTATTCATTGTTTTTAGTTTAAGCATGATAATGCTTAGCTAGAACCTCTTAGCTAAGGCTAAGAGGTGAAACTTGTAGCTAGTTATCATGTAGAATTCATTTGATTCCTGTACTCTACCTAAAGTTTGGATTTTTAAGTTATAGTTTGAATAAAAGTTGGTATTTTTGAATATTTTATGAGAGTTCATGTGCTTCAAACATGGGTTCCTTGCAATTCTCTGAGATTATCATGTTTGGATTGATTGGGTTCGAATTGTAGTAATCCCAAAGCATACCATAGTCCATTGGCATGGTTGTTACTTCGAAGGTTACATATTCGGATTCTATGTGCTTCATTAGAACTAGAATCTTATTTTCAGATTTAAGTAAAAATTGTTTGTGTTTGATTACTAAATCTTCCAAGTAAAGGAGAGATAGAACTTCGAATCTAGTTGTGTTATGCTTGGATGATTGAATTCACATGGAACTACTACAAGTGGATCCTTGAGGCCTTAGTTCCATTAAATTACAGATTTTTATAAATTACTATTTTTACTTAGTTTATGAATTCAAACTTCTAAATTAATTGAATTTGAAGTTGCTGGAATAGTTTGAATTGGTTTACCTTAATTCCCTATGGATCGACCTCGTTCTTACCGAGATTATTACTATATCGCAAGCCTTGCACTTGAGGCGAGCAAATAAGTTTTTGGCGCCGCTGCTGGGGAATTTAGGTTAAATGATTCTAAATTGCTTTAGTGGCTATAGAAGTAGAAGTAGATAGATAAAATTTTCTGATTTCCTAGAAGTAGTTTTTTATTTTCTAGAACTAATAAGTTTTCTTTGTTTTGTAGGAAATTCTCCTAGTTCAAGCTAATCGGGTACTATCTTTTTAACTTAGAACTTTTACAGCTTTTTAGTTTTACAGATTTTTATTTTTAAGGTTAGGTTTAGTTTAGATCATTGCTTGTGTGGTTTATGTCCCGTTGGGAACGTGACCACACCAATCGTCTCCAAATTGAAGGTGGTTTAGTTAGACCACTCTCCGTTCAAAGACGAGTTAGAAAATACGTAGAACATTGTGAAAGTTTGGGGAATACGGATCAAACACCATTAAGGAATCCTCCCCCCTACTCCAACTACAAACGCAAATCAAGAGGGAATAGGAGAGAATGAGGTGCGCAATGCTCCTCCAATGAAAACATTACGTGACTACCTACAACCGGCCTGTACGATTATACCCTCTTGTATGGTTTTTCCAACCACCGGGGGGAACATTGATATAAAGCCGGGGGTAATTCAACTTTTACCAAAGATCCATAAGCTAGATTCTGAGAGCCCATATCTACACCTAAAAGAGTTTGATGAAGTTATTACTACCTTGCAATACAACAATGTGTCAGAGGATGTTATTAAACTTAGATTGTTTCCCTTGTCATTAAAAGAAAGAACCAAAGGTTAGCTCCACTCTCTTAGACCACATTCGATAGGGACATAGACTGAGATGACCCGGGAATTCTTGAAAAAGTTCTTCCCGGTTCATAAAACTAACACCCTTCGAAGATCTATAATGAACTTTATGGGAAAAGATGGTGAGTCATTCTTTCAAAGCTAGGAAAGGTTTAATGAACTCTTACTCACTTGCCCACATCATGGATATGAAAGTTGGCGAATAATAAACTTTTTTTTATGATGGATTGAATTCCAACATGCGCCAATTTGTAGAGATGATGTGCAATGGCGAGTGCATGAGCAAAAATTCGAGTGAGGCATGGAGTTACTTAGACATGTTGGCCGAGAATGCCCAATCATGGGATACCTCGGACAAGTCTAGTAACATCAAGCCTCCTCAGCAAAAAGAGAAATGAGGAATTTACATCCTTAAGGAGGAAGATGATGTAAACGTGTGGACCCTCGCCGATTTTCCCGCGCTCCCACACGACGTTCTTCTCCCTTCCCCTTTCCTTTCGGAAAAGAAGGAGATGAGGATGCGTGAGTGCGAAATCGCCGTTTGTGCCACTGGCTTGCCTCGTTCTCGAGGGCTTTGTTTGGTTGTCGTATTGAGCTGGATGTGTTGAAGTGAATTTATATAAGACCAGAGTCGCCACTAGCCAGTTACTTCGAATCTACAGTCGGCTAGACCCCGTAGAAACGTTAGAGAAGGGAATCTGAAGATTCCTTCCTCTAAAATGACTCCTGTTGATCTGCGGCCAAAGATTCAAGGTAAGGGATCACGGTTACAGGGTGGGAAGAGGTTAAGCACCCCACACACTGCCCGTACCGAAGTACGGTCTCTACTTCACAGAATCGATCGAATACTTGAAAGTCTAATTTAATCCTCGTATATTCTCATGAATGACATGATGCATGGATGCGGGTCTGAACAGTAAGAGTTTCTGATGGGCAGGTTCCAACAACGGGCAAGCCCAGAGCGTACGCTCGAACTGACAGGTGCTTAATATAAGACGTATGCAGTGTGCTTGAATGATCAAGGTGTTTTATGGTGAAGCATGAATGCAGGTCTGAACAGTAAGAGTTTCTGATGGGCAGGTTCCAACAACGGGCAAGCCCAGAGCATACGCTCGAACTGACAGGTGCTTAATATAAAGACATATGCATGTGTGCTTGAGTAATCAAGGTGCTTGTAGTGAAGCAGGGGGGTTGGAAGGAAAGTAAATGTTGCACTTATGCTAGATGCAAATGAGATGATGCTGGAAAATGAGTAGCTGGGTGGACGGAGGTGTCGCAAGGGTTGGCTTCGAGTGGTTGGATCAAGACTTGGATGGCTTGGGAGGCTTGGACCAGTGGTCAGGCTGGGCTGGACCAGGGCTAGGCTCTCCTCACTCGGGCTCTCCTTGGTGGAAAAATGGGCTAAGGGGTGGATGAGGACTCGGACCGCACCCGGACTGGCTGGACTTGAAGGGCTTCGAATGGATTCCTGAAATGAGAAGGGGAGGGGGGTATTTATAGCAGCAGAGAGTGGCAGCTCTCGTAATTTTGTCCGGGCGGCCTGCCATGGGCCGCCCGTACGGCGGCTCCTCGGTTTCCAGCGAGTACGGTCGTTCCCTCGGGGCTGCTGTTGGACTCGCTGGTCGACTCAGTGAGTTGACTCAGCGGGTCGACTCGGTGGTTTGACTCGACGGGTTGACTCGGTGTTTTGACTCGACGGGTTGACTCGACGGGTTGACTCAGCGGGTTGACTCAGTGAGTTTGACTTTTTTGAGATTTTTTGACTGGCCTTTTTTATGGGGGGTTTTTCAGGGTGGTTTTTAGGACTGGGTTGACTGGGTTCAGGCTTGAACTGGGCTATGGAATGGGGCTTACAAGGGTGAGTTTGGCTGAGTTTGGACTTGGGATTTGGGGGTATGGTCCTCCGTTCAACCAGCTATCTCTATCAACAGTGTAGCCGAAGGTGGGGTGTCTACAGATGCCCCTCTTTGGCAGAGGTTGCGTGCAACCGAATGCCAAAGCGAGTGGACACCCCACTTCTGACCCGGTCATTCATGGATCATGGTCTGAAATCATTGCTTGCCTTTGCATCTGTGCCAGTTGATCGTTTGGAAACCGATCACTCGCACATACCGCGGGAGTTTGGAGAAAACGTTGCGATTGTCCCTGCAGTTTGCTGCAACCTGGGTACCCAATCGCAACCCTTCCATTCCCGATCGATACTAACATCGAAAAGGTATAGCAGAGCCTCTGCGTCGACAGTCTTACGAGGATGCTGACCCTGAGACTGATTGTGTGATGTTTGATGTTTTCCCAGATCACTCCAGGAGTACTTGTTTCGCTTGACTGTCAAAGTGGTTAGACGCCCTGCGTCAGATAGTCTTACGGGATTCTACTACGCCGACTTGGACTCAGTCAAGGTACTTCAGGCATCCACGCCTAGGTATGTGCGGGTGGGCTCTTTCCACCCGATCTGCTGGTTTCGATGCTTAGTTTGCAATTCATTCTTTCCTTGATTGTGGTCTGGAATCTTTGTTGTCCTTTGTATCTGAGTCAGTTGATTGTCTGGAAATTGATAACTCGCACATACCGCGAGAGTTTGGAGAAAACGTTGCGATTGTCCCTGCAGTTTGCTGCAACCTGGGTACCCAATCGCAACCCCTCCATTCCCGATCGGTACTAACACCGGAAGGTATAGCAGAGCCTCTACGTCCGTAGTCTTACGAGGTTGCTGACCCTGAGACTGATTGTATGTTTGATGTTTTCCCAGATCACTCCAGGAGTACTTGTTTCGCTTGACTGTCAAAGTGGTTAGACGCCCTGCGTCAGATAGTCTTACGGGATTCTACTACGCCGACTTGGACTCAGTCAAGGTACTTCAGGCATCCATGCCTAGGTATGTGCGGGTGGGCTTTTCCACCCGATCTGCTGATTTTGATACTTGGGTTACAATTCATCGTTTCCACCTGTTCAAATGGTTTCTGTGACCGAGCCTTTCGGCTTTCATCTTTTTGTATCTTGGCATGGGGTACGACCGCACTGACACTGGAGTTCAGTTCGACCGTATTTTGAGTGCATTGGATCCGATGATCTCCGGGGAAACCGCGAGACATCAGATCTTATTTGATTTTTGCGTCGGCTCCTACCCAGAGATATGGAAGATCTCCCAGCGTGTTGGAGGCAGAACGCTCTACTGAAAAAATATTTTTGAATTTTTGAAAAGATACCCACTCTGGGGAGTGATACTCCGTGGGGTTTTTATTTGCGAATAGAAATATTTTTTTGTCTTTTTAAAATGAAAATCTGGTTTGCATGTGCCTCCACTAGGGATGCCTGTGGGGTCTTTAGCTAACCGACTTTTATTTTGAAAGCAGGTAAACATGATGATTGATGCGATGGATGCTGATGCATGGAGATGCATGATGAATGCATGGTTTGGCTCATTCTCTTTTCGTTTGATGATTTTGCTTTTGCTGGAGATGCAGAGAATTTTGAGCTTATTGCTTGCAGGGTTGTATTCCCTTGGGGATTTTCTTTTTGATACAGAGGTTTGGACAGCGGGTTGGTCAAGATCCCGACCCGTGGTCGATCAGGTCCATCGTCCCAAGATGCTGTTTCTTTGCTAATGAGAATGTACAAGGATATCATTCTACTTCAAGATGTTCTTCTGGGCATACATGTGATTGAGATGGTGTTTGGTTGCCCGTTTTGGTCAAGATTCCAATTTGCGGGCGATTGGATCCGTCATCCCATACTGTGAAGTGAGCGGAGTTCAAGACTCCTGAATTGTAGTGCTGGGGATGCTAATTTTTGTGATTTTTTTTTTTGTAAATATGATCCGAACCTTTACCTGAGTGGTCAGGATAGAGATCGGTTATTGAAAACAAAAGAAATATTTTTTGTGATTTTTGAAAATATTTGATTTGAAAGCAAGGGAAATATTTTTTGTGATTTTTTGACAATATTTTAATTGAAAGCAAGGGAAATATTTTTGTGATTTTTGACAATATTTTGATTGAAAGCAAGGGAAATATTTTTTGTGATTTTCGAAAATATTTGATTTGAAAGCAAGGGAAATATTTTTTGTGATTTTTTGACAATATTTTGATTGAAAGCAAGGGAAATATTTTTGTGATTTTTGACAATATTTTGATTGAAAGCAAGGAAAATATTTTTGTGATTTTTGAAGAGGTGATTTTGCAATGTTTTTTTTTTGTATTTTGTGATTTTTCTGAAATGCAGGGAAAAGTGTGGAATTTTCATCCACTTCCAGCTTCTACTGCTGGTAAGGCACCCGATCCATTTTACGTCAGCGAGCAAGACGAGTCTCACACAGTTAAGTGCCGTAGTTTTACATCTTCGGATGAGGAGATTTTGAGGGTTTTCAGTCAACACACCCACAAAGTTGCCTGTTCCTCATGTGCAATGCACATAGACCACGTATCGTCCGACGGACTCCTTCGGCCACAAAATGAGCCACATCCTCACATTTCCCTTAGTCAATCCAGTTTGGGGTCTTACGTTGCTCACAATTCCGTGAGGGTGAGCTCCACCTCCCAACAGCCTTAATCCCCTTCATGAGTTCTAGGAACAGGGAACATCCGTCAGCTTCAACAGCGACTTCCAAATCAAGGTTGTCTATCACGGTGCGTTCAACACGAACAGGATTGCAGAGTTCTGCCCGCCACAGCCCTTACCTGTTTAAGAGATTCCAGACACCCGTACGATCAAGTGTCAGCCATGCTTGGAACAGGTTAGGAAAGAAAGCCCCTGAGAAGTTAATCCCAGTGTAGTTTACGGTCTTCGGACCGCTGGGGATAAATTGGTGCGTTTGAAACTAGTGGTGAAAATTTTTTTTTGTTTTTTTTTGTTTTATATTGTATCTATATTTTTTTTTTTTGAAAAGGTTCCAGACTTCAACTCGGGTAATCGAGATTGACACTGGTTTTTATGGAAAGCTTTAAAATATTTTTAGTATTTTCGAAATGATCCGGGTTATCAGACCTTGATTTCAACGGTCGAGGCCGATGCCAGTTTTTAGTTGAAAGCGAGAAAGGTCCCCCGAGAAATTAATCCCAATGTAGTTTAAGGTCTTCGGACCATGAAACTGTACAAAGAAGGGCAAACATGTTTTTTTTTTTTTTTTTTTTGGGAAAATGTCCGGTGTCAGCGGATGGACAATCCAGACTGATGCCGGTTTTTATTGAAAATCTCTCGGGATGTCGATCCCGACGTAGTTTAAGGTCTTCGGACCAAAACTTTAAAAGCGGGGCTGGTAATATATTTTTATGATTTTTGAAAATGTCCGGAGTCATTGATCTTGATGTGAGCAAACAAGACCGACGCCGGCTTTTATTGAAAATCTCTCGGGATGTTGATCCCGACATAGTTTAAGGTCTTCGGACCCAAAACTATGTACAAATAAGTGTTGGAAATGCATAAATATATTTTTTGTGGTTTTCGAAAGTACCCGGTGTCGTCGGATCTTGATTCGAGCAATCAAGACCAATACCGGCTTTTATTGAAAATCTCTCGGGATGTGAATCCCGACGTAGTTTAAGGTCTTCGGACCCAAAACTATGTACAAATAAGTGTTGGAAATGCATAAATATATTTTTTGTGGTTTTCGAAAGTACCCGGTGTCGTCGGATCTTGATTCGAGCAATCAAGACCAATACCGGCTTTTATTGAAAATCTCTCGGGATGTGAATCCCGACGTAGTTTAAGGTCTTCGGACCCAAAATCTGTACATAAGAGCAACAATCCAGGTTGGAGACTGCGGGAATTCTCTTTGGAATGGTTCGGATCATCAGGTCATACCTTTGGATGGTTGAGATCATTGTTTGACCAAGTCAAATTTTCCTTTCTTTTTCTTGGAAATTCCATGGAACTTTTCCACATCATCAACCCAATTTCTCACCCATTTCTCATGAGATGAGATTTTGGTGAGATTTCTTCCTTTTTCTCACCCTTCTCTTCCATCATTTCATTCTTACATGAAGGTACAAGATTCACTTGCAACCACCCTTCCCAAGGAGGAGTTCTTCCCAAGGAGAGGAGGTGAGAAGTCACCTCACTTAGGTGGAGGCTAGGACAGCCTCCCATGGGCCGCCCGCCCGGTCTGTGCCTCCTGGTCTCTTCAGGGGGCTGGGTAAAAGGGTGCCCTCCCCTTTTCTATATAACATGGGGCACCCTCCCCCCCTCAAACGTGCAATCTCTCTCTTCTTTCTCTCATACTCTTTCTTTCTTCAAGTTTCCTTTCTCTTCTTTGGTGGTCCTTTGCTCTTCTCAAGTGGTGGGCCTTAGAGAGGTCTTGGGACAGCAAGGTGGTCCTTCTTTGGTGAGTGGTAAAGGTATGGACCACTTCCTTTCTCTTTCTTGTCCTTTTCCATCTTCATTGTCTCTTCTCATGGTCCTTTTTCTTTTCTTCATGTAGCTATTTCAAGAGGTGTGAAGGTGGGCCCAAGTATTCTTGACCTTTTTCTAGATCTCAAGTCTCTTTCAAAGGTGGTGCATGGAGAAGGACATTGCAAGCTTTCCACTTCATCATTTTTTCCTTTTTCACACTCCCTCCATGTGCATGTAAAGGGTGATTTTGCCATGTCACCAAGTGTTCATGGCAAAATACTCTATCTTTTTCATGGGAGTTGGGCCTCTTTTTATGTGTATCAAATGGGCTCAAAGTGAAGTCATGGCCCTTGGTGTATTTGATGGGCCCAATGCTTCATTTTGGGCTCCCTCATGCTTTCTTGCCCTTGTCATTTTTCCTTAATGCTCTTCCTTTCTTTTCCATCTTTTTTTCAAGGTTTGGGCCCATGGTCATGGTAGGGCCCATCTCGAGTTTTGGGCTCATGGGGCCCATCTTTCTTCACATGTGTATGGACCAAGGAGGCTAGCCCAATCTTCATTTTGGATCTTCAAGTGGGCTAGCTTTCCTAGTTGGGCCTTTATGGACAAGTGGCCCAATTCTTCCATCATTTCTTTGATTATGATGTACATCTTTGCACAAAGTGTGGTGGGCTCCTTGGAGTTTTTTATGTGTATGGGCTTTTGGGCCTTCATTGGAGCTTGGATTTCTTTGGACCATGTGTGCACCACTACACTTTATCCATGTAGGCTTTTTTTTCATGCTTTTTCCTTTGACGGATGGAGGACTTGAGTTACTTGACCATCTACAAGTCCCATGAGTGAGTTGTTCCCACAATCTCACTAAGTTCAAATGGTTTTCTTTGTGGTAGGAATGTGATTCTCAGGAGTTTCCCTTTAATGTTATCAACCTCAAATGGATGATCCTCAAGTGAGCTATCCATACAACCATAGCTCCTTGAACTTTTCTATGGGGGCTTGGTGGATCACCCATCATCATTCAAATATGAGTGATTTCTTCTTCCATTTGTGAGAAGGAATGGTACCCATAAGTTGCCCATTTTTTTGTCCCCATGCTTTGGGACATTTTGGATTTTGATCTTCAAGTGGGCTATGTGTACCATTCTTATCCATTTTCATGATGGTTGGGTGACTCATCAAGCCATGCTCTTTTGTGCTCAAATGGTCTCCCTTTTTGGTGAACAAGTTGGTGCACATAAGTTGCCCAAACTTGCCTTTTCATGGGCATTTTCAACTTTGATTCTTCATGTGGGCTATGTGCATCAACTTTCTACCCTTAGCTTCTTTGATTCATATGTTTGTGGGTAGACCTCCTTGTTGTATTTTCATGGTCCAAACTTTCATCAAGATGAGGCACATAAGGTTGCCCATGGTTAACCCATGAATGGGTCCTCATGTTCTTCAAGTGGGCTATGTGCTCTCTCCAATCCATTGAGATGAGGCATTTGGGTTGCTCTTGGGGGCCCGTTTCCTTTCTATTCCCCACTTGTCCATGCATATGTGTAAAAAGATGGAAACCTTTTAAGTGAGAAACATGGCCTTGGCATGAAAGTGGATCAATCCTTGGCCACATATAGACTTTGAAGAGGGGCTCCATATGATGTAGGGTTCTCACCCTTTGTTGTCCCCATGGCACTTGAGTGTATTTATTGTCCAAAATGTGTCCTTAGGTGATGGACTTTCTTGCCTAAGGCATGCCATGCCACCTTCTTTAAGGTGGGCCTTACTTTTTCCAATGGGCCCAACACATATCCTAAGTGACACATGGAGTTGGACTTTAGATTTTGCATTTAAATGTGAGTCCAATCCCATGGGTTTCTTGGATGAGAATTTGGATTTTAACGGGTAAAGGATAGGGACTTACCTTGCCTGGCTTGTAGGATTCCATGGCGGATGGCACCAGAGGTCACCGAGTGGTTGACGAGGATGATCCTGCTTTCATTGTCCGCCGAGGGGACCACATGTGTTCCCTAGCTATGGAGCATCAACCTCTTCCTGCTATCAAGGGTCGAGGTACCAGGGATCGTTGGGACAATTGGATGAAAGAGCCACAGCCCTTGCTTGAGCGAGTACTAGATGGTACTCCTTTTGCTGGCCTCCTCACCCTACGCTTCCATAATAACGACGCCAACCGCATGATGCTTGCGGCCCTTTGTGAGAGGTGGCGGGATGAGACCCACACCTTTCAGCTCCCTTGTGGGGAGTGGGGAATAACCCCCTTGGATATTTACATGCAGATAGGTTTCCCGTTTCATGGGGCAATTGTCCCTCAAGTTAGCTCTCTAGCTCCCCTCTCTTCCACTGATTGGCTGCGGCTTGTCGGTGACGTCCCTCCTGAGGGTGAATTCCAAGGCCATCAAGTGAAGATGCGATGGTTTTACAACAATTTTGCCTCCGTCATCCCCACCACCGAACGAGAGGCCCTCCACAAGGCGCGAACCATGATCACTTATGCTTTTGGATCCTTTCTTTTTTGCCATGCGAATGAGAGAGTTGATCCTAAATTTCTTCGTTTAGTCGAGGACCTTCATCACCCCTATAACTGGAATGGGGCCATCCTGACCCGTCTCTTTCAAGGTCTGGACAAGACCTGTCGGCATAGCCGGTC
Source organism: Liriodendron chinense (assembly GCA_003013855.2). NCBI lineage: Eukaryota > Viridiplantae > Streptophyta > Magnoliopsida > Magnoliales > Magnoliaceae > Liriodendron > Liriodendron chinense. Next base: position 2,060,749 of record PVNU02002194.1, on the reverse strand, counting down.
CTTCACAGGCTTCTGGCCTGTCGTTGAGGTACCTCTTCTTTCATCCTCCTTGGAGCCATTTGCCTTCTTTCTCTCTCTGATCATTGAATGTGCTTTTATCCAGACCTGCTTTTATGACCATTTTCCACATCTTGCGCCGAGGATGCGAAGTGACATTGAACCCTCTCAGTATCGCCACATGTACTGGCATCAACAGAATCGTCAGCAGAACTCCCGAGTTCCCGGGGACAATTGGCGTGCTAATATAGACGGGCTGACCGTTGAGGACGTAAGTATCTTGCTTGTCTTTGTAACTGATCGTGGTAACCTCTTCTGCTGCAGTTTGCCCGGATGCCGTACGCTAGTTTCCCTCTCTACTACACACCCCAGCGCGTGGAGGCATACGATGCTTCATGTCTCCGTATTATGCTTTCTGACGCTGAGTCTTTTCAATGGTACTTGGGAGAGATTGCTTCGGCAAGTCACTGGGGTGGCTCGGGTCCCCTGTTCTGCACCTCCTCTAGCTGCTCGGATGCCAGCTGATGAGAGAGTTGAGGCTCTGGTGGGCCAGCCTGGCTTCCGTTTCACGATCCCGGATCGTGATTATGACGAGTGGTATCTGCTGTTTGGCCAGGGGCCTCTGCTTCCTTCGCTTTATGTTCCAGGTGGTCGTCGCAGGTATGCTGGAGGTTCAGTGACTGCTCCTTTGATGGATCTTTATCGTCGGGAGCGGGACGCGAGGAGGGGCGATGATGATTATGTTGGTGACTTGTAGCTGGCTCTGCTTTATATGGCCTTGTACTTTTGTTTTTGTCCCCTTTTGTATCAAGCTCTTTTGGATGAATATACAGGCTTTAATTTCTCCCAAATTCCTTGGTGATGTCTGGATGCTTTGACTCTTGACTCATTCCTTTATGATTTGAGACTGCTTAGCTGCATGGGTGATGACTTGAATGGTTCAGATTGCTTGATTAGGCCTTGTGGGCCCACTTGATGTTTAGATCTTAGATTCTGGCCTTTCTTTTGATGATCGAACCTTTGATCTTGCTGCTCCATGACTTGTGTAAGCTTTCCAATTGTTTGGATCCTGATGATCTAGCCCTTGAATGGTTCAGATTGATAGATTCGGCCCTATGGGCCCATTTGAGACCTTGGTTTTACTTTGGGGCACCTCTTTTGATGATTTGTGAGGCTAGGAAGGCTTCTCATGGTGTGGATGATGGCTTGAACGTCTCTGATCGCTTGATTTGGCTTTGTGGGCCCACTTGATGATTAGATCTTGGATTCTGGCCCTTCTTGTGATGATCAAACCTTTGATCTTGTTGTTTGACGGCTCATGTAGGTTCTTCAATGGTTTAGATCATGATGATCTAGTCTTTGAATGGCTTGGATTGCTTGTGGCCCCCACTTGATCACTTTCCCCCTTCTTTGGCTTGATCAGCCATATTCCGGCCACATTGCTTCGTGATTGGACCAGTGGGGCACCTTTTGTATGATCTTGATCATCTTCAGTTGAAATTTGGAGTGGACCGGAGCCTTGGGCGGCCCACAGAGCGCCATCTGCTGACGTGGACTGTCAGCCTCACCTACCAAAAGCCCCGGAGCCAATCCCGCGGAGAGAGGGGATCTGCGTCCGTACGGGCGGCCCAGGGCAGGCCGCCCAAAGCTCGCCTCTTGAGCGGCCTGGGCTGGCTTTGGTTCGGACATCCTCTGTTGTTTGTTGCTGCTGTCCCCACATTCCCTGTACTGGACCGTTCGATTCCAGCCATGAATCTTCTTGTCCCCTTGTCTTTTCTCTTCATCTTGTCTTCTTCTCATTTTGTCCTTTCTTGGGCAGCTTTGGATGATGACTTGTGGGCCATAGTGGGAGAGGTCGGTGGGTCCCACACTCCAGCACTTGGTGAGGGCTTTAATGATGGAGGGATTCCTCTAATGGAGGGTGTAGATGGTGCATTGAATGGAAGCATTGATGAGGGGCTTGGGATGGTGGTTGGTGGAGCTTTGAATAGCTCCATTAATGGTGGGATGGCTGGATTTTCAGATTTGAATGGGCCCCTCATTATGGGAGGAATGGATGGTATGGATGAGATGATGGGATGGGACATAGGTGAGGCTATGCATCCCTTGAGTGTGGGTCCCATGGATGACGTGATGGACGGTGATGATGGGACTATGAGGGACATAGATGGGCTGATCTCATGTCTGGATGGTATGGATAGCTCAGATGGTACCTTTGACGGTTTGGATGCTCTAGATGAGGGCCGAGATGTGCGGCACACTTGTTTGGGTGGACTTGATGTGATCATTGATGATGTCCCCTTGATGATGGACGGTGTAGATGCCTCGATGATCCCTTTGATCGGCCAGGATGATGACTGGATTCATGATTTTCTGTTGGAGGGGGCCGCAGGTCCAGATCTGACCGTTGATTCTTTGATCGGGGTTGCCGGGACCCCTTTGGATGGTTCAGATGTATTCTTTGACAGTCAGATTGGTCAGGATGCCACGATGTGCGGTGTGATCTTCACTGATGGCTCTTTTGGTTGGGAGCATTGTTCTTCTTTTGGTCATCGGCCCTTTGCACATTCTGTTCATGAGGTGGGCGAGTCTTCTCATGTGGCTGAGATTATGACAGTTTCAGATGGCGATGCGACTATATCAGACATAGCCGCCACTGAGGGCCGATCAGGGGTTGTCGAGTCGGCAGAGGTTCCAGCTTTTCCTTCTCCTTCGCCCGTTGACCTTCCGATCCTCGATGAGTTGTCCTCGATTTCTGGGCCTTTTGTGCTGGAGGGGATACCGGTGAGGACTTGTCAGCTGCTTCCTCGTCCTTCTTGCTCGCCACGACTGCTTGCTTGGCTTGACAGCTTGTCAGTTTATGAGATTCGAGATTTGGAGTCTTATGGCTTCGGCAGTCTGATTCATCTGGCCAGAGTTGATATTGATTGGAGGATGCTTGGAGCTGCCTTGATTGACTGGGTCCCCTCGTTGAACTTGTTTGCGTTCAACGATATGGAGATGGGGCCTTCTTTGGAGGAGCTTGCACGCTTGACAGGCTTACCCTTGGATTATACTCAGTACTTCTCGCCGAAGACATCGCCGAAGACTGCTACACCGCAGAACTGGTTCGGGATCCCCTATCTTGTTCGGCCTGCAGCTGGTGGCCAGGATGCTGTTGTGTTCTCCTTGGACTTACTGTATGATCTTTTTTCGGGTCCTCGGAGTGTGGCTGGTTCCACCTTTGCTCGGAACGCACTGATGTTCTGTTTGATTGCTGAGGTGCTGTTCTCGGGATGGCGCAGGTCCCAGACTCCTTTGCTTTTTGAGGTGATGAGCCGAGCTATCCGTCGGCAGGGGATCATTTCTCTCATCTTGGCCGAGCTATTTGATGGGCTGACCGACTGTGCCCTGGGCCGCACTCGTGTCCTTCGCGGCTGTTGTGCTTTCCTTCAGGTACCTTTTCTGCACCTTTTTTCTTCTTGCTTTGCTAGGAATTGTTTTGCTCTAGCTGAACTTCTTTTGCTTTCTGTGATCAGGTATGGCTATGGGAGCGTCTTTCTCTGACCGTTCCTGTACCTCTTTCTGGCATCCCTAGCTCTGACATCATGCGTTATATCATGGAGTTCCTTCCGCATACGGCTAGGATGAGCGAGCCCTTGTATCGCAGGATGTTTGCTGATCTGCGTGACTGGAACGTTCGTTGGGAGTCATCTTGGCTTTCACTTCCTCCAGTGCTTTGCGATGCACACCGCCATCCTCTGATGTTGGTAGGCTTTCGATCCTACTTTTCTTATCATCCCATCCGATTCCTGCGGCAGTTTGGATACGAGCAGGATGTTCCTCTTTTCGCCTTCACGGGTATCGGGCGTCGAGTGCTTCCATCTAGGTCCTCTGACTTCAGGACCCGGATTGATTGTTCCTGGGCGAGTTATTTGACAGCTGATTCGTTGGGATTTGAGCTGCGGACTTTTTCGATGGCGACCGCCCCGTATCAGTACTGGGTTGCTGAGCAGTCTTTGTATCGACGTATCCCTTGTTGGCACCAGACTGCTGATGAGGATGAGCAGGATATTCTTGGAGATGCTGGCTCTTCATCTGGTTCATATGAACCTTTTGAGGAGCGCCCATTTATCGATCCTGGCTTCCTTTTGGCCACTCATGGTCATCTGCTGTCTGAGATCTCTGCACTTCGGTATCATTGTGAGATGATGTCGAGGAGATTGGCTGCCGATCGGAGGTTGTCTGATGAGGAGACAACGATCCGTACCCTTGAGCGCGATGAAGTGCATTACCTGCGTATGGAGGTGAGCAGGTTGAGAGCGAGACTATCTTTTTATGAGTCAGAGGACTCACCTGATGTGGCCGAGGAGGAGGGTAGAGATTGATTGTGTTGGCCACCTGCACATTCTTTTTTGCATATATGATTGATTATGATGAAAATTTTTTGTATTTTTTGAAAAAGATGGTATGATATGTGTAAAAGAAATATGATGCATCTAATTAAAAAGAGAAAACTGTTTGAAAATCTACTGTGCCATGAGTTGTCTTGTGAGTGTTTCTGGACTTTGTGTCGGGATATAGTAATCAGAACTGGGGCTCGGCCAATGCTTTGACCGATGTCTCGAGATTTGACTTGCTTGATCCTTTGGTTCCCTAGAGATGTAGGTAATGGAAACTCTTGCTTCCTGAGATTGTCAGAGTTTGTAGAGTTCTTCGCTCCTGACTGTACTTCCTCTTGTTCTTGCACTTTCACTGCTTGAACCGATCTGGACTGTCTGATTTCTTGGTACCTGCACTTTTATTTTTTTCTTTCTTTTTCATTTGAGCCATTTTTGCCTGCAGTGCTCTTTCGAGTTTTCACCACAGCAGGCTTTTTCCCGTCATTTTTGCCCATGGCGCCCTTTCAGGTTTTCAACACGTCCCGGGTATTTGGTCTTGCCTGCCCCTTGGCAGCTGTGCTGTTTTTACCCTTATCGCCCTTTCAGGTTTTCACCAAGTCCGCTGTATGCCTACTGTTTTTACTCGGAGCGCCCTTTCGGGTTTTCACTCCGCCCTCTTTGTTTAGGCACACATTTTCTTTTTTCTTTTTCTTTTTTTCTTTTCTTTTCTTTCTGGATCTCCGGATAACTGCGGCGGCTAGAGGTAGGGAATCCGTCGTTGCCGGCCGATGGCAGTCTTTCAGCCCTTATCCTGAGTTACGATAATAGAGCTGTCGGTCTTTGCTAAAGACCCCTCTGAGATGAATGGATGGATGACTGTGTTTCTTGGATTGATTTTTTCTTGAGTGCCTTTCTTTGGCTTCCCTTTTTCTTTCTCTTTTTTTTTCTCTTTTTCTTCTGTATTCTTTTTCTCTTTTTTTTTGTCTTTTCTTTTTGAATGCCTTTTTTCTTTTTTTCTTTTTGTATTTTTCTCTTTTCGAATCCCTTTATTTGAAACACTTGTTGGTGGACGGGAACGATTTCTCAGAGGTCTTAGCTTCGACCTCTTGACTTCAGCTCTATTAAAGTAACTCTTGATAAGGTCAGAATCATTTACCCGTGAAAGATCTTCACGTTGTCGGCGTTGGTTGGCTCAGGAAGATCCACCCCTCTCATGCTGGTGAGTCTGAGGGCGCCTCCAGGAAGTACTTCTCTGATGATCAGCGACCCCTCCCACGAGGGTTTGAACTTTCCTCTGGGGTCCGGAAGGTGCGACGGTAGAATCTTCTTCATAACCATGTCGCCTACCTTGAAACTTCTTTTTCGGACTCTCTTGTTGTAAGCCCGAGCGATCCTTTTCTGATAGCATTGTGAATGACTTAGTGCACGCATGCGCTTTTCATCTGCTAGCTGCAACTGATCGAATCTGGCCCGTTGCCATTCTCCTTCTTCAATTTCGCTTTCTAGTAATACCCGTAATGATGGTATTTCCACCTCGACTGGTAGGACTGCTTCCATTCCGTAAGTAAGCTCGAAAGGAGTAACGCCCGTAGCAGACCATACAGACGTTCGATAGGCCCAAAGTGCATATGGGAGCATATCTGACCAATCTCGATAGGTCACGACCATCTTCTCAAGTATCCTGACGATTGTTTTGTTTGCGGCTTCTACCCCACCGTTCATCTGGGGACGGTAGGGGCTTGATCGATGACGTTGGATCTTGAACTTGCTGAGGAAGTCATCCATCTTCTTGTTGACGAACGGGGTCCCATTATCTGTGATGATGGCATTAGGGATTCCATACCGGCATATGATGTTGTTCTTCATGAATTTGATCACTTGAGATGCTGCAATCGTGGTGTAGGAGGCTGCCTCTACCCACTTGGTGAAGTAGTCGACTGCCACCAGTATGTACTCGTGACCATTTGATGCTTTGGGACTGATCTTGCCGATGATGTCGAATCCCCACATGGAGAAGGGCCAGGGGGTGGTCAGGTTGTATAACTCTGATGATGGGGCATGAATTTGATTTGCATGCTCCTGACACTTGAAGCATTTTCTGACGTGCTGGCAACAGTCTGTCTCCATGGTGAGCCAATAGTAGCCGAGTCGTAGAATCTTCTTTGCCATCATGTGCCCATTCATGTGTGGGCCACAGATTCCTTCGTGTATTTCTTCCATGATCTTTGCAGCTTCTGTTTCATCGACGCATCGAAGAAGGATGTGGTTATAGGATCGCTTGTAAAGAACTTCGCCACTGATGGTGAACTGGCCGGCCAAACGCTGAATGGTTCGGCGATCTGTTGCTGTTGCTGACTCTGGATACTCCTGGGTTTCGAGCTATTGCTTGATGTCGGCATACCAGGGTTTGTCAGGGACAGCTTCGGCTTCTTCTATTTGCAGGCAGAAAGCAGGCTCTTCTTGAATTTCGACTGTGAGCTCCCATTCTGAAGCTCCTTTTGGGATCTCGAGCATTGATGCGAGTGTGGCGAGAGCATCTGCAAACTGGTTCTTGGCTCTGGGCATGTATGAGAAGGTGATTTCCTTGAATTCTTTGATCAGATTGTTAAGATACACATGATATGGTATCAGCTTCTCGTCTTTGGTCTTCCATTCGCCATTGGTCTGATTGATGATAAGCTGTGAGTCTCCAAACACTCGTAGCTTCTTGACGCCCAAGATTATGGCTTCCCTTAAGCCAGCGATGCATGCTTCATACTCTGCCATGTTGTTGGTGCACTCGAATGCGATGCGCCTCGAGATAGGAATAGGGACATCATCTGGAGAGTAGAGGATTGCTCCAATACCACTCCCTTTAGAATTTGCTGCGCCGTCGAAGAATAACGTCCATTCATCTTTTTTCTTCTTTTCTTCCTCTTCAATGAGCAAGAGATCTTCATCAGGGAAGAATGTCTTAAGCGGCTGATAGTCCAGGAGAGAGTGAGCCGCAAGATGATCGGCGAGGGCCTGTCCCTTGATTGCCTTTTGAGTGACATAGGTGATGTCAAACTCAGACAAGAGTAGCTGCCATTTAGCTATCCTTCCAGTGAGTGCCGGCTTCTCGAACAGGTACTTGAGCGGATCCATGTGAGCGAGGAGGAGAATAGGGAATGCAATCATGTATTGACGGAGTCGCTGAGTTGCCCAGACTAGGGCGAGGCAAGTCTTCTCGATCGGGGAATACCTGGTCTCGTAGTCGGTGAACTTTCGGTACAAATAGTATATTGCTTGTTCCTTCTTCCTGGTCTCGTCGTGCTGGCCGAGGACACAGCCAATGGCTTCTGCTGCTACCGAGATGTATAACAATAGTGGTCGTTCAGGAGCGGGCGGCACTAGGACTGGAGGATTCATGAGATATCTCTTGATGCGATCGAAGGCGACTTGGCAATCATCATTCCATTCTTTTGGGACGTTCTTCCGAAGGAGCTTGAATATGGGCTCACAGATAGGTGTGAGCTGTGCGATGAAGCGACTGATGTATTGAATTCTGCCGAGAAAACCACGAATTTCTTTCTCTGTTCTAGGAGGGGGCATCTCGATGATTGCTCTGGTTTTGGTCTCGTCGACCCTGATGCCGTCCTCGCTCACCATAAAACCGAGGAGCTTACCTCCCATTGCACCGAAGACACATTTTCTGAGGGTTGAGGCGGAGCTTGTACTTTTCTAATCTGTTGAATAACTTCTTCAGATCTTCAAAGTGTCCTTCAATTGTGCGAGATTTGACGATCATGTCGTCCACATATACTTCGAGCTCCTTGTTCATCATGTCGTGGAATAGTGCTGTCATTGCTCGCTGATATGTTGCTCCTGCGTTCTTTAGACCGAACGGCATTACCCTGTAACAGAAGGTTCCCCAGGGAGTGATGAACGATGTCTTCTCGCGATCTTTGACGGCCATCTTGATCTGATTGTAACCTGAGAACCCGTCCATGAATGAGAAGATCTTGTATCCAGCAGTGTTGTCGACCAGAGTGTGGATATGTGGCAAAGGGAAGTCATCTTTAGGACTGGCTTTGTTGAGATCTCGGAAGTCGATGCACATTCAAACCTTGCCGTCCTTCTTTGGTACTGGCACGATGTTGGCGAGCCATTCAGGGTAGTTGGAGACTACCAAGAATCCCGCGTTGTACTGCTTGATGACTTCATCTCAGACTTTCAGAGCCCATTCTGGCTTCATTCTTCGAAGTTTTTGCTTCACTGGCTTCATATCTGCCTTGGTTGGCAGATGGTGTACAACGAGCTCTTCATCGAGCCCCGGCATGTCTTCATATGAGAACGCGAAGTTGGACAATCTTGGAGCTAGGAACTCTATCATTTTCTGTTTCATCTCAGGTGGCAACGATTTTCCAATGCGTACTTCCCTAGGGATCTCAGGTGTCCCCAAGTTTACTATCTCGAAATCATCGGCTACAACATTGGCTTTAGATTCGAACTTTTTGAGGAGATCCTCAAGTTCGGGAGCAGGATCATCATCTTCCTCATCCCGAGCTTCGTCCAGACCCATGAGCTCGAAGTCTAATTCGATGTCGAAATCATATGATTCGACTTCAAACTCATGCGACTCTTTAGACGAACTTGGCACACTATTGAATGCAGGAAAAGAAATATTTTTTGGTTTTTGAGATTTTTCTGAAATGGAAATACTAGATGTTTTTGGCTTTTGAAAGTTTTTTATTTTTTTGGATTTTCGAAATTCATGGGACTTTGAACAAGCGGGCATTGCAGATCATAATTGAGCCCAACTTGTTCCAAAGTTCCGGTACCTGTTTAAACAGGCGTTTTTTTTTTGGAAGCCAGAGCCCTCAGATGGCTCTTTGGCTGATTCGAAAGTGAGGGGAATAGATGACCATTCAGGACCCCACACTTCCTCCCCTGAAGAGGTGGGGGTTGATGATTTGGGCGAAGAATCATGGTCTGGCCCAATGACCATGACTTCTTGCTGGTCGGGTTCGAGATCTGAGTCGTACTCAGTCCCTCCCGGATCACTTACCTCGCATTGCAGTTCGTCTGGTTTCACAGTGAGACACAAGTTTGGAACCTGGACATCAGACCAATCTAGGGCTGGCCACTTCCCTTTCTTGGTCCAATGGATGGGCTGCTTCTGCCCCTGGCTGATGATTGATGATGTTGATTCTGCAGGGATGGGCAAGTCGTGCCCCTTGCTAATTGGTGCTGAGATGGGCAAGTCGTGCCCCTTGCTGATTGAAGTGGGCAGGTTGTGCCCCTGGTTGAGAGAAGTGGGCAAGTTGTGCCCCTGGTTGGGAGCAGGTGTCAGAGTAACCTGGTCCTGAAGCTGCTGTATTTGACTTCCTTTTTCGTCTTCATCCTTTTCTTCTTCTTCTGGAGGCTTAGATGGTTCGAGAATCTGATCCCATCGAATGGGAGGCCATGTGGCCCAAACTAGGCTCATCGGGGGGCCTTTGTGTAGTGCAGTCGGTTGATTCCCTCCTGGATCTTTGTAAGGTTCTCCTGGCTTGACGAATCGGATGGGCGAGCATCGAAATTTCTTCCTCCTTTTGTCCATGAAGGTTGCCCTATATCCGAGTCCCCACTTGCATTGGTTATATATCAGCGGTACCTTTCTGGATTTGAAGTGATTCTTCATTCGGTATTTGAGGATCAGACGCTCTGCCGGTGAAAAGACACGTTCCACCCTTATTGGTTCTGGATTAGCGATAGAGTTCACAGTCTCGAATTCGAAACTATGAAACGGGATGTCTTCTTCAGAGTGCTGGATATCGATGACCGGGATGTCTGGTTCAGTGGCAGCAGCATTGGAAGGAATGATGAGCTCCTTCTCTGCATGGATAGAGATCACTTGATTTCCACAGATATACTTCACTCGTTGATGCAGGGTTGATGGCACAGCTCCAACCTTGTGCAGCCACGGTCGTCCGAGCAACATGTTGAAAGAGGCTGATATATCCAGAACTTGAAATGTGATGGTGGAGACTTCCGGACCTATCTGTACCTCTATGTCGACCTCCCCTTCCACTGATCGGCGGGTGTTGTCGAATGCTCTGACGCATATGGTGCTGGGTCGGAATGAAGAAGGACTGATTCCCAGACGTTCTGCAGTCTTGAGTGGGCAGACATTTAAGCTTGAGCCATTATCGATAAGGACCAGCGGAACACAGAGGTCTTTGTATCGTAAGGCTATGTTGAGGGATCGCCCATGATCACGTCCCTCTGGTGGCAACTCATTATCTGTGAAGGTGATGGCGCGCGGAGCCAGGAGTTGTCCAATCATCAAAGCTATCATTTCTGGTGCCGTATCGGAGGAGACATGAGCATCGTTCAAGGTTTTGGCAAACATTTCTCGGTGTATGCGAGATGTGTAAAGTAGCTCCCATACTGAGATTTGTACAGGGATTGACTTGAGCTGATTCGCCACATCGTATGCGGCTTCATTTTTGTTGCTGAGGCCTGAGAGAGGCGCCTTTGGTATCTCCTCTATTCTGATTATCTCTTCGGATGCAACGCCCATTGGGATTCATGTTCCCCACTTCCGCACATTCTGGATAGTGCCATGGAACCTCTTTGTAGTTTTCCTCCCTTTTGCCTTCTAGGACCACCGGTTCTTGCAACGGTGCTGGTGTAGGTACCAGATCTTCCTCGTATGGAGCTTTTGCCTTGAGAACTACATTGTTGCCTGTGCTGAAGGGGTAAGTATCGAGGCTTGTCTTCATAGACCACATAAGGTCATGGTCCTGGCTTGACTGTTCTTGGAGCAGGAGGCTCCCACTGAAATGAATACTGGTCCTCTTGATATGGCAGGAGGTTTCTCTGTTTGTCCGAGCTGCCGTAGCGTGATTGATACGCCTCCGGAATTTGCCCCTTGCAATATGACATGGCTTAACTGGAAGAGCTCCTTCCAAGACAACGGGCTCTTGCTGCTGATGAGTGTAATCCTTCCATTGCGGATTGGATTGTTCTGGAGTTGCCCCTTGCAAGATGACAGGTTCGTATGTGGGCTCAATGTATGATTGTGCTCCTTCTAGGACGACTGGTTCCCAACATGAGGGGTCGTAAGGTGCCCCTTGCACAACTGGCACATCGTATGGAAATGCTCCTTCGAGTACTACTGGCTCGAGGACTAGAGGAGGAAAGGGACTTGCCCCTTGCATGATCGGAGGAGGACTTGTCGGCCCATAAGTGTAAGCATGAATGGACTGGATGGGGGAGAAGAAGCGATCGAGATGGTCCCCTTCTTCTATACTATTGACTGCAGGGCCACGAGACGAACTGGGGTCCGTTGGATGTTGAGGCAGAGGATTCTGAAGAATGTTGGTGGAAGCTGCTGGAGAAGTTCCAGGGACCGAGATGACGATCTTGCGGTCATCAATCAGGTCTTGTATGGCATTCTTCAAAGTATAGCATCTATCAGTGGCGTGGGCCACGTCCTTGATGATAGGCGCAATACTCATTTTCTCGGTAGTTTGGTGGCAAAGGATGAGGAGGAGGCCTAGGTGTCATCAGAGTGAGTAACTGCTTTGTACCAGCGTAGTCATGATTTGACTAAGTGGTTGACTGAGTGGAGTGAACTTCCTGGACTCCCTGTAATTCTGCCTGTTCTGGTATGAGTATTGGCCGTTTCCTCTGAACTGCTGCTGTTGTCGAGGTGGCTGTGGCTGAGGATTCGGTTGTGGCTGATATCGCTGAGGCTGATGCTGAACTTGATTCTGCTGATACTGTTGACGTCCCTGTGGGGGAGCATGTTGATTTCCTTGAGCAGCGGTGTTGATGTTGTTTACCTCTGTTGGGCGGGGAGGAGAACCACTGCGGTTTCCATTCCCGTGCCCGATAGGTCTTCCTTCCACTCTGTTCCTCTTGACTGGAGTGGCTTGATGAGGCCATGGGGAAATCGTCCCGGCACGGATTCCTGCTTCGACTTGCTCTCCAGTACGGATTAGCTGCGAGAAGTTCGCGTACGGATGCGAGATGAGATACCCGGATATGCCTGGATATGTTGAATGAACAATCATGGAGATTTGTTCTTCATCGTCGATGGGTGTCCGCATTCTAGGCTGCCATAGCTCGCCAACGTCCCACATAAGCTGATAGTGTTTCATCACTCCTTTGCCTGAGTGCTGCGAGGTCGGCTCTTCTGGGTGCCATGTTGAGATTGTATGCAAATCTGTCGACGAAAGCCTGGGAAAGCTGTTCCCATGTTCTGATGCGGTGGCAGTCCAATGAAGTGTACCAATCTAGGGCATCGCCCTTCAGAGATTTTTGGAACAAACGAATAAGGGCCCCTTCATTTCCTGCGATTGCACTCAGCTCCCCGCAGAAAGCCTTGAGATGTGTTATGGGACAACCGCTGCCATCGTATCTCTTGAATTTTGGTACCTCAAAGTTTTGAGGTACTTGAGCATCTGGGAAAGGACACAAGTCTCTGAACTTGGTCGAAGGTAAGTCGATTCCCTGCTGTCGCTGAAGCTGATTTTGCAAGATCTGGAACTGCTCCCGCAACTCGTCCAGTCCTGAGTGATCTGTTCGAGCGACTGGTGCCTCCTGGAGTAAGGCACGTTCTTCTTCGGCATAGTGGTCGATGTCTTCGACCCTATGGGCTTGCTGAAAAGCAACCGCGGGTTGCTGAAATTGATTTGATGACTGAACTGGATTCTGATGAACTTGTGCTTGAAAGGATTGTAACTGAACTGGAGATTGTACTGAAGGTTGAACTGGAACTTGCTGGAAATTGACTGGATTTTGCTGAATTGAAGATTGCTGAAAATTAACTGGATTTTGCTGAATTGAAGATTGCTGGAAATTAACTGGAATCCCATCGGCAGGGATGTGCTGGAATTGAAAAGTGCTCCTGTTTGCAGGAGGCTGAGATGCTGGGAAGTGACCCCCTTGTTGGGTATTCGCCACTGTCCGCTGATTGATGTGGGCTTGACACTGACCCCCGTTGTGGGCATTCACCAGTGCTGTCCCTGTTGCTGGAAATTGAATTGAAATCCCATCGGTGGGGATGTGCTGAAATTGAAAAGGTGTCCCATCGGCGGGGACGTGCTGAGATCTACTGAGATTGTTGTTTGCAAGATTGACTGGAAGCTGACTGGGTGTTCCTGCAACGGAAGTGCTCTGAGATGGCCTTGTCGTCGCAGGAAGATATTGAGAAGGATGCCCCTATAGCGAAGGGCTGAGATGGCTGCTGTCGGTAGTCTTGGGCAGACTCCGATGGTTGTGCTTGATTTGAACTGGAGGCCGGGAGGACCCGGCATGGTTGCTGAGATTGCTGAACTGGGCCAACTTGATTGTTAGCTGCTGCGGTGGCTTGTGCTTGCATGAATTGCAAGAGCATTTCTTGCATTGCTCTCACTCCTTGTGCCAATTCTTGTATGATTGGCGTATTATCAATGGGCTGTTGCGCTGGAGGTTGCGCTTCGGTCATTTCAAGAGCAGGGAAGTGATGAGTTTCTTCTTCGTGGTCGGACATGGCTTGCTGAGCCCGAGTGCGGATTATGCTGCGGAAGGGAAGTTGTCTCTGCGTACGTTGAGCCCGAGGAGGCGCAATGGTGAGGACTGTACTCTACTCTTTTTGGGTTTTGGGATTTTCTATTTTTTTCTTGGTTTAGGGATTTTTCTTTTTTTTTTTTTGTTTGGGTTTGGGTAGAATGCTATGCAGATGAGATTGTATAAGGATTAATGACTTTCAAGTACGAGAAGGATTCTGTTTTCAAGTCGGATCACGACTAGTGGGACTAGCTCATCCCCAGTGGAGTCGCCATTCTGTGGACCCTCGCCGATTTTCCCGCGCTCCCACACGACGTCGTTCTCCCTTTCCCTTTCCTTTCGGAAAAGAAGGAGATGAGGATGCGTGAGTGCGAAATCGCCGTTTGTGCCACTGGCTTGCCTCGTTCTCGAGGGCTTCGTTTGGTTGTCGTATTGAGCTGGATGTGTTTAAGTGAATTTATATAAGACCAGAGTCGCCACTAGCCAATTACTTCGAATCTACAGTCAGCTAGATCCTGTAGAAACGTTAGAGAAGAGAATCCGAAGATTCCTTCCTCTAAAATGACTCCTGTTGATCTGCGGCCAGAAATTCAAGGTAAGGGATCACGGTTACAGGGTGGGAAGAGGTTAAGCACCCCACACACTGCCCGTACCGAAGTACAGTCTCTACTTCACAAAATCGATCGAATACTTGAAAGTCTAATTTAATCCTCGTATATTCTCATGAATGACATGATGCATGAATGCGGGTCTGAACAGTAAGAGTTTCTGATGGGCAGGTTCCAACAACGGGCAAGCCCAGAGCGTACGCTCGAACTGACAGGTGCTTAATATAAGACGTATGCAGTGTGCTTGAATGATCAAGGTGTTTTATGGTGAAGCATGAATGCAGGTCTGAACAGTAAGAGTTTCTGATGGGCAGGTTCCAACAACGGGCAAGCCCAGAGCATACGCTCGAACTGACAGGTGCTTAATATAAAGACATATGCATGTGTGCTTGAGTAATCAAGGTGCTTGTAGTGAAGCAGGGGGGTTGGAAGGAAAGTAAATGTTGCACTTATGCTAGATGCAAATGAGATGATGCTAGAAAATGAGTAGCTGGGTGGACGGAGGTGTCGCAAGGGTTGGCTTCGAGTGGTTGGATCAAGACTTGGGTGACTTGAGAGGCTTGGACCAGTGGTCAGGCTGGGCTGGACCAGGGCTAGACTCTCCTCACTCGGGCTCTCCTTGGTGGAAAAATGGGCTAAGGGGTGGAGAAGGACTCGGACCGCACCCGGACTGGCTGGACTTGAAAGGCTTCGAATGGATTGTTGAAATGAGAAGGGGAGGGGGTATTTATAGCAGCAGAGAGTGGCAGCTCTCGTAATTTTGTCCGGGCGGCCTGCCATGGGCCGCCCGTACGGCCGCTCCTCGGTTTTCAGCGAGTACGGCTGTTCCCTCGGGGCTGCTGTTGGACTCGCTGGTCGACTCAGTGAGTTGACTCAGCGGGTCGACTCGGTGGTTTGACTCGACGGGTTGACTCGACGGGTTGACTCGGTGTTTTGACTCGACGGGTTGACTCGACGGGTTGACTCAGCGGGTTAACTCAGCGGGTTGACTCAGTGAGTTTGACTTTTTTGAGATTTTTTGACTGGCCTTTTTTATGGGGGGTTTTTCAGGGTGGTTTTTAGGACTGGGTTGACTGGGTTTAGGCTTGAACTAGGCTATGGAATGGGGCTTACAAGGGTGAGTTTGGCTGAGTTTGGACTTGGGATTTGGGGGTATGGTCCTCCGTTCAACCAGCTATCTCTATCAACAGTGTAGCCGAAGGTGGGGTGTCTACAATACTGCTCCTCCTGCAAACGTAAACATATACCCCGATTTTGATTTCATGGAGTCTATGTCGTCTGCTATATCTGCATTTGTATACCATTCTAACACATGTTTTCCTTTACCAAAGAATAAGCTCAACTTTGATGAGCCCCTAAGATACCGTAGTATCCATTTCACTGTTGCCCAATGTTCTTTACCAGGATTGATAAGATACATGCTCACTATACCAACCGCATATGCTTTGTCTGGGTGCGTACACACTATAGCATACATTAAGCTTCCTAACGCTAAAGCGTAGGGCACCTTCTTCATCTCTTCCAACACTTCCAACTCTTCTTTGGTCTTGGGACATTGCCTATCATTCAATCTGAAGTGACCATCGATTGGAGAACTGACTAACTTTGTTGTCTTCGTGTTAAATCTTTATAGGACATTTTCAACATACCGTTCCTGTGACGACCATAGCTTTTTGGCGCTTCTGCCACGTGCGATTTCCATTCCTAAAATCTATTTAGCCGGGCCCAAGTCTTTCATTGCAAAAGATTGAGCAACTCCTGTTTTAGCCAATTAATTTTCCTGATGTCTTTTTTCATAATGAGCATGTCATTAACATATACCAAAAGAATGAGAAAATCACCATCGAAGAACTTACGTGTGAATACATAGTGGTCTGACTCCGTTCTGTCGTACTCATACTTCAACATGAACGAGTCAAATTTCTTATACCACTGCCTCGAAGCTTGCTTCAACCCATACAAGCTCTTCCTCAACTTACACACCATGTGCTCATTGCCTTTGATTTCGAATCCTTTTGACGGCCTCATGTATATTTCTTCTTCCAGATCACCATGGAGAAAAGTTATTTTGAAATCTAGTTGTTCTATCTCCAAGTTCATGCTTGCATCTAAACCAAGCAACACCCGAATGGATGTCATCTTTACAACCAGTGAGAATATCTCATCGAAATCAACTCCATTTTTTGTCCAAAACCCTTCACCACCAGTCTGGCCTTGAACCTCGGTTGTGAACTCTTTTACTCTATCTTCTTTCTGAACACAAATTTGTTGCTCAGAACTTTCTTACCCTTAGGCAATTTCATCAACTCATATGTGTGATTCTTATGTAGGGACTCCATCTCCTCTTACATAGTTTTTAACCACTTTGCCTTATGAACATCGTATAGGGACTCAGTGTAGTTTTTTGGCTTGCCCCCATCTATGTTCGCTTCCCCAAGTGTAGGGTTGCGATGTAGTAATAATCTAGGTAAGACTGAGATCGATCCACAGGGACTCGTGTTGGAATTCACAAAATACTTCCAATGGTTTCTACTTAAGAACTAACTAAACAAGAGTTAGTAATTTGGTGAAGATAGTAATTTTTGAACTAAACTGAAGGTAATCAATTAATAAAAAGCACTAGGGATTCAAGGAATAAGTCTAGAGAGATGGTCAGCCACTACGTTCTCCACTCCTTTCTTATCACGTATTTCTATGTCAAATTCTTGGAGTAGGAGGATCCATCTTAACAAACGTGGCTTAGCATCCTTCTTAGAGAGAAGGTACTTAAGTGCGGCATGGTCTGTGAATATGATGATCTTGGATCCAATCAAGTAGGACCTAAAATTGTCCAAGGAAAAAATTACGAATAAAAGTTCTTTTTCTGTAGTAGTGTAGTTTGCTTGGGCTGAGTTTAAGGTTCTACTTGCATAGTAGATAACACATAGCTTCTTCTCTTTTCTTTGGCCTAACACAGCCCCAATAGCATAGTCGCTCGCATCGCACATAATTTCAAAAGGAAGGCTCCAATCAGGTGGTTACATTATGGGAGCACATGTCAACCTACCTTTAAGTTTGTCAAAGGCATTCTGACAATCTTCATTCCACTTGAAAGAGTTCTCCTTTTGAAGAATGTTACATAAAGGATGAGAGAGTGAACTGAAGTCCTTTATGAACCATCTATAAAATCCGGCATGTCCCAAAAAGGACAGCACATCTCGTATGCTCTTGGGTGGTGGAAGGTTAAAGATAAGATCGATTTTAGCTTTGTCCACCTCGATTCTATTTTGTGAGATGATGTGACCAAGTACAATTCCCTTTTGAACCATGAAGTGACATTTCTCCCAATTCAACACAAGGTTCTTCTCTTCACATCTTTTCAACATAGATTTCAAGTGCATAAGGCACTCATTAAAGCTATAACCAAATACTGAGAAATCATCCATGAAGACTTCGAGAATTGTCCCCACCATATCAGAAAAAATACTCATCATACAACGCTGAAAAGTGGCAGGGGCATTACATAGTCCAAATGGCATCCTTCGATAAGAGAAAGTGCCGAATAGACATGTGAATGTTATTTTCTCTTGGTCCTCTAGGGTGATCTCTATTTGGTTATACCCTGAATAGCCATCAAGGAAGCAAAAATGGTAATGACCTGTCAACCTTTCTAAAATTTGATCAACAAACGGTAGGCGGAAGTGGTCTTTCCTTGTAACTGTGTTTAGCTTCCTGTAGTCAATGCACATTCTCCAACCGGTAGTGACTCTGGTTGGCACGAGTTCATTATTGGCATTGGCTACGATGGTTATTCCGGATTTCTTAGGCACCACTTGAGTTGGACTCACCTATTGACTATCGGATATTGGGTAAATGATACCCACATCCAATAGTTTCACCACTTCGGCCTTAACCACCTCCTTCATGTTTGGATTGAGTCGTCTTTGTAGTTGCCTAGATGTCTTCACATTCTTCTCAAGGTGTATGCGATGAGTACAAATCAGTGGGTCTATGCCTTTGAGATCCGCAATTAACCATCCAATAGCACTCTTGTGCGCTATTAGAGTGGCTATTAGCCTACTCTCTTGTTCCTCATCCAAGTGGGAAGAAATCACCACCGGATATGTCTCTCCTCAACCTAAATATAGTATTTCAAATCACTTGGTAATGGTTTTAGGTCGAGTGTTGGTGCCTTGATATTGGATGGGCGGGGTTTGTTCTCGCTTAATGGTAAAGGTTCAAATAGTGCCCTCCATCTTTTGTTATCAAGTACCGGCATTACATCCAAAATGGCATCTATCTCTCGTATTGTGTTATCATTTATCTCATGAGAGTGGGCCAAACATGCCTCCAAATGGTCGGAATATAATGTCGAGGGGAATGTCTCCTCCACGAATGATTCAATCAAGTTTATCTCATGGATTTCATCATTAATTTCCCGAGGTTGTTTGCATAAATCAAATATATTCAGCTCGAGTGTCATATTTCCAAAGGACATTTGTACAAGCCCGTTTCTACAATTGATAATCGCATTTGAAGTAGCTAGAAAAGGGCGGCCAAGTATGACGAAAATTTGAGCATCAGTGCCTATCACGGGATGTGTATCCAAGACAATAAAGTCTACTGGGTAGTAGAATTTATCAACTTGGATTAAGACATCCTCAATCACTCCTCTCGGTATACGAATAGATCTATTAGCAAGTTGGAGTGTGGTTTTGGTGGGTTTGAATTCACCTAACCCAAGTTGTTCATAAACCGAGTATGGAATGAGTTTAACACTTGCCCCTAAATCAAGTAAGGCTTGTTTTATCCGGTAGTCACCTATGATGCATAAGATGGTTGGACTACCCGAATCCTTGTATTTTTGGGGCACCTCTTGTCTGATAATAGCACTCAAATTCTCAGTCAAAAGTACTTTGCTGTGAACATTATGTTTCCTTTTGACTGTACACAATTCCTTTAGAAATTTGGCATATGATGGTATTTGTTTTATGGCATCCAACAACGGGATGTTGATCTTCACTTACTTAAAAACCTCTAAAATTTTCAGGTTTTTGTCTAAAGGTTTGGGTGAAATCAACCTTTGGGGAAACGGGGCAACCGGCTTGTATTGCCTTTCCGGTTCTTTCTCATGTGGAGTGTTGTTCGAGCTATCATCCTCTTTGGAAATTTTCGGATCATTAGGCTTTGGGGCCTTCACCGGATTAGATTTATTGATTATTTTTCCACTTCTCAAAGTGGCGATAACTTGAACATGCTCCGCATGTTGAGAGGATGACCTTGCGTCTTCTATCTCAAATTGGGTTCTTGGGTTAGGAAAAGGTTGGGTAGGTAGTGTGCCTTTCTCCCTAACACTGAGGTGAGATTCAACTCTAGCCATTGAGATTTTCAAGTCATTGATGGCTTGAGATGAATTTTGATTAAATTTCAATTGCTCTTGCATGAACCCATCAATTTTCAGAGAATTATTCTTGTTATACTCAGCTTGAACCGATACAAATGCACCCAACATCTCCTCTAGTGTAGCTTTTGGTGTAATCACTAGGGATGGACCTAATAAAGGTTGAACTTGAGGAGTATTGTTTGCATTCGTAGTGGGTCCATTCCTCCAACTGAAGTTGGGATGGTTCTTCCAACTAGAATTATATGTGTTTGAATTTGGAGCACTAAATGGCCGTTGATAACTGTTTATGGCATTTGATTGTTCTTGTAAGATATCTTGGAATGCTGAAATTGTGGGACAATCTTGTGTTGCACATTGATTTCCGGCACAAATTTCACAAACAGTTTCAACGTCTTTTGAGTTGATCGTCTCTCCTTTCTTCAATTCCATGGCCTTGACTTTTCTTGTGAGGCTAGCCACACGTGCACTTATGTTATCTTCTTCTGAGAGAACATAAATTCCTCCCTTTTCCTTTTGTTGGCTTGTCTTGGAATTTGTTGGTCTAGATGTATCCCAAGACTATGCATTCTCGGCTAATTCATCAAAATAGTCCCATGCTTCCTCGGCTTCCTTATTCATGAATTCTCCATTACACATCATCTCTACGAATTGGCGCATGGGTGAAGTTAGTCCTTCATAGAAAAAGCTTATTACCCGTCAAATTCCGTAGCCATGATGTGGGCATGCATTTAACAAGTCCTTGAATCTCTCCCAACATTGGAAGAAGGTCTCATCCTCCTTTTGGGCAAAATTCATGATAAGGTGCCTCAACATGATCGTTTTGTGAGTAGGGAAGAACTTTTTAATGAACTCCCTAGACATCTCAGTCCATGTGCCAATTGATCTTGGCCTTAATGCATGAAGCCAACCTTTAGCTTTCTCTTTAAGAGTAAAAGGAAATAATTTGAGTCTTACCACATCGTCGGTTACGTTTGCAAAGTGCATTGTGGCTATCACCTCATCAAATTCCTTAAGATGTTGATAAGCACTTTCACTGTCTAGTCCATGGAATCTCGGGAGGAGTTGGATTACTCCCGATTTTAAATCTATGTTCCCTGCATTTTATGAAAAAACTATGCATGAGGGAGTGCTCGGTCTTGCTGGTTGCAAGTAATCACATATTGTTCTAGGTCTGGAAATATTCTCGACCACATTTTCTCCCGTTTCGGTTTGGTTTTGGCCCAGATTTTGATTGGCCATAGGGTTGGGTTGATTTGCAGCCATACTTTCAAACAAAATTGGATAATTTAGACGTCTCTTAACACGTGACTCTTTATCAATTCCTTCAACTATTCCCCCTCACTAATGAGTCGGTTATTAGAATCCCGAACTCAATGTGGCATGAAAATTCAAAAGAATAAAGCGAAAAAGAAGAATTCTTCCTTCCTTTCTTTACTCTTCTCTAAGACTGAAGCACAAGGTGTCTTGCAATGGCTGAGCCAGAAGCAAAGATAGAGACTGATTTCTCCTAGTCAATAGGGGTTCAGAGAACTCCCCACCCACTCTTTGAATCTTTTGAGAAAAGTGCAGAAAAAGAAGAAAGAGGAATAGAATTGAGAAGAGAAATCACTGAGCATAAGGTGATCCAAGACGGCAATGCCACCCAATAGGAATCAAGGCGGCTCAAGGCCAACCTATCAGAGTCCAAAAAATGAGTCTCCACCCACTCTACAAGAGATGAATGCGATAGGAATGAATAGGAGAAGAAGAAGAGTACGGTTGGAAGGACAAAACCTGCTTTGAGAACTTAAGATGCCTAATTTCTTCTTCAACTTCCTAAAAATCCCTGCAAAAGAAAAAAATCAAAATAAAACAAACTAAGTTAGTACAAGAGTCCTAAAAATCTCAAATAGAGACTATTTTCAAAAATTTTGTGAAAAACCGTCAAAGTCCCCGGCAGTGGCGCCAAAAACTTGTTCGCTTCCCTAAGTGTAGGGTTGCGATGTAGTAATAATCTCAATAAGACTGAGGTTGATCCACAGGGACTTGTGCAGGAATTCACAAAATACTTCCAATGGTTTCTAGTTAAGAACTAACTAAACAGGAGTTAGTAATTTGGTGAAGATAATAATTTTTGAACTAAGCTGAAGGTAATCAATTAATAAAAAGCACTAGGGATTCAAGGATCCACTTGTAGCAATCCTTGATGCTTAATTCGATGTGGTTTCTCACTTTCTCAACTAGAATCGAAATTAAGTCCTATCTAGCTGGATAATAGAGCAGTTAAAACAAACAATCTGCCATATGTGTGATTCATGTACATGATTCTCTCAATTCAATCTAGGACTTGAGCACACTCAATTGCATAGGTCAATCCTGACTCTAATAGGTTAAGATCACAATCATAATCATCATTAAATCCTGTCACAAGGTATAACTAGATCATGATTTGAACTTGATTCAAATCATATACACAATCTCACATAATCCAGAAATTCCAAAAAAATAGAACTTTTGATATGAAGTTCCCACATGAGGATCGTAAGTCTAGAGTGTATTGAATACAATTCCTCGGAACATACAGGTCTAGAATAACTTAAAACAATTAAGAACTCAAGTGATTCTTCTAAACATCCATGAGTCATCATAAGATTAAGAAAAACTAAGAACTTTATTCAAACTTCAAACCATTATTCTTCACTAATAAACCAACTTGAAACCAAATCAAACGAATTGAAACATCTTAAATTCACTACAAGCTTCACCTATTAGCCCTAGCTAAGAGGTTTAGCCGTTCATGATCCAAGGAAACATGAAAACAACTAAGAAAAGCATAAAACTAGAAGTACAAACTAGGAGTTGTAGAACTCCGGATCTGACTTCCGTCGTCTCCCACCGTGCTTAATCTCTTCTAGGATGCCTTAGGAAGAAGCCCTAGGTCCCCTTTTATAGAATAGTACAGAAGGTTTCGGATTGCGCAGGAAATTTCGGACTGCGTAGAGAAAATTGAAGCTTCTTGGACAAGTTCTGTTACACAGACGATCGGTCGCACGACCGGTCTGAGCTCTTGGACGCAAAAACAATCCAGTGACTTTTTCATAAATTTGAACTCAGACTTTTAATTCGAGAACCGATCGAACGATCGGTCTGAGAAGTGGACGACTGGTCATGGATGGTCCAGCAAGGTATGCAATATGGCCCCTTCTATTAAGCATTCGGACTGGTCATGGATGGTCCAACAAGGTATGTAATATGGCCCCTTCCGTTGAGCATTCGGACTGGTCGGACGACCGGTCCTGGGCTATGGACGACCGGTCGGACAACTGGTCTTTAGTGTATTCTTCTGCCTTCTTTTTTCTCTCCTTTGACTTCTTTCTTGCATCCTTTGACGCTTGGTCTTGTGATCTTCAATGCTTGTAAATAGCGTTTTTAAGCCTTCTATTGATGGATCCTCTCTCTTATTTCTATAACCACAAAACCATGCATTAGTTGGGTCTTTAATCATATATTTCAAGCATAGTTAGTGATAAGATGGGGTTAGAATATGCACATTTAAGAGCTCAACAATCTGTAAGCATAATATACTCATGGCCTGAGTATTTCCTGGACGATTGTCTCTTCGTAGATGATCTCCTCACCTGTGGCTCATCAGGTGGATCAATGGGGGTTGCTCCCTCGGTTCATCATGAACTGCCTCATTTCCATCTGCTAGAGAAATATCATTGTCCCCTGCTTCCTGTTGCACTCCCATACAAGAGGAGTGATCAGAACCATACTAACCAGCTTACCTGAACTAGGCTGAGTCTTTTCTTCCTTTTCAATGTCTTCAACACACT
This sequence comes from Liriodendron chinense, assembly GCA_003013855.2. Taxonomy (NCBI): domain Eukaryota; kingdom Viridiplantae; phylum Streptophyta; class Magnoliopsida; order Magnoliales; family Magnoliaceae; genus Liriodendron; species Liriodendron chinense. Next base: position 2,037,084 of record PVNU02002194.1, on the reverse strand, counting down.
GATCTTTAAAGAAAATCACATCTCTATTTCTGACTACTTTCTTTTCTACCAGATCCCACATTCTATAGTCGAACTTTTCGTCTGCTTACCCCAGAAAAATACAATGCCTAACCTTCATATCTAGCTTGGACCTCTCGTCTCTGAAAATATGAACGGACACCCGGCATCTAAACACCTTGAGATGACTATAGGACACAACCTCCCCAGTCCACACCTTCTCAAGAACCTCTCCATTCAATGGAGTTGAAGGAGACATGTTTATCAAATATACAGTTGTGCTCATTGCTTCTCCCCAAAATGTCTAAGGTAACTTGGCATGAGAAAGCATGCATTTGATTCTCTATACAATGGTGCGATTCATATTTCAGCTACACCATTATGTTGAGAAGTCTTAGGTACTATTTGTTCATGCCTTATACCCAAGGACTTACAATATTCATCAAATGCTCAAATGTATTCCCTTAATAATCAGTGTGAATGCACTTTAATGGTCTACCAATTTCTCTCTACCATGGCATGAAAGTATTTGAAAACACCAAGAACTTGATCCTTGGTTTTTAATGCATGTGCCCAAACCTTCCTAGACGCATCATCAATAAAAGTAACAAAGTACAAAGTCCCACTTAAGGTTCTAGTCCCCATCGGACCACATACTGAAATTATACCTTTTGGATTGAAAGGCATGTTGGTGCGGAAACCTTTGAGAGCAACTAGTATTATGGCTAAGTCCTATAGGGGGAATTAGGACTTTTTTAAATTCTTTTTACCTACTTAACAGTTTTAACAAATTAAACTAAGTAAGCAAGAACACTTCGGCTTCCAAGCCTGAGTGGGTCCAATCACAAGACTAGCATATGGTTTAAGCAATAATCTTCCTAGTTTAAGCATGCATAGATAATCAAATGATTTAACTAAACAGGCTCCTAATCTATGCAACCTATGTAAAGTTATGAGAATGGATCAATAAGCTCAAGTCTACACAACTAAGTGAGAGTACATCTTGTGTGTGAATGTGCCTTTTTAGTGCCTAACATATATTCTAATTAAGCATTCATAATTAAGCAATTAATTACAACGCATAATAAGAAATATGCTCAAATACAATCACAAACACAAGCATGTATAGTGGTTCGACTACTTGTCTACTCCACTCTCGGTTCAAGTACTCAACCCCTTTAAGCACACCAACATTCACTAGGGAGTTTACATATGGTTCCTCCCAACCAAGGTGTTTTAAATCGACTCCACCCAACCGAGGAGTTTACAGGTTCCTCCCAACCTATAGGACCTACTCAAGGTCACCTCAAGTCTTACTCAAGGACAATGCACGTTCACTCCCGTGTCGGAGGCCCCCCTTTGGAGACTTTATTTAGGCTTAACAAACGAGCAAAGGAGCGCCAAACAACCCCTAGTCTTTAGGCCGACAAATGTGCTAAGGAACGACCGATATCCCTAGAGTTTTAGGCTCAACTAATAAGTCAAAGATCGGCAAACGACCATAATTCGAGTTTGACAAACAAACTCTGTACTCAACTCCCACAGGGAATTGAGTGGAAGGACTCTCTAGAAAGACAACCTTACTTGTCGGATGAGCCCCTTGTTCAGCGCCAATTCGGGTTGCTTGATCTCCGTTCTCCCATGCTTCAATCAGCTTCTCTTGCTCCCCCGATCGTGTTGCCGCTGCCTCACTAATGCCTCAGCTACACTTGATCAACCACCTTGTAAATGATGCCTTTGAGATGCCCAAGGTGATAGGAGGGTAGGTTTGAATCTCTACAACCTATGGGAATGGGTTTCCTAGAGGGTCTCACCTACAAAGATCTCATCATATTGTATTGGATAGGAATATGACTATCAAGATCAATCTAATCTCTAGAGATCAAAAGAGGGACAAGTGCATCTTCTTCTTAAGCTTTGAGTGCTCCATGCTTGTGATGAATCACAAAGAAGATCACTTGTTTGGGTTCGGAATAGATCTCTTAATGATCTTCAACAATGGTAGCTTCTATCTCCTCAAAATCCCCTCTCTTGGCTAAAAAACGAATCTCCCACTTTAAATAGGTTTTCTTCCAACGGTAAAAAAAAGGGCAGATTCGCGTATCTCCGATTAATCGAAAAAAGGTCCGATTGATCGGAGACCTGTCTGATTGATTGGAGACATGTCCGATTGATCGAAAATCTGTCCATAAAACTTTCTAAAAGATATTCCAATTAATCGGAATCATGGTCTGATTGATCAGACTGACCCCTTCCGATGGATCGAAAATCTATCCGATTGATCGAAAATTTGTCCAGTGGATTTTCAAACTTGCTGGAACAAATTTCGATTGATCAAGACTTCTGTCTGATCGATCGCAGTCCAATCGAAACTCCTGTTCGATTGATCGGAGATCAATCAGAAACTGTTGTTTTAGCTGAATTGTTTACAGTAGTTTCTACCTTTTTAATTAGTCTAACTTATCATATTTTTCATGGAGTTCTAAGACTAATGATGATAACTAAGGGTATACCTAGTTGGTCCAAGTCATTTAAGAGGTTATAGGTTTGGGTAGGTTCAAGGTTAAGGCACACTAAGACATCTCTTTTACCTGTTTCTTCATCCTTGATGCAGCTGGTCCGTCTTGAGTCTTCGGTCTTCATCTTCATTAAGCTCAACCAACACTAGATTCACTAACCTAAGTGATTGAAAAACAAGGTGCACCAGTATGCCACAGAAAAGTGCACTAACACATACATCAAAATAAACCAGATCTAATGTATTTAATTTATTAACATGAGAAGCAATTTTAACAAAAGAAACTCTATGTGTTAGTGCACTTTTCTGTGGCATACTGTTATAGGCATAATGGTGGAGATAAGATTTCACGCGGAAATGCCCATTTCGCCCTCGAGATGATCTGATCAAGAGTCGCAGAACGGGTAAAAGTGGAGTGCGGGTTCGACTCTCGAGATCGTAAGCTCGGGAGTCGAAGAATGGATAAGTGCGGGACGTCCATTCGACTCTCGAGATCATCTGATCGAGAGTCGAATATTGGATAAGTGCGGGACGTCCATTCGACTCTCGAGATCATCTGATCGAGAGTCAAATATTGGATAAGTGTGGGACGTCCATTCGACTCTCGAGCTCACCTGATCAGGAGTCATAGATTGAAAAATACGGAGCAGCTATTCGCAAGTCTCGAGTCTTCGTAACCGATAGTCAAATACAGCAAAGCTCGATCCGCGAGCAGACCTTCTCACAAGTCGTTGAAAGACGTTACACCTAAGTGTGTACTTGGACTCGCGACCACATTCTAACATGCGAGCAGCTTGTCCAATCCCTCTGCGACACCAAGCAGGACTACATTCAGTTCGGTGGTTTCCGTCTTGTCGGCGTCTCCTTCCTTTTCGGAAGCTATGACTCCAACTACGGGCGTCTCCTTCCTTTTCGGAAGCTATGACTCCAACTACGGGCGTCTCCTTCCTTTACGGCTTCCAGTTTATCATGACACATCAGCGTTATTACCACGCTTACTGGCAGCCCATATAGGTCGGCTTTTAGGCTTATCTTCTCTAAATGGATCCGGATCTCAAGGGATTGCCATCAAGGGGCGTGATTGTTGAAATAAATCATTGGGTTGGATCTGACTCAAAAGATAGGATCTTATCCCACGAAATCAGCAAGATCTCAGTATCGTACGCGACATCAATGGGATTTCGACATCTTACGTAACAAATTGGATTGCCTCCAGATCTATATAAAGGGGTGGCTCCATTAAGAGCAGGTACGCACACAACATTCAATCTTGGACCCATTTTGCTTGGCTTCTCTTCTTACTGCGGCCTAACTTAAGCATCGGAGGGCTAACGGCTGGTCCCCAGCCACCCTTATTTGTTGTCTTGCTTCAGGTCTGGTGGTGGAAATCCCTGCTGGAGTGAAGGAGAAAAGCCGGAGGATCTCGTTACAAAATCTGACATTAACACATACTAGTGCACCTTATTTGTCAATTACGTAGGTCAGTAAGTCTAGTGTCGATTAAACTTAAAGAAGACGAAGACCGAAGACTCAAGTGGACTTGCTGCATCAAGGAAGAAGAAACAAGTAAAAGACATGCCTTAGTGAGCCTTGAACCTTGAACCAAACCAAAACCCAAACCTCTAGATGACTTTGACCCAATTGGAATACCATTAGTCATCTTAAATTGACCTTAGGTGTCTCAAAAGATCACTCAAAGAATGGCCAAAGAGGCTGCCCTTGCCGCTGTAAAACACAACTCAATACAGCTAGCAAAATAGGTCTGCCAACAGGTCCCGACCTATCACCGATCGGTTATCAGAGGATCAAATAGGATAATAAGCAAAATCGTCCCAGGCTTAAAATTGACTGGTCAAAGACCGATTGGCTAGATTGTCCGACCGGTCGCGATCAACCTAGTTAGGACAACAACAAAACTGCCTGTTCAGGTCATAATTTGATCGATTGGCCAACCAGTCATGGACCCTATCCGACCATTCATTGTTGAGGGTCGATCGGTCGGATTCTAGCCATTTTAAATTCGTTGGAGCTTTTCTATATAATCGCAAAGCTTTGTTTGGGGTCTAAGGAGAGAGATTTTAGTATATTAAAAGCTACGCTTATTGTCCGTACTATTAGGCTCTAATCCTAAGCATTCCAAGTCATCTTCCTTGTGTTTGATCACATGATGAAGCATTCAAAACTCATGTGAAGATGGACTTGCTCTCTTGATCTTTAGAATTTTAAGCACCTTGACCATATGCAAATCATTTGTCTAAACCCTTCTGAAGATCCTATTAGGTGGAATTCCTCTAGGCAACCAACTCCTACTAGTTGTAGAGAATTCACACCGTCTCTTATAACCTTGGGCATCTCAAGAGAATCACATGCGAGGTGATTGATCGGTGGAGCTGAGGCATTGGTAATGCAGCGGCAACACGATCTGGGGAGCATCGGGAAGTTGATTAAGGCACGGGAGAGCGGAGATCAAGCAACCTAAGAAGGTGCTGAACAATGGGCTCATCCAACAAGTTAGTGTCATTATGAGAGTCTGGTTGCACTCCTTCCTCGTGGAGGATTGAGTATGAAAGTTTGGATTTACAAACTCGAACATGTTTCCAAGGGGAGCATCCAGCAGGAGCGTACGTGTGGACCCTCGCCGTTTCTGTGCTCCCACACGACGTTCTCGTCCCTTCCCCTTTCGGGAATAGAAGGAGAGGAGGATGCGTGAGTGCGAAATCGCCGTTTGTGCTACTGGCTTGCCTCGTTCCCGAGGGCTTTGTTTGTTGTTGTATTGAGCTGGATGTGTTTAAGTGAGTTTATATAAGACCAGAGTCGCCACTAGCCAATTACTTCGAATCTACAGTCGGCTAGACCCCGTAGAAACATTAGAGAAGGGGATCCGAAGATTCTTTCCTCTAAAATGACTCCTGTTGATCTGCGGCCAGAGATTCGAGGTAAGGGATCATGGTTACAGGGTGGGAAGAGGTTAAGCACCCCACGCACTGCCCGTACCAAAGTACGGTCTCTACTTACTTGAAAGTCTGTTTTAATCCTCGTACATTCTCATAGATGACATGATGCATGAATGCGGGTCTGAACAGTAAGAGTTTTTGATGGGCAGGTTCCAACAACGGGCAAGCCCAGAGCATACGCTCGAACTGACAGGTGCTTAATTTAAGACGTATGCAGTGTGCTTGGATAATCAAGGTGTTTTATAGTGAAGCATGAATGCAGGTCTGAACAGTAAGAGTTTCTGATGGGCAGGTTCCAACAACGGGCAAGCCCAGAGCATACGCTCGAACTAACAGGTGCTTAATTTAAGACATATGCAGTGTGCTTGAATAATCAAGGTGCTTGCAGTGAAGCAGGGGGGTTGGAAGAAAAGTAAATGTTGCACTTATGCTAGATGCAAATGAGATGATGCTGAAAAAAGAATAGCTGGATGGACGGAGGTGTCGCAAGGGTTGGCTTGGAGTGGCTGGATCAAGACTTGGATGGCTTGGGAGACTTGGACCAGTGGTCAGGCTGGGCTGGACCAGGGCTAGGCTCTCCTCACTCTGGCTCTCCTTGGTGGGAACATGGGCTAAGGGGTGGAGAAGGAAACTCGAACGAATGGACTCTCTCTGGCCTGTTGTTGTGTTGAAATGGGAAAGGGAGGGGGATATTTATAGCAGCGGGCAGTGGCAGAGCTCGTAAATATTTTTGGGCGGCCTGCTATGGGCCGCCCGTACGGACGTTCCTCGATTTCCAGCGAGGTACGGTCGCTCCCTCGGGGCTGCTGTTTGGCTCGGTGGGTTGACTCAGTGAGTTGACTCAGCGGGTCGACTCGGTGATTTGACTCAGCGGGTTGACTCGGTGTTTTGACTCGACGAGTTGACTCAGCGGGCTGAGTCAACTCAGCGGGTTGACTCAGTGAGTTTGACTTTTTTAGGATTTTTTTACTGACTTTTTTTATGGGGGGTTTTTCAGGCTGATGTTTAGGACTGGGTTGACTGGGTTCAGGCTTGAACTGGGCTATGGATTGGGGCTTACAAGGGTGAGTTTGGCTGAGTTTGGACTTGGGATTTGGGGGTATGGTCCTCCATTCATCCAGCTATCTCTACCAACAGTGTAGCCGAAGGTGGGGTGTCTACAGTACGTTAGGTTCTAAGATTATAACTGAAGGGTAGGGAGATCCTTGTCAAACTCCTGAATTGGATGGAACCCATAAACATCTCGGTTGAGAGATGAACCAATAAAATCTCCTTCATAGGTTGGGAGGAACCTTGTCAAACTCCCCGGTAAGGTGGAACCGATTTAAAACACCTAGGTTGGGAGAAACCTGATTTAAACTCCCTAGTGAATGCCAGTGTGCTCAAGGGATGAGTACTTGAACCGGGAGTAGAGGAGACTCATAGTCGAGCCACTATACATGCTTGTGTTGTGATGTATTTGAGCACATTGTTATCTTAACATTGTATGTTTAATTACTTAATTATGAATGGTTGATAGGAATGTATGCTAGGCACTAAATATGCATATTCGTACACAAGATGTACTTTCACTAAGTAGTGTAGACTTGATCATTATGATCCATTCTCATATAGTCTATATAGGTTGCATAAATCAGGTTCTTGATTAGTTAAATCATTTGATTATCTATGCATGCTTAGGCTAGGTTGTTTAATTTCTTATATATGCTAGCCTTTTGATTGGACCCACTTAAGCTTGGAAGCTAAGTGTTCTTGCTTAGTTAGTTTAATTAGGCAAGAGGTTTTCAAAATGGATTTTAAAACGGTCCTAATCACCCCCCCCCCCCCCCCCCCCCCCCCCCCCCCCCCCAAGGACTTAGCCATAATTTTAGTTGCTCTGTCAAGCTTCCGCGTATAAGCGTAGGGTGTTGTGTTAGATGATCCGCTGCACAATTTCACTATGTTATTTGCCTGATAAACAATTAATGCAGGTTTTAAGGGGTATACCTGACATGTCTAGGAGGAGATGCTTCTTCTCCAGTATTTGAAGCCCCTTCTCGCTCATGTTGCCTAGCCGCCTTTGTCACACATATGTAACTGAATCTTCTACAGTGTTTAGTTCACCCTTGTAGACTATCACATATGTCTTGTATAGGGTGCAACATTTCTCCTCTCTCACCACAATCAACGACCCTTTGATGAGCTTCCAGTGTTCGTCACCAAATTGGCTTTCATAGTCCTCACCACCCAACCTTCCTGCCGACATAAGGTTGAAGCGAAGGTAAGGAACATGCCTCATATCCTTCAATACTAATACGCAACCTATATTAGTCTTCACATGTATATCACCAATCCTCATGATTTTAGATATTCCTGAATTTTTCATTTTTACTGTCACATAGTCACCTAACTTGTAGCTAGTGAAGTATTGTCTTTGTAGAGTAGTATGATAAGACACCTATGTCAACTACCCAGTCTGAGTCTTAACACGTAGCAGTGAGACACTCGTTGTTTCGGTCAAAAGTATAACAACCATATCGACATCAGAGGTGACTGCAATAGTTTTAATTCATCTTTCTCCTTCCCTTTATCCTTTTTCTTTACCTTCTTCTCGTTGTGGCACTCGTTTTGGTAGTAGTCCATCTTGTCACAATTTCAACACTTTACATCTTTCCTGAATTTTGACTTGCCTCTAGACTTCTCACATTTGTGATACTTCCTCTATTTTCCTCTACCCGCTCTTTTGATACCAGGCCTCCTGTTGTGACGACCATTGAGATTTTCTTCTTGTCTCCTTATTGAGCAGACAACTTGTCATTTGGTCCATGGACACCTTCCTTTTAGGTGCAGAGTTAGTTAGACACACTACTAATATCTCCCAGCTATCAGGCAACGAACTAAGCAATAGTAGGGTCTGTAACTCATCATCCAGAACCATCTTCATGGTGGAGACTTCGTTCATAATGTTGCTCACCTCATTCATGTGCTCAACAACTAAGTTATTCTCTTTGTATTTCAAATTCACAAGTCTTTTTATCAGGAAAATTTTATTTTCAATTGTCTTCTTATCATACAGCCCTTCAAATTTCTACCATAGACTAGCAGCAGAGGTTTCAGTAGACACGTAGTGGAACACATTGTCATCTAACCACTCTTTAATAAACCCCACCGCCTTACGGTCTAACTTCTTCCAATCTTTAACGGACATATCTGCTGGCTTAGTAGTATCACTTGAAAGCAGTGTGTACAAATCCTTACAATAAAGGAAATCTTCAGTCTTAGTTTTCCAGATGGGCCAATTGGACCCATTCAAGCTGATCATCCTTGTTGAGTCGCCCTCCATAATTCAAACAATACATAGTCCCTTCTTTAAACCATGCGCTCTGATACTACTTTTGTTGAAGAAGGATGCACAATAGTTGGATCTCGCAATCCCCAACTTACAGAATTATAGAATATTTGAGTTGCATAAAACAATCTTAAATATCTAAGATGAATAATCATAATCACCACACAATGTACAATGAATTTTTACGTGGAAAACCCTCTAGTGATAATGGTAAAAACTATGGGACCTGGTCCAGTCAACAAATCCATTATGTAAAACGTATTACACAACAATCATGAGTTTATCACAACACTCGGATCCAATAGCTTCACCCCTTGGGTGGATTATAATTAAAGAGAATGAGTAAGAAAGAGATCTCACCAATGAGGATTGAAAAATCCTCAGAAACTGTCCTTAAAGAGGCTATGAACTTAGGCCAGCGATGTGGATGATCTTCACGAATCTGGTCTTCTTCTTTCTCTCTCTCTGATCTGGACTTCTTCTCTCTTTCTCCAAACTCTCTCTCTCTTTCTCTAGAACATGGTTCTCACCATCTAGAACGTGTGGAATTACCCTAATCCCGTAATAACAAGTGCTTTTATAGTACTAAGTCAGAATTAGAAAAAAAAAACGCGCAAAACTGCGTAAAACAGTCGCGCGGCCGTTGGTTGACCGATCCGAAGGTTCAATCACCCGAACATGGCCAAAATATGTCTAGCGAGCAATGCACCCATCCGGGAAATTTTGGCCGACTGTCAAGGGGAAGTCGGTCAACCTATGACCCACAAAATAGTCTCTACATCAGTGGCTACTGCACAGTGTTCCGTGGGCCCCTCCATAATGTATGTATTTTACCCACGCTGTCTATCTAATTTTCAAGATCATTTTAGGACATGATCCTAAAATGAGGCAGATCTAACCCTATAGTGGACCACATAGCAAGAAAACAGTGGCTATTGCGCCACCATTTAGAAACTTCTTGCCGGCCATGTTTATTTTGCATTCCAGCTGTTGACTTCGTAACACAGACATGTATGACAAATATCAACTTTGTGCCCCTGAGAAGTTTTTAATGGCAGGCATTCAATTACCAGGCGCAGATTGGGTACTCCTCCCGCGAGGACTTAGCTAGAGACGACGGTCATGTCAGGGGCTTGTGGGGGCCACCATGATATATATGTCTTATCCACCCCGTCCATCTATTTGAAAGATTATTTTAGGGCAAGGGATTGAAAGCTTAAGTGGTCCATGCCAAGTGAAGTAGTGGGGAATTAAAGCCAACCGTTGAAAACTTATTTGGGCCATAAGTTTTGGATCAAGCTGATATTTATGTTTTCCCTTCGTACAAATGTATGTGACCTTATGAGCAGGTTGGATGGCAAATTAAAAACAAGGTGGCCCTCAAAAGGTTTCAATAGTGGGATTCATTATCACCATTGCTTCATCTAGTATGGTTCACTTGAGTCTTCGATCTGCCTCCTCCTTAACCTAATGTCCTAAAATGATCTCTCAAAGTGGATGGACAGCTGGGATAAAACACATATATTACGGTGGCCCCACAGAGGCACTGACAGGACCGTCCGTCTCTAGCTAGGTCCAGGTGGGGTTAGTACCCAATCCGCGCCTTCAATTACCAAATTTTCCTGTAGTCTACGTGAGATTTGGATCTAGCTTATGTCCTAACAGGATCTAAAAATTGGATGAACGGCGTGGATAAAATACATACATCATGGTGGGGCCCACTGAGCACTGTCTGTAGCTACTGAGTTAATCACCAGGGAAACGCCCATCCGTCTATTGTGGGGTCCCCAGATGAAAGCTTGCTTCTAAGTTCCCACGCCTTTCTTCATCGCAAACTGTCCCCCATGCTTCAGTAGTCCGCGGGATATATATCTCTTAGCTCCGCATAGAAAGAAAGTAGGGGCCCATCTTTCATATGTGCTGCTACTAAAGGTGAATGCATAATCTGCTAGTTGGTCACGTGTATGGGTGATCAGAACGGCTAAAGTGGGTCCCATCATGAATGGTAAGAAGGAAAATATAGAATGCTGAAAATGACCGTGGCCGCCCGATCTGTTGATGACTGAAATACTAAAATGGACAACAGATTACTTCAAAGCATATGTCTAGTCTACCATCATTGTTGCTAACCATGGGGCCTACCTCCTTAAGTCGGTCTGACACCATTATACATGGCCTATCATAGGACGAGAGCGGACGGAATCCGATTGCGTGCTGAGTAACTCAGTACGCTAAACGTACTGAGTAAAGGTCTATTTTATCCAATCGTACATCCATTTGAAAAGTTCATTATAGGAGGTGGGACTAAACTTGAAGCATATGCACATCTCCGTTGAAAACTTATTGGGGGCACAAATGTTTTGGATCAAGCTGATATTGGCTTTTTTTCCTTCAGCTGTATCTATGTGATCTTATAAACAGGTTGGATGACAAATAAATATCATTGTGGGTCTTAGGAAGGTTTCAAGGGTGCAAATCATTATTCCGAGTATTTCTTATGCATCATTCACTTGAGCTTTAGATATGCTACAATTTTAGGCACGACCTTAAAATTAATTGAAAAAACAGATGGGAAGCGTGGATAAACCACAAACCGTCACAGTGGGCTCAACTTGATATGATAAAAGTGTAGTAACTCAGTAGGCAATTCAATTTCAAAAGGGATATTAGTTGATAAATTTGATTAGTGACATGATTATGAGGTTAGTCCTTTTATCAGAAGTCTTTTCTTTTATAGTCTTTTAGGCAGTATTTGATTTTTTTAAGACAAAAATGCCCCTCTACCCAACCATCCCCTCACATGGCTGCAGCTAGAGTTGTATATGAGCCAAGCTAGCTCAGTTACCTCGCTCCACTCGGCTTGAACCAGCTTAATTCAGCTTGATTCAAAGGTTGGGTTTGAACCAAGCCGAACCATTTTTTCAAGCTGAGCTCGAGCTAACCCAAGCTCGATTCGGCTCAGCTTGAAGTTCAACTCAATTGAAGCTCAATTCGGCTCGACTCAACTGACTTAGTTGGAAAAGTATGTTTTTTTAGTCCCGCATCAGAAGTGAACAAAGAAATGAGTGGTGAAACTCTCTATAAAAGTAAGTGGAGTCGTGTAAATGAGCTTTGGGCTACCTTTGGGCTCGATTTTAAACAATTTTAGGTCGGGCTTTGGGTTGGGCCTATTTAAAATTTTATTTTTTCCAAGCTCGAACTCGGCTCGAATTGGGCTCGAACTCGGCTCAAAAGCTTAGTTGAGCCAGCTAGAAGGCCGAGCCCAGCTAAACACAAGCTAGGGTGGTCATTGAACGAGCTAGGCTTGAACCGGGCAAAGCTCGGCTCAACTCGGCTCATGTACAGCTCTAGCTGTAGCTGAATGTGGAAGTTGAGAGGGCCTTTTAAGAATGGGGGTGTGGGCCTATTAAATTAATGATTAGGTCTATCCCTCAGTTGATTTGATCTGTTGACTTTAATATGACGGTCGTGAATCCACAGAAGGGTCATTTAAAAAAAAATAGAACTTTTTATGGCCCACACTTGCATTAACACTATGAGTTAATTTTGAACTGCTTCCTCCAATGTGTCCAATCTGTGATGAGTTTTTCCCTCAAACATGGACAGATGGCATGAAATTAAAACCTCATTGATGTGGATGCCTTAGATCTGCTCCCCCCCCCAAAACACACACACACACACACACACACACACACACACAAAAGATGTGGGATGGGTATAATAAGTGGGTCCCTTGCACGGTGAAGGCCATTTGGCTGTTAGGACCATTGTCACCTCCATGGGACCCACTCTGACGAGCATCCAACGTCATTCCCTCCATTCCAGTGAGCTTCTCAGTTTTTTTTTTTTTTTTTTTTTTTTTTTTTTTTTTTTTTTTTTTTTTTTTTAGATTCTCGGCTACAATCTCCAATATAGAAGCTATGACGACCAAAGGTATGTTTAGGTTAGGATAATAGTAACTCAATGAAAGGAGTTTGTGAAAGGGAGGAGGGTGTGGTGGTTCCTTTTATAATTTTTATAATTTTTTCTTAGTTTTATGGGTATGAAAGGTGAGAGCTTATGAAAGGGATGAATTTTATAATGAAAGAATGTAGTAATGGATGATTTTTTAAATGAAACAATATTGCAATTGATGAATGTGATGAATATAATGGATGGATTTTATAATGAAAGAATGTTGTAATAGATAAATGTTGAAATGGATGAATGTTGTAGTACTAGAAGAATGTTGAAATGGATGAACGGTCATAACTCGATGTGGGTTGCAGATCTCATGAAAATGGGCCCACTTCTAGGTAGTCAAATGGTGTCCAAATGAGATGATTCCAAAGCCATTTGAAATTTCATCAAATTACCTTTTCAACAAGTTCAAGATCACTCAAATTGGACATGTAACGAGGGAGTTATGACCCTTTTTGTAGAATCTGTAAATGACAGTGAGTATCGACAAATGACAGTGACTCAATCATCCAAATAAGGTGATTTCAAAGTCATCTTGAAGTTCATCAAATTACCTTTCCAACAAGTACAAGATCACCTAAATTGGATATGTAACGAGGGAGTTATGACCATTTTCACCGATACATATTGACCATCGCCGATACTCACGGAGCATCAGCGACAGTCAGTGAGTATCGGCGATGGTCAATGTGTATCAACAATTGTTAGTGTTTATTAACAAAAAGGGTCATAACTCCTTCGTTACATGTCGGATTTAGGTGATCTTGTACTTGTTAGAAAGGTAATTTGATGAACTTTCAGATGACTTTATAATCACTTCATTTAGACACCATTTGATTGCCCAAAAGTGGGCCAAAGTCACTATCGTTTGTAGATACCATTGTTTGTAGATCCGATGGAAACAATCATAATTTCCTTGTTACATGTTCGATTTGGGTGATCTTGATAATTTAGTGAACTTTCAAATGACTTTAGAATCACCTCATTTAGACACTAGTTGATTGCCCAAAAGTGGGCCCATTTTGTTGGATCTACAATCCGCATAGAGTTATGACAATTATGACCATTCATCAATTTCAACATTCTTCCACTGCAACATTAATCAATTACAACATCCATCCATTTCAACATTTATCACATTTATCCATTACAACATTCTTCCATTTCAAAATTCATCAATTACAACATTCTTTCATTACAAAATTCATCAATTTCGCAAAACTTCCATCATTCATACCCATAAAAAAATAAAAATAAAAATCATTTATAAAAGGAACCACCATACCCTCCTTTATTTCATAAACTCTCATAAAAAAAAAATCACTATTATCCTAACCTAAACTCACCTTTGGCCGTCATAGCTTCTATGTCGGAGATTATGGCTGAAAATATTTATAAAAAAAAAATACTCAAAAGCTCGCTGGAATGGAGGAAATGACGTTGGTCGTACGCTTAAAGCTCACCGGAGTGGGTCTCAAGGAGATGGCAACGGTCCTAACAACTAAATGACATTTCCCGTGCAAGGGACCCATTTATTGAACCCATTATGCGTCTTATGTGGGGGTGCATTGGATAGTCTTTGAGTAGATCCAAGCCATCCACATGAATGAGGTTTTAATTTCATGTCATCTGTCCAAGTTCGAGTACAAAACTCATCACGGATGGACCACACTGGAGGAAACAGTTTAAAATTAACTCATAGCCTTAATGCAAGTGTGGGCCGCAGAAAGCTATAAATGTTTTTTTTTTAAATGACCCTATTATGGGTCCACGACTGTCCGGTCAAAGTGAATGGATTAGATCGGCCAAAGGGTGACCATAATCATTGATTTAATGAACCACACCCCCATTCTCAAAAAGCCCTCTCAACTTCTGCGTTCTACTGTAGCCGTACAGGGGACTACGGGGTATAGGGGCATTTTCGTTCAAAAATGTTAAACAATGCCCATAAGATTAAAAAAAATAAAAAAATAAAAAGGCTTTCGACAAAGGGGTTAACATCGTAATGATGTCACTAATCAAGGGTTTTTATCAATTGATATCCCTAAGTGAGACACCACCTCATCCAAGACCGTGCGACCCTAAGGTTACCATGAGGCCCACCTTTATATATGTATTATGTATCCTTGCTGTCCATCCCTTTATATATGTATTCTATGGCACTAACCCAAAAATAAGATTTAATTACCCGATGTACCATACCATAAGAAATAGTAGTGATTGAGTGCCCTACCATAAAAACCTCTTAGGGCACACTTTAATGTTTCCCTGGTGTTCACTTACCATCCAATCTCTTGATAAGCTCACGTAAACATGAATGAATTGGAAAAGCAAATATCAGCTTGATCCAATACTTTTTTGGCCTATTAATGGTCAATCAATACTGTTTCTTATGGTATGGTCCACCTGATAATGGGATCTGTTTCATTTTTTTGTATAATGACGGATCTACGGCGTGGATACATTATATATACATCAAGGTGGGACCCATGGTAACTCCACAGTAAGGGCTGCACCGTCTTGGGTGAGGCCGGGGTCTCACACTACGGTTCCTCTTAAGTGGGTTGCGTCCAAAATCAGTATGGACGCAAAGCGTCCAAACCAAGTTGTGAAGGGGCCACAATGATGTATCTGTTTATCTACTCTGTCCATTCCTATTCTAAGATCATTTTGAGGCATGAGACCAATAATAAGGCAGATCCAAAGCTGAGGTAGACCACACCAGAGATGACCCTTGCATTTAATGCCTTGTGCATTTAATGTACCTGAGCTCAGTATCTTGGTGTGGCAGACCTCAGCGTTGTATCTGACTCATTCATGGTCTCATGTGGTCAACCTGATCTTAGAATGGAAATGGACGGAGTGGATAAACAGATACATCACAATGGGCCCCTTCACAGCTCGGTTTGGACGCTTTGTGTCCATACTGTGTTTGGCGCAATCCGCGTCCCTCTTCAGTTGTCCACCGACATCCCCATGAGCCGGTAAAATTCGTTTGTTCGCATGTGCATGGAACAAATCTACATACTTCAATCCAAACCATCCACCTCATAGGCCATATCGTGTTTTGAGTATGGCAGATAACTCGCTGACGAATTTTTTTTTTTAAATAAATAAAACCATTCTAATTATCTGATATCCTAGTTAAACTTGGACCGCTAATATTTTCTTTTGAATTCCAAACGTTTATAACATGAAATAGCAGGACAAGATAGTCACCACATAGTTTTACGATGGAAGCAGTGCTTTTAACGGTTAGGATTGATTTATATATGTTCCTCGTATACGATGGCTAGGTGAATGAGTACCAATCTCCATACTCTACCAGAGAATGGTGCACCGCTTTAAAATCTCACAACGGAATCTACCGGACTAATTGGAAATATCTAGGATGGTAGTTACCACCATTGTTTACGCTGTGATGTCTCATCCAGTGCAACATGGCATATATGCACGTCATTTCAGACCATCCAAATCGTAGGGCCGACGGAAACCACACTGATCACGTCATCCTAACCATCAAATACGTGGCTATGAAACAGACAATTATAAAATAAAACGGACAGTGGTCCAAATTCAACTAGAGAAATCAGATGGTAAAAAAAAATATTTATCACATATAAATGGACCGAAAATCTCGACAATCTTGCTTGCAGGACGTCCGTGAAAGATGCACCTTCGAAGAGATACCACAGCTCAAAGTTCATTTATTTTTTATTATTTTTTTTACATGTATTTTTTCCTTAAACCAAGGAGAATTTGGCGATTCGCAGCCCCCAATACACGCAAAAAAGACTAACAGACGATGCTACAGTAATCGATGGTGGATAGTGCAAGTTGCATGTGGTGGGGGCCACCATAACCACGTACACCTCCTCCTGCATGCGGGCGCGGATTTCCTGCGAAAGCCTTGCGCAGGAAGTTCCTGTGCCGGGAACCAAAGTGGGACCAAAGTGATGTTTTTTGATAAATCCATCCCGTCCATCCGTTTTGGGAGTCATTTTAGGACATGAAAACAAAAATGAACTGGATCCAAGACTCAAGTGGGCCGAAAACGTGAGGATTGAACATCCACAATTGAAATATTTGTGGAGCCACAGGAGTTTCGAATCAGGATAATATTTGTGTTTCCAGTTCATCCCAGTAGTAGTGACGTTATGAACGGTATGGATGTCATATAAACGTCACTGTGGACCCAGGGAGGTTTCAACGGTAGTAATTTACCTACCCACCTTTTCCTTTAGTTCGGCCCGCTTGAGTCTTGGATCCGGTTCATTTTTGTTCTCATCTCCTAAAATGAGCTCCCAAAACGGATGGACGGGGTGGATTTATCAATAAAAAATCACTGTGGCCCCAACTTGGTTCCCAGCGCAGTAACTTCCTGCGCAAGGCATTCGCAGGAAATCCGCGCCCCCTGCATGCCTAGTAGGTGAGAAGGGAATATATGGAATAAACCACGGCTTTTGGTCACGTGGACAAGGTCCCACTCAAATCCCACATCACGGGCTACTAAATGCGGGAAAAAGAAAAAGAAAGGGAATGGTCTTTTGGTCCGTCGAGATCTGACTTATTTTTGGGATCATTCTTTAAAATAATCTCAGAAAATATATGGACGGTTTGGATATTACACGTACATCATGGTGGGCCCACACTACGATGTCGGCGGTGGTTCATTGCACTACGCAATCCACGTCCGGTAGTGATGGACGAGGAAGCCTATTTTGGAGATTCTGAGCTGTCTGTCTCAGCACATATCTCTTTGTAGCAAGTGGACCCACAACGCAGATACGGCCAGGCCCAAGTGGGGTTTTGCTACACGTGTTATACTTCTGATGGTCTGACGAGTACTTTTGTACAGAGCACCTTCTTGATGAACGGACGGATGTGCCAAGCTTCTGCCATATAAAAATCTTAGTTTAGGTTGATTCAATGTTCTTATCCGTTGAATATCCATTAAATACTGAATTAATTTAATTTCTTGTGGAGGATGGCCCACCACAACAACAGCTTGCTGCTGCGCCCATCGTGCGTCGCCTATGCGTGGCTCTATTGTACGGGCCTGGCGCACCGCCACATGAAAAAAATGTGGACGGACTGAAGTTACGTCCAGCCAGCAAAAGTGCATCAATTTCATTATCCTAGCCATCAGATTAGTGGGTACTTTTCCGTTGGAATTGGACGTATGAGACTGCAAGATTCCAGGACGCGGATTTCCTGAGAAAGGATGCCAGGAAGTTCCTCCACTAGGAACTCAGGTGGGCCCACCGTGATGTTTGTGAGAAATTCACCTGTCCATCCGTTTTGCGAGCTCATTTGAGGGCATGCGAACAAATATTAGTTGGATCCAAGGCTCAAGTGGGCCGCAATAAAAAAAAAAGGCGGGTATGAGAATTCCTACCCTTCAAACTTCCTTGGGGTCGATAGTGATGTTTATATACCATCCATACTATTCACAATGTCATTCCTAATGGGATAATTGCAAACACAAATATTAGATTGATTTAAAACTTCTGTAATCCTACCAATATTTCAAGTGTGGAAGTTCAATCCTCACCTTTCTCAGGATCGAACTTGAACTCAACTTGGAAACTCGAAATCGACTCAAACTTGCTCAGTTTGCTAATGGAGCAGGGGTCTGCTCGACTCAGTCGAGTCGAGCCGAGTAACGAGCAGGGATATGTAGAGGTGAGCAATGATCCGAGCTGAGCCGAGTTAGCCCTAGTTTGGTTTGGCTTGTTTTTGTGCACCTTAGTTTGTGGATCGGCTTGATTTGGGTTTTGGGCCGACCTATGTGGCTCGAGTTTGGTTTGCTCCAGAAAAATTTGGTTCAAGCTTGGATTGATTTAGTTAAAAATTTCAAATCAGGCCAGGCCGAGTTCAAACAGATGGCAACTCTTTTTTTTTATTTTTATTTTAAGAATTTAAAAAGTAAGAAAAAAAGGTACAAACATATGTTACGATGTTTAACATCCTTCAAAGGGGGTGTAACTTCAAAATAGACACGTAAGAGCATTTTCCAAACAAAAATATAAGAGCATAATTTTACAAGTGCAATGAAACAATGTGCATTCATGTATATGTATATGTATTATGTACTATCCATGTCATCATGTATATGTATTATCCATGTTGTCCATCCGTTTTACATATCATTTTAGGACATGATCCTAAAATGGAATCATATACAAAGCTCAAGTGGATCACACCACAGGAAACAGTGTGCTTACAATCTATGAGCCGTATCGAGCCGATTCAAACCAAGCTTAATCACATCAAGCTTCGAGCTGAGTCGAGCTGGTACTACCCTAGTTTTAGCTTGGTTTGTTTTTTCAAATGAACTTGCCTCCAAGGCTTGGTTTGGCTTGAACTTCCATTTGAACCAATCCAAGGTGGGCTTTTTCAAACCAATCCAAGCCGAGCTTTCGAGTTGGCTTGGTTTGTGCCCAGCTCCATGGGTATGTGAGTTCAAATCGAGCACCGATCAAGATGATGCTCGATTCAACTCGACTTGTGTACAGCTCTAATCAGGATAATATTTGTGTTTCAAGTTCATCTCAGGAGGAATGACATAATGAACGGTATGGATGGCACATAAACATCACTGTGGACCCCATAAAGGTTTCAACGGTAGGAATTTCCCTACCCACCTTTTGCTTTAGTGCAGCCCACTTGAGTCTTAGATCCCGATCATTTTTTGTTGCAATGCCTAAAATGATCTCACAAAACGTAAAATGATCTCACAAATAGGTTGGCTGGCATAGATTTCTCACAAACATCATGGTGGCCCCACATAGATCCCAAGTGCAGGAGATGCCTGCGGAGAGGCAATCCGTGTCCATTGTTTCCGGACGTAGATTTCCTGCTAAAGAAGTTCCTCTACTTGGAAATCTAGGTGGGGCCCACCGTGATGTTTGTGAGAAATCCACGCAGTCCATATGTGAGATCATTCTAGGATGTGCAACCGAAAATGAGATGATCCAAGACTCAAATGGCAAAAATGTGAGGATTGAAAGTTCACAGTTGAAATATTTGTGGTGCCACAAAAGTTTTGAATCAGGCTAATATCTGTGTTTTCAGTTCATCCCAGTGGAAACTGAAATTATTAACGGTATGGGTGGCATATAAACATCACCGTAGTCCCCGAGGAGATTTCAACAGCAGGAATTTCCCTATTCACGGGTCCCACTTTAGTCTTGGATCCGGCTCATTTTCGGTCGGCCCAATCTAAAATGATATCACAAAACGGATGGATGGCGTGGATTTCTCACAAACATCACGGTGGGCCCCACCTATATTCCCAGCGCAGGAACTTCCAATTCCGCGTCCTTGTTTCTGGACATGTGTGGCCCACCTATGTAATGTTCGGCCAGAGTTTCCGCCGAATAAGGTAAACGTGCATCCCTCTGGATACTTCGAACGCACGTGCTACAACACCGTCCAGCTGCCACAGGGCGCGAATTAGGTGTTACCCCGGGAACAGCTTAGTGGGTGTTACCCTAACCGTGTGGGGCCCATAGTGATGTATTTTCTATATATCGAATCCGTCTATGTGTTTTTTCATATCAGTTTAGGATGTGATTCAAAGCCATAAGAAGATCCGAATCTCAGGTGGACCATACCACTAGAAACACTGATGAATAACAATTAAAAACGTTTTGTAGGCTACAAAAGTTTTGGATGAATCTGATCTTTATATTTTACCTTCATCAAGACCTCATTCACATTATAAAGAGCTTGGATTTCAAATAAACACTACCAAAGCCACACGATGAGCTCTTTGGAAATTTTAACGGTGGGGCAGTCAATCACACTCTTTCTAGTGGTATGGTCCACTTGAGATTTGGATCTATATAATTTTTGGAACATCTTACTAAAATGGGCTTTAGAAACGGATGGACGGAATTGATATGCAAAATATCATCCATGTGCGCCATACGGTAGGGGTAACACCCACTAAGCTGTTCCCGGGGTAACACCTAATTCGCGCCTGCTGCCACATGCTTCCACAGGTCCATCCGCGCATATCAAATTTTTTAACCAACGGCTAAAATCATTCGATCAAAACCATTTGTCTTGGGGAATTGCAGATTACCGACCACTCGTTTTGTACGGGAGAGATAAACCACACGATGCAGCCGAATCTACTGTAGACTACTCCGGGAGCAATAAACCACGACTCTTTCATCGCCCCACGAATTGCACAACCTCTGCAGTTCCACTGACGCGACCACGTGGACATTCATCCATCGCGATGAACTGTATATATTCGTACTTCGCGACGAACCAATCTCGAACTAAAGAAATTAAAAAACTCCCAGAAAAAAATAAAATATGAAAGAACTCCATATTAAAGATAGATTCTTCCATCCGACTACTGCTTTCTTTTTCTTTCTTTCTTCCTTTGAAAAACCACCTCCAAAGTATCCCAAAACCGCCCAAATTCCTCTCCAAAACCGCTCTCAACGCCATTCCTGTATAAAAAAAGAAAGAAAGTCAAAAACCCATCTTTCACTCTCCTCACAAACCGGCGATTTTCAAGATCTAAGTGCAGAGAGAGACCCAAAAAGAAAAAAGAAAAGAAAAATCATCTGATCTACGCAAAGCATGGAATCCCTCCCTCTCACGTGATCTCCATTAAAGAAATTCCAATCACTCTCTCTCTAGAAAATCCTCCTCGTTTTCACACTCTCAAAGAACATTCGAAAAGCTCCCAAGATCTGGAAAGGTGATGAGACATCGAGATCTCTTATTTCAGGCCACACCCAGATTGGAGAATGTGAAAAATCATCCCAAACACTTGTGAGATTCGACTGTTCAGATCTTTGTAGAGGAGAAGCAGGGGAGAGGACGATGGAGAAATACGAGCTGGTGAGAGACATCGGATCTGGGAATTTCGGCGTCGCCCGGCTTATGAGAAATAAGGATACGAGAGAGCTCGTCGCAATGAAATACATCGAGAGAGGCCACAAGGTCTGAAAAAAAAAAACGAATTTTCGTATTGTTTCTGTCTTGTTAATCCATTTTCTGGTTTTTTGAGAGATTTGAGAATTTGGGTTTTTTTTTTTTTTCTAATTTTTGCAGATTGATGAGAACGTGGCGAGGGAGATTATAAATCACAGATCGCTTCGCCATCCTAATATAATTCGATTCAAGGAGGTGTGATTTATACCTTGGGATTAGTTTTGGGTGGTGTTGTCTATCAATTTTCTGGGTTTTTTTTCCTGGAATTTTCTTTTAGTATTTTTTTTTGCAGGTGGTTTTAACGCCTACGCATCTGGCGATTGTGATGGAGTATGCTGCAGGGGGAGAGCTTTTCGAGCGGATCTGTAACGCTGGGAGATTCAGCGAAGATGAGGTTTTTTACTTTTTATTTTTTGAATTTAAAAAGTCAGATTTTTGTTTTTTGTTAATTTTTTGGTGCTTGAATTTTATTTTTTATTTTCAGGCAAGGTATTTTTTCCAGCAGCTGATTTCAGGAGTCAGCTATTGTCATTCAATGGTAATTTCAATCAGAGAAAATGGAAAAAAAAAATCAAATTTTTTCATTGATTTATGAAATTTTCTTTTTAATTTTTTAATTGTTTATTTTTAAAATTTTGCAGCAAATTTGCCATAGAGATTTGAAGCTGGAGAATACTCTGTTGGATGGAAGCCCAGCTCCGCGCTTGAAAATCTGCGATTTTGGTTATTCCAAGGTGCTTTTACAAAAGACCCCCTGAAATTGATACTTTCACCCCCCAAAAATGGTATCTAGGTGGTTTTGAGTTTCTGCTAACTTTTCAATGGACAACCAAACTTCTCGTGGGGTTTGTCCAATCAATTCTGAGGGGTGGAAATATCAGCTTTTTTCCAACAGAAACTTCATAAAATTGAAATACACTCCTTTTATATTTGAAATTTCAGTCCTCTCTGCTTCATTCCCGACCCAAATCAACGGTGGGAACGCCCGCTTACATTGCGCCTGAAGTACTTTCTCGACGCGAGTACGATGGGAAGGTAAAATAGATGCTGACTTCTATACCTACTATTTTTATCCGCACACACCCAGTTTTCAATTTTGGAATAAGAGTAGTACACTTTTGTGAGAAATCAATCCAATGTGGGCAGAATAACAGTCATTTTTTTATTTCTAGTTATTTTTTTGGGTCCATTAGATCCGGATTAGGGGTTTTAATCTGGTTTAGGTAGTAAATTTTTAGGGCTGAGACTTTTTTTTTCTGTTTATTTTCTATTTTTTGGAGGACAGATAATTCGGTTCTGCATTTTTTGTGTTGGTCCAAATTTAGGGGCGGGCGTCAGAGTAAGGTACACGTAGTGCGTAGTACGCCACCAAACTGAGAGCTACTGCTGAGTGCTGACACATGGGCGGATGTGAGCGGCAGCGTCTTTTCTTCGCGGGAAAGGTCTTGTCTTCGCTCGTGCCATCGTGGACATGTGTGCATGTTCCGGGATATTGTGGGTTTCCATTGGGACGTGCCACGTTACAAAAGTGACGATGGTACACTTGAGTATGGTCATTGGCCACACAGGCCGGTGGTGATTTTCTAACCGTCCATTTTCTAAGAAGGGCCTGCTTGATTTTTCATTTTATTTGTAAATACCCTGGAAATAAGGCATTATTACATTTTTAACCTGTTTGAAAATTCGGTTGATTCCTACCTTGAAACCGGTTCAAAAGAAGCGGTTTAAAATTTTGGGCCCCACATGACATATATGATATATCCGTGCAGTTCATTAGTTTTACTTGAATATTTTGAGTTATGATTCAAAAAATTAGGCTGATCCAACACTCAAGTGGCCCACGCCAAAGGAAACAGTAGCCTTAAGAAGTTTTCAACTAATGGTGTTGGATTCCCTTTTTCCTGAAGTGTGGTTCACCTAAGCATTGTATTTGTCTTATTTTTTGGTCCACAATGCCCTAAGTTCATTTGGCAAAACAGATGGACAGTGTGGATAAGCCACATATATCACAGTGGCCCCACCAATATTTGTCGTTCTCCCCGATTTTAGCAAATAAAAAAGTATTCAGTCAAATCATGCATGGAGAATCATTATATATTTACAATGTATTTATCAGAGATTCAATTTTTTGGTAAATATATTGTATATGCGTAATGGTTATTTCCTTGGGTAATTATTGCACTGTTCCCTGTGCCTGATTTGACTGCTGCCAACTTTTCTTTTTTATTGCTAAGAGTGTGAAATATTGGTGGGGTCCACCATAATTTATGTGGCTTATCCACACCGTCCATTTGTTTTGCCAAGATGAATTTAGGAAATGAGCCAAAAATGACGCAAATCCAAAGCTAAGGTGGACCACACCATAAAAAAAAAGAATTGAATATCTATGTTGAAAACTTCGTGGGGCCAATGTTTCTTTTGGTGTGGGCCACTTGAGTGTTAGATTAGTCTCATTTTTCAGCTCATGCCTCAAAATATTCTGATAAAACTAATAGACGGTGTAGATTTGTCATATATATTATGGTGGGGCCCACAATTTTAAACTACTTTTGGATTAGTTTTCAAAGCAAGAATTACATGGAATTTTCAAACGGGTGAGAAAGTAATAATGACTTATTTCCTTGGTATTTACTAAGGAATTGGAAAATCAAACAGGCCCGGTGTGAGTGCGGGTCACCTAATGAAGGGTTAGGTGGTTTTTGGTCCAAGCTAGTGATTGCTGTGTCCCATTGTCAAAGTCCCTGTAACACGCTGGATGGCGTCCTCGGTCCCTCACATAAATGCCTCACAATGTTTTTTTGGTATCTGAGTCCAGCTAATATCAGGGTGGGACCCACTGCAGAATTCCTTGGAGCTCCCTCAATGGGAGCCGATTGCTTGTGACCCCGCGCATAGATGTATCTCTATGCCTGGGGCTGTGTGGGGTCCACAGAGATGTCCTTGACAAACTACTCTGTCCATCTGTTTTGAAAAACTATGATAGTACAGGATTCTAAAAATCAGGCAGATCCAAAACTTATGTGGCCCATGCCACACGAGACAGTGGGAATTGAACACCTGTTAGTGATGGAAGTTTTGTATCAAGATGATATTTGTCGCTAGAGTTTATCTGAGTGGTAATAATTCTATGAGCGGTTTGGGTGGCTTATAAACATCATGGTCATCTTCAGGTAGGTTTAAATGGTGGACGTTGCTGTTCCCACTGTTTTGTCGGTGTGGCCCACCTAAGTTTTGGATCTGCCTGATTTTTAGAATCCTGTTCTATTGTGGTCTTTCAAAACAGATGGACAGAGTGGATTTATCACGGACATCTCTATAGACCCCACGCAACCCTGAGGACAGAGATATATCTGTGCAAGGAGTCACAGGCAATCCATCCCCACTCTCGATGGCTGCCATATGGGGAAAATGCTGGAGTAGTCTAGACAAAGGCGTGCTTTCCACTTGTGTGGGGGGAGCGGCCTCATGGGCATGTAAGGGTGCAAGCAGGTTGGGGGGACCTGACTGACCTGACAATTGGTAGGTGTCAAACTTCAACCCATGGGGCTGGTCTAGGTCCAAAACTTCAACCCAAATTTCGAAATGGGTGAGGTCAAGGTTGTCTCAAAATTGACCTGACCTAAGTAACCCAAACTCAGTTTTAAAATGGATCCAATTGGGTGATGCTAAAATAGACATGATCTGAATCCAAATCCCACCTAGACCCAAGAAAAAGTAATTAACTGAGCATGCTGGCTTATTTTATTTTATTTATTTATTTTTTCTTTTGGTAGATTCAACAATGGTTCACCATCTTTTTCAGTTACCCATCTATTACTTATGACAATCACACTGCAAATATTGGGCCCATTATTGATGGGGAAGATACCGAAAAAAATAACCTTAATTGGATTACCATAGCCATTTTATTTTACTTGTTGAATTTGGACCATTGGCCATTATATTTTTTTACCATCAAAATTGATACTCACTTTTTGACACCCACCACCAATTGAATTTATTTGGAATATTATTTGTATGAAACTCAATTATAATTTTTATATTTGATCTGAACCTGATCCATGTACTAAATGGATTGGGTCCGGGTCCGGGTCCAGGTCCAGGTCCAGGTCCTCGCCCTTTTGTGCCAGTCCCAATTTATTAAGGGCGTATTTGAAACATGGAATTAGTTGGTATTGAATTGCATTAGATGGAATTAAAACCATTATCACACAATGATTACTTGTCTGGAAATATCATGGTATTTTGATCATCTGATCCCACATTCGGGATTGAATTCTTCCTTCGAGAAAAAAATGTTTTACGTGAAAGTAGCATTTGGTGGATGCTAGAATTGTAATTAACTGACTAGATTTCACAACTGATGCTGGTCACCTATATTCATATGCAACTTGTGTTTCATGTGTAAAGTGTGCATATGGATGGGCACCATGGGTAAAACACATGCATCAACATGGGGCCGACAGATGTAGTGGATTTTGAATTCCACCAGAAATCCTGTTGTTATCTCATGGTGGGATTGGAAGGTCAAATACCTCGGTTAATCCAATACTACCCATCACTTCCAAAGGCTAGATGGAATTTACATGAGACCAAATGCAATTCCATACCACCCAATCCCAACTAATTCCACATTCCAAACAGGCTGTAAGTAAATGGGTTGGCTATTTTTTACTTGGATCTAACCAAACTTGGCTTGAATTGTAATGTTTTGGGTTGAGGTCCAAAAGTCTGACCCGATTCTTAAATTGGTTGGGTCCAGGCCTACCATTTACCCAGTGTTTTAAATAGCGAATAGTTTGTAGCGTAGCCTTCAGCCCTTTGAAGCGTGAGGCGTAAGCTACATAGCATGTAGCGTAAGCTACACACTACTTGGATTTTTAATCAAGGTTGCACTTGGTTGCACCAAATTAGATGATTAATGATAAAATTTAACAAACTTTCATGATATTTGATGCAACCAAATGCAACCTAAAGTAATAGAAAGGGGTAATGATTAAGTATAAAAGTGAAGAAAGAGACTGATTTTAATGTTACAGTGAAAAGTGACTTGTAATGTGAGCTATGTAGTGTGTAGCGTATCCAAATTAATCATGTAGCATACGCTACACGCAACTTAAGCTATTTTCATGAGCTACGTAGCGTAAGCTACACGCTACATAGCATAGCTATTTAAAACACTGCATTTACCACAGCCGACCTGACCCATTTTCACCCCTACGTGCACGAGATTCACACCATCCATTAGGTCTTGACCCTGAACATCAGACTGATTTGAACTTAGGTGGTACTCAACATAGGAAACAATGTAAAATCATGCCTAAAACTTGGTATGGCCCAGCTGATTTTGGTGAATAGTGTGATTTTTGAATCTTTCCTTCATGCTGGTGATTCGCATTAGATGAACAAATTGGATAGCATGCATAAACCACAGTTGGCTCTACACTCAACTAATGGTTGGCGTCCCATCCCAATTATTCTCTACAGTGGCCTACCATAGTTTTGGATGGGAGGCAAGCCACCTGATGAACAGGGTGGATCTCATGCATGAGTTCCCCCACATGCCGTTTGTTAGTAGTAGGCACGCCTGTCTGGTTATGCCTTGTTAGGCTCGCGCAGTTCCGTCCATAACTTGCTCCGCTATTCCAGATGGTGACCTGCACTAGGTCTCTGACCGGGTAATGTAGGGGGTGAGATGGCATCATGACCAGCTGCGTTATCCAGCTGGAGACATGCACCACAATGCAAATACCAGAATTTTGGGGCAATTCGAGCCATCAGTTTTCTTGCACTCATCCACATTGAACCTTGACCATTAGGCCACTAGTTTGATGGCTAGAGTGGTCCAATCAGTTTATTTTGAACCATTTCATGTCCATAGTAGGCGTCACTTGATGGATGATCCCGAATGGCGCCACTTCTTCTTGGGTTCTAACAGTGTTCGCGGTTTGGTATGAAATTTAAAAAGACACATGTTTACACATGTAGGAATGAAAATATTGCAAAAGAAGACTATACATAATAAGTTTCCATGTTATAGGGACCTCACCATGTGTTATCAAAAAATCTGTGCAAAATAAATATATAAAATTTGTAGCCAATTGTTCGATCAGTCAAATACTCATTAATATATAAAATTTGTAGCCAATTGTTAGATTAGTTAATACTTAGTAATATATAAAATTTTCACATTAATTAACAGTGAAAAACACATTTTCTAATATAAAAATGAAAAAAATTAAGATTTCACCAGTTCCCCTCAAGGTATCCCAAAACAGTTATGTATCGGCCGTATTGGCCGATACGTAACGGAAACGGTCATGACCGTTACACATTACAAGGTCGAAACGGCTGTAACGGCCGTTACAGAAAAAACAGGCCGTAACGGCCCGTATCGGCCCGTATCGGATCTGTAACGATCTAATAACAGTTTTTTTTCAAAAAATAAAAAAGGGTCCGTAACGTCGTCCGTTACGGCCCGTATCGTAATGATAACGGTGGTGGCCGTTACGGCCACCGTTACCGTTATGGGACACCATGGTTCCCCTATTTTCATTTAAATGTTAATTTTTCACCACAAATCCATGTCAATGTATGAGAATCATGCATAGACATGGATATCCATTGCAATCCATGCTAACATTTGAAAAAAATGAAGTTTCTATGGACTTTTTGTCACCTTTGACTCTGAGTTCTGGCCTATCTTCTTTCCGAGTTAAGATTTCTCATCAAATTCAAACTTTGATTTAGCTAAGAGGGATCAAAATCACTAAGGAACAAAATTCCAAAAAGAAAAGGAGATCTTTTAGTTTTTAGAATTTTTTGTCCATTTTTTAAAATCAAAATTTGCTTATTTATGGATGGTTCCCCAATGTCGGGGATATTATCGTTGGTATTGGAGATATTATAGCAGATACTAGAGAGCTTTTATAAGGGATTCTTCGCAAAATATCACTGATATCATCTTAAAAAACGTTGATATCGATAATACGCTGATATTATAAAAAATATCAGTGATATTTGAAAATTTTAAAACCGGTTATATTATCAATAATACCACCGAGTTTGGAACATTGGGCTCTACTGCATCATTCCTAAGGCACCTGTGATATGGGAATGGGGACTAATACCTGCCAGCAATTTTGTTGATGGGGCCTTCATGGCTTCAAATTTGGATGACCCAAAGGGTCCAATTGGTGGGAGCAATTGCAGATGGGATGTAGTTCCAAATCACAATGGCTTGACATCTTAATACACAATTCTTTCCAAGTGAACGAAGATTGATATTAGTTTTGTCTTCAACCTCCAGTTAGCACCAAGTGGGTGGTCAGGATCATCAATCAGCTTGAGTTCGTGGCTGTATCTCATCCATGGTCATGCCCATCAGATGGATACTTCAGATCATCCAAAATCATACAGCTGGTTGGGCTTGATTTGCTAATGCATGTTGGATGGGCATCCCATCCATGGTCATGCCCATTAGATGGACACTTCAGATCATTAAAAAACATACAGATGGTTGGGCTTGATTTGCTAATGCATGTTGGATGGGCATGAATTTTGTTTTGATACATGTGATCTGTGGGGCTCGTAAACCCACCAGTTGGAGATTATTTTAGAGTTTCAATTTAATTTATAAGCCATGCTATAGCCAAGTGGTCTAAAGACGCCAGACTCAAATTCTGGTCCTAGAGAGGGTGTGGGTTCAAATGTCATTTCTGACAAATTTCTAGACCATGCTTGGTGATTCCTGTGTCTGCATTCCAATTGCGTACCCCCAAATGTGCCAACATGTAACGTGTGAACAAGGCCATCACCATTCTTTGTGGGGCTACCATGCATATCGACTGGCTCAAAAAAATTATGGCAGTCCACTTACGTGGGCAACATTCACTCACGCACAAAATTCGGATGGTTAAACCAAGTTTACCAGCCGTGCATTGTGCTCTCAATGGGCCAGGTCCTGGTGAATCAAAATCAAAATCTGAATAGCTCCAGTCCAGTGTTTTAAATAGCTACACTATGTAGCGTGTAGCTTGCACTACATAGCTTAGCCTAAATGCTATGAAGCTCATGAAAATAGCTTAAGTTGCATGTAGCCTATGCTACTTGGTTAATTTGTATACGCTACACGCTGCGTAGCTTGGGTCCTTACTCATGCCTCGGTGGTAGACTCATAAGAGTTTCAACACGAGGTCATGGGTTCGAGTACCCATTATGGTGAAATCCCACTGCGGTGTAAGTGCATGTGTGTGGGGTAAAGTGCGCGTGTAAAAAAAAAAAAAACCACGCTGCATAGCTCACATTACAAGGTATTTTTCACTATAACATTAAAATCAATAATGTTTTTAATGATTTGTTACAATTTTCTATTTCAATGAAAATTCGTTAATCTTTTCAATGCTTTTAGTAAAATAATGTGAGAAACAGTTTTAAATCAGTTTTGTTGCTCTCTCTTCACTTTTATACTTATTCATTACCCCTTGCTATTACTTTCGGTTGTGTTTGGTTGCACCAAAATCATGAAATTTTGTTATAATTTATTATTAGTCAATCTAATTTGGTGTAGAATATCATGAAATTGGTGCAACCAAGCATAGCCTTGTTTAAAAATCTAGAAGTAGCGTGTAGCTTATGCCTCACGCTTCAGAGGGGTGAAGGCTACGCTACACTCTTCACTATTTAAAACATTGTCCTGGCCCAAAATTTCAAAATCCGATCTGAAGCCGACCCCAAGCCCAGTCTGTTGGCTGCCCTAACTGTGCACATTGAAAATACACCCGTGGCTGACAAGCAGGTTGGCCTGATTTTTCAGCCAGGGAGCATTCTAAGTGGTGCCTCACTGATGAACGGCTGGATTCTCACACGATGTTGGCATGTCCATGAGTTCATTTTTGTCTGTCTCCCATGTCTCTCTTTACCTTTCGGTCAGGATTTGTGTTGGGTACTATTTAACAACGTGCCTCTGCTCAAACCATCTGATTGATGTATATGGTGATGTATCCAGAGAGTTCAACGTGCCTATGTTCAAACAGCTGGATTCTCACATGATGTTGGCATGTGTAACACAATCCATCCATGAGTTCATTTTTGTGGGTCTCCTATGTCTCTCTTTACCTTTTGGTCAGGATTCTATCACCTATGCTCAAACCATCTGATTGTTATATACAGTGATGCATCCAGAGGGTTCAAAGGGCCAATCTCCTGGTTGAGCAATAGCACAAATAACACAATTGGAAGTTTATAATCATTCGATACATCTCCCTTTTGCCAGTGGGCTATGGTACTTTAGAGCTGTTGTTGGTTTGGATTGGCTGTGTTAGCCAATCTTATATGTTACAGTTAACGCGATTTGACTACATGGTGTCCAATTTGTACATGTTCTGGCCAGATCCAGTCCTAGATTTTCTAATTTGCATCCTTGAAATGGGGCCAATAGTGTATTACTAGGCAGTTTGAGATGGGCATCATTCAGAAGGTTTAAATTTCATTTTTTACTGCTTTCTGTGGTTAATGCAGTTGGCTGATGTGTGGTCGTGCGGGGTAACTCTATACGTTATGCTGGTGGGAGCTTACCCTTTTGAAGACCAAGAGGACCCCAAGAATTTCAGAAAGACCATCGGGGTGGGCCCTGCCTCCCGTCTCTCTACTCTACTTTTTTTTTTCTTTTTCCTGTTTATGTTTCATCACTCTAATGCCCTTGTTGGAAATTTTCTTGCAGCGCATCATGGCAGTCCAATACAAAATTCCCGACTATGTTCATATATCCCAGGAGTGCAGGCAGCTCCTTTCTCGGATTTTCGTTGCAAATTCATCCAAGGTATGTCCCAAGTGCTATATGGTTCTTGTTTGAGGTGTTGCATCCCTGTTATGTTGGAAAGCTTGGCTCATCTTTTGTAGGCATTACCATTGGCAAAATATAAACGTGTCACTGCCATGTGGAAGTGGCACATGATAGGACAAGATGTAAAGAAGTTCCAAACCTGACACTATTAAATGGTTGTATTAACTTATTAGTCAAGCACTTAATCTCTGCAAATATGCCACCCATGTATGATATTTGGACTGTTCATTTGGTTTCTAGCATGGATGATTCTGGCTGCTGAGTGGAGGATTCTTGTGCAAATTGAATGTTGACTGTTGGTTGCAGTTTTTCTTCCCTAACACCCATTTCCAATCATTGGAAGTCCATGTATCAGTGATTAAACTGTCCAACCTTTTGGGTACAGAATTCATGGTAGTGCCTGGTAGATGAACAATCTTTATCTATTCATGGGTGCATGCCCACCTAGATAAAGCTAGATAATTAATTTAAATATTCATGGTAATGCCGGATTCTTTTCCATGATGAAGTTAGCACAAATAAACATGTGAAGTGCATAGTATTATACAATAGGGAAGTTCATCATATCATTATCATCATCATCATTATGATCTTGTCCTAGCTATCTGTGGTTGGTTGTATGACTTGTTTCACCAATCTAATTGGAAACAGGAATTTTGATGTATCATAGGCAAATTCTCCATATGTAGTGAAATCTTTCCATCTAGATTCATATACCTGGTGGTAAGGTGTTTTGACTCTGCAATTTGTATGACTTCTGTCGATGTCCATCCTGCCAAAAGTTTTGTGGTAGGTAGTATGATGTCCATCTGATGAATCATGCATCTTATACACTTTATAACATATCTGTGCACTTTTATTTAATTTGAAAAAGATAGAAGAGGAAAGGGCTCCCTTATTAATATAAGAAAAGAAGTTAGTCTCCATATATTGAAGTCTCCCGCTTCTCATTATGGGACCACTATGATTTATTTATTTAATGAATACGGGACCACGATGTATTCCGTGGTCCCTATTCCAAAAGCTAGTTGGGGCATTCCATTAGATTAAATTGCAAAACAATGGGATCCACAGAATTTACTCCCAAAGACAAATAAATCATTCCTGATTATAATACATGGATATGCCCAGTGATTTAAATATCGATAGTATCAGCCTATACTATTGATATCCATGTGGCTGATACGATATAAATGGGAGTTATTAAATTCTCTTGTATCCTTCAAAACTATGCAATGTATCGGCGATATATCGTTACATTACCATATTTTACCATATTGGCCAGTAATGGTCTATTATGGGGGGCTGAAATAGTTATATATAAAAAAAAAAAAAAACAACGTCTGTTATGGCCCGTATTATAATGGTAGCGACGGTGGCCATTATGGTCATTGTTACCATAATGGAATACCTTGTTTTGGATAGAATTGCATCACTTTTGTCAAACAATACAAAGAAAACTTGTTGTACATACTCCTTTTTTTTGTAATCTTTTGTGTTCTGCATATAATCATGTCTCCTTTAACACATCTTAAAATTTCAATGTTTCCCTCAAAGAAGTAGACATTTCCCAATACATGCGATATTTCCTATACTATAATGATATGTTTTGGCATCTGAAGGTGTGATACGTGCATCAATACCGATATTTGAATCCCTGGGTGTGCCCTCATTCGTGTGAGGGATGCAACAACTTAGTGGCCCTCGATTTAAATTCCACATGCGGTGCACTTGTTTCCAATATTTGGAACAATGCTATTGTTAGTGGCCTTTAGCCCAATTGGTGGCCAATGGCTTGCAATTGGACGAATGGGGACAAAATACACAAAACCACATTTAATAGGAAAAAATCCTCGAATCAAAACATTAGAGTTAAATCAATCTCTATGGAAACAAACTGGCAAGATCAGTGGAAATTCGACAAAATTAATAAAAAAATGCAGAGTCACCACTAGTCGACAAATCTCGGATCTATGGAAGGCTAGAGTTGGTAGAGAGTCTAGGGACACATAACTTGAAGGTCAAATTGATGACCTTGATTAAATGACTCCAAGTATGGTCTAGCTTTTAAAGATTTAAGTAACGGCCTTGGTTACGGAGAAGAAGGTATGGGACACTTTCTCTTCTCGCATTTGGTCTCTACCTTGTAGGATTCATGAATTAGTGCTCGACACAAAGATCTCCACAATAATGGCAAAACAAAGAACATGATGTAAACAATAACAAAAAAAAAATAAAAAAAATAATGCAAGATAAAAAGAGCAAGTGGGGGGGGGGGGGGGGGGGGGGGGGGGGGTAGAGGAGATGGAAATGTTGCAAGAAAGATAAATGGAAACTCTGTCAGATGGTGTGTAGTGGTTTCTTAATGATGGCCTTGATTAGAGATCTAAGAGAGGAATGTTCCCCGCTGCAATGGTCGAAGGCTTTTCCTCTCGGTGGACCCTTGTACCAAAGCCCAAATGGAAGATTCCTATGACTTTTAGATCTTGTAACCCTTCTCTTTCCTCTACATTACAATGAATGGTCTCTTCATACAAGAATGAGTTCTTAGAAATATGATCCCTGACTGGAGATTTAAGGGAGGAAAGCACAACCCATAGTATTAGCTGCTGCAACGGTTGCAAGGTTGTTTCTTGTGGTGGAACCTCGTACCAGTGCCCAAAGGGAAAATCCTTGGTGGTTAAAGGTCTAGAGAGGCTAGGGGTGGTGTGGAGAGGTAAAGGGTAGAGACTAAGGGTCTAGAGAGAGACAAAGGGTGGTGTAGAGAGGGTAAGGGTGGTGTGGAGAGGCTAAAGGTGAATATTAAGTGTGGGAGTAAGGTGTAGGGAGGTTAAGGGTTCAAGTATGAAGGAACGTGAGAAATGGGAGATTAAGGATTTTTTCACCTAGGATGAAAGCACTTAAGAAATGGGATGAGGAAACTAGTTCAAAGTAGGTGTGGATTTTTTTATAGTAATTTAGGTGATGTTGGAGGGAAAAGGGACATGGGGCGTCCCCTTGTTTGGCCAATGGATGCAATGGGATACATGTCACTTCCTTGTAAGGCCACGAAGTGCCAAGATTTATAATTTCAATGTTTCCTTAAGGATGAAGGCATGGGGAGTGCCACATGTCAATTTCTTAAAATTAGAGATAAATGTAAGCGTAATTTATGAATTTAAAAGGGTAATTATTGTGGGAGGTATGTGGAAAACATGTCAAAATGTGGTCATATGCTGGCGATCCCACCCGCTTCTTAAAGACCCATCTTGGACACATGGGTTGGCATGTGTAGGAGGACACGTGTGGACATAGGAATCGTTCCGGCACATTGATTATGGTAGGATCTTGGCATTGGATGAGTTATAAGGCTTGATTACGGTGGGGAGTGAGAGTAGTGGGTTCGGCTCTCTTGATTCAGCTTGCTCAAATGGTATTGTTGACCGTCATGTAGGGTAGGATGTCTACAATTGCCACTCTTTGGTGAAGGTTGCGTGCAACCGAATGACAAAGCCTATGACACCCTACCATATATGCAAGTAGTTAAAGTTGGGTTCAAGCATTCTAGTTTGAGCTTGTGTTGGTAGTTTGTCTAATGAATCATGACTCATGCACGATTGAAGTGGGTGGTGGTTAGTGCTGTACACGAGTCAATCCGGGTCGAGCTTGGCCCTGCTCGACTCGACTTGGCCAACATACACCCCTTGCTTGGTACTCGACTCGACTCGGCTTCAAGCCTAACTGTCTGACTCGGTCAGCAGACAGAGCGAGTTCAAGCCGAGTCCGAGTTCAAGTTCATGTTTCGAGTTGGATTTGTTGAGCCGGGCGCTGGAGGGGTGGAAGAGAAGGGAGAAATGGAAAATGGGAGGGTTGGAAGTAGATGGGGGAAATGGAAAATGGGGGAGGCCGACCAGTCGCTGGAGGGCTGGAGGAGAAAGGGGGAAATGGGTGAGAATTTTTTTTTTTTTTGAAAAGGGTTAGGGTTACTTACGACCGGGTATTTATACCCGATCAAACGAGTCAATCTGATTTGAGTCGAACCAAGTTGGATTCGAGCCAAATTTTGATTTGAGTCGAGTCAAGCCTGGGCCAGCTCGGTGCTAGACTCGAACTGCTTTCGAGTCCCAAAATCCAGCTCGGACTCGATTCGAACCCCTCCTGAGTCGAGCTATTTCGAGTTGATCCGAGCGAGTTGATCGAGCTTTTCAGGCTCATGTCCAACGCTAGTGGTGGTAGATGTCCTACGCATTTTATAGCCTTACGGGGACACATCTAGCGAGCCTTTGGAGTTAAAGTAGATGCCCTACGCATCCTACGACACTATAGGGATCCTTTTGTTGTGTGGATGGCCCAAGCTATGTGTATGTTGTGATGGGCTTGACCCCTATCATGGATTGAAATGTTTGATAGATGGTTGCGCATATTATCCTTCATTAATTAGACTTCCAATTTTAGCTTTCCACCAGGATGATTGTTTTGCTGGAGATGTATGAACTATTTGATGGGATTGGGATATTTGCACACTTGAAGATTGAATTTCCATTTTTGTATGTGATGTGATCAAATTGGTGCTGGTTTCAGGCTGACCACATTGATTTGCCTTAGGAATCTAGATAAAGCCGAACTTGATTTTTGTTGTGGAGTCACCACTCACCAAGGAGTATTTAAGTCTCCTTGGTGCCTTAGATGACAAGGGCTTGTAAATTTTTGGTTTAGAAATGTCAAATATGTTTGGGAATTTTTCTTCGAAGATTTCTTTTTGAAAATTTGAAAACCTTAGATTTTGAGAATGTTTGGAAGTCCCTAGAAATTTTGAGAATTTCTGGATGTGTTTTGAAATTTCGTTCCAATGGGGATTTCTCTTTATGTAGACGCCCCACTCGAAATAAAGGTTAACAAAAATTGTTTGACTGGATTGGATCAAGAGGGCCACTCCAATATTCCCAATCCTCGCAATAATTGAGCTTGAGACCCACTTAATCCACCAGATCCTATCGCAATAAGGTGCTCATATCTACATGTGTGTTAGCTTGCATGTACTAAACCACATATGTCCAGGATGGGTCTACAGCAAGCATGCAGGAATGTGAGTGACCTCATTTTGACATGTTTGTGATGCAGGACAGCCCTAAATATGATGCATGCTCATGAACACAATTATTCAGCGGAAGTAAAAGCAATAATAATAATGAAATCTAGCATTAATCATCATAAACTAAGAAAAACATAAAGGAAACATGCATTGGAACGGGCCATCATCACAACCATGGAGTATGGGATTCAATTAGTGCATAGGTTGGATCCGGCGAGGGATGGAACCTCCCGATCTTGCATGGCTATACCCGATCGATCAATTAAAATCACTAGTCCGAAGAATCAGGAAGTTTCTCGGATTAGGGATTTGAGAATTTGGGGATTTAGGGTTTGGATCGATTCTCAAGGTTTAGATCGTAGGGAATAACCAAAACAGAAGTTTAGAAGGATAATAACATAAGATAAAATACCTGGAAGAAGTTGGAGGGGCACAAGAAGAAATCAGAAGAAGAAGATCAAAGAGAAGAGAAGAATCACCATGAGAGAGAGAGGAGGCAAGAAGAAGCTCAAAGAGGCTTTCATTAATCAATATCAAAGTTAATTTTCGTGTTTAGGGTCTAGCCCACTTAAATAATAAAATAAAACAAGTAAAAGTACTAAACTATCCCTAAACTAAGCAAAAATGCGTAAATAAGCAAAACTGCGCAAAAGTTCGGGCGCTCGGTCGGGCGCCCGAAGACGTCCAAAAACGTCCAGAGAGTTTCGGGCGCTCAAGAGGTTAAGTTCGGGTGCCTGAAGGCAATGGTCTTCTGGGTTCTTCCTACACACGTGTCTTCCCTGGATGGGGTCTTCTATGTGTGTGATCACGTGTGGAGGGTCTTCAGCTCCTCAATAGTCGCCTATCCACAAGGATGGTACTTGTGGATGGCGCTTTCTTCGTTGGTACACTTGAAATGGCCTTGTGTCCTCATTAGTTTGCCACCTCCCCCTCATAATAATCAGCATTTTAGTTTTCTAGACTACCTCTCAATTTATCTCTCTCTCTCTCTCTCTCTGTTTTCTTTTTTTTTTTTTCTTTTTTTTTTTAGAATTTGACGTGACATTTCCATGCTTTTTCTTAAGGGAAGTCCAAAATTAAAAGTCTTGCTACTGCCATAGCCTTATGAGGAGGTGACATATGTCCCTTTGCATTCATGACCAAATAAGACAATGCTATCTATCCTTTGCCCTTAAACTGCACCCAAATTACTTAAAAAGCCACCCATGTCATTTATAAATAGGTTCCTCCACCAGATTTCTCGAGTGCCTTGGTCCTTGATGAGAAAATCCTAGGCCTTCCTACATCCTTAGTCTCCAACCTTAGCCTCTCAATGCCACCCTGTCTCTTCTTGGACCCTTAGTTCTCTACCCGTAGCCTCTTCACACTACCTGTTGCCTCTCTACACCTTTAGCCACCACAAAACTAAACTTTTAGGAGTAGGGTGAGAACTACTGCAAACCACCAAATGGAGTTTTCGTTATCTAGATTGTGACATTTCCATCTCTTCTAAACCTCCCTTGCTCTCATTATTAGTCATGATCTTCTTTATTTTTGTTACTATATGCTTTAGTATCGTCGTTTGCCATTATTGTGTGGATCTTTATTTAGAGCACTAATCCAAGAAGTTTGAATCTTGCAAAGTAGAGACCGCATTCACACATGGGCAGAAAAGGGGCCTTACCACATCCTTCTCTGTAATTAAGGCCCTTGCTTCAATCTCCTTAAGCTAAACCAGACTTGGAGTCATTCAGTCGGAATCAAAGTCATCAATTTGACCTTCGGATTTCATGGCTTTATGGACTCCAACCTTTCGTAGATCAGAGATACGTCAGCTAGTGGTGGCTCCTCATTTAAAAAAAAACAATTATTTTTGGTCAATTTCCACTAGTGATCTTGTCGGTTTGTTTCCATAATCTCATTTTTAGATAATTATCAATGCATGTTCTGGGCTCCACAAGATAGACTCTCTAGATGTCAAACACATGCTATATGTACAATATAACTGCATTCGATATCATGATACCACAATTCTATGTCACCAACTAAGTGAAAATCTTGAACTTTGTGAAACCTACACTGTACATCTATTGATAAAGTAGCTCAGTGATGTTTACTGTAATCATTTTGAAAATTACCTTATTTTTGCATTAGAAAAATGTGATCATATTTAAGTATTTATAGCATCACTACATAATACCCCTATGCCAGTCAGTGTTTTAAATAGCTACGCTATGTAGCGTGTGGCTTACGCTACGTAGCGTAGCTTAGCCTAAACGCTACGTAGCTCATGAAAATAGCTTAAGTTGCGTGCAGCCTACGCTATATGATTAATTTGGATACACTACACGCTTCATAAACTACACTACACGCTACATAGCTCACATTACAAGTCATTTTTCACGACAACATTAAAATCAATCATTAAAAATGATTTGTTACATAATTCTATTTTAATGAAAATTCATTAGTCTTTTCGATGCTTATAGTAAAATAATATAAGAAATAGTTTTAAATCGGTTTTGTTGCTCTTTCTGCACTTTTATACTTAATCATTACCCTTGCTATTACTTTAGGTTGCATTTGTTGCACCAAATATCATGAAATTTTGTTAAATTTTATTATTAATCATCTAATTTGGTGCAACCAAGTGCAACCTTGATTAAAAATCTAAGTGTTGTGTAGCTTACGCTACACGCTATGTAGCTTACGCCTCACGCTTCAGAGAGGTGAAGGCTACGCTACACGCTATTCGCTATTTAAAACACTAATGCCAGTATTTAACCAAGGGTTTGGCTTATCTTTTTCTTATACTTTAT
This sequence comes from Liriodendron chinense, assembly GCA_003013855.2. Taxonomy (NCBI): domain Eukaryota; kingdom Viridiplantae; phylum Streptophyta; class Magnoliopsida; order Magnoliales; family Magnoliaceae; genus Liriodendron; species Liriodendron chinense. The sequence goes on along the minus strand of PVNU02002194.1, from coordinate 1,997,653 downwards.
ACATTTCTATAGAACTTTAACTACTTCATATTTAAGGTGAGCAGCAAACCCTCAAAACTTTTGTCCGCATCTTAAGAATAATCCAACCTCAAATATCAGGGATGAGGCTTTGATGATGATCATGATGATTCCCCTTATTAGATTGAAAATTCAAGCATTTACCATCATCATCATTATCACTGTCGCCATCTTAGCCTCGTCCCAATAATTCGGGGTCAACTTTTAAGAGGTAGATTGACATGGGTTTTATGATTAGTTGCTGCCGTTTTGCATACGTTGGTAGGCGGAGTTCATTTTGGCCATAGGAGCAAAAGTCTCCTCATAGTCAATGCCATACTCCCGTCTCCTCAACTAGACAAGCCGTATGCTAGTTAAGAGAGCTATCGGAGTGAGTTTTGACTTTGTAAATCCATTTATAACTAATGGGTTTCTTTTGCTTAGGAAGAGGATAACATTTCATTTATGAGTATAGATTGGTGTAGAGAGCTTCATCCATGGTTCGTTGCCAATTCACAATACCAGATGCCTAGTGCAAAAGACAAAATATGTTGGGTAGAAAGGTCATCAGTAGAAATACAATAGTGAGTAGGAAGGCGTTTTTCACGTGCAACATATTAACGAGGACATAGCTCAGAAGGAATATGTCCCACATTAGTATGAGAAATAGGACAAGCAATAGGTGTTGGTGAGGTCGGACCAGGAATTCACCGGGTATAAACTTGTGGATAGTTTTAGGGTGGGGATCCTTAGGATAGTTACCTGAGGTGGATGGTCATCGAGCAAAGGTGGAGGATCAATGGATGAAGTGTTAATTCACAAAGAAGGTTCACCAAGTGGAGGGTCCGGAAAACGACTAAGAAAGGAGATTAGGTTAGTGAGCGGAGGTGAAGGTGTGGGAAGATGATGAATAAAATGGGATTTGTTTGTGAAAGAAGACATGGCAAGATAAGGACTCAACCAATTGAGGGATCATACATTGATATTCTTTATGCTTAATCTTATAACCTAAGAAGACGCACATTGCAGACCGAGTAGAAAGATTAGTATGTTTATGCTTTAGGGGGAGAAAATATGTGCAACCAAAGACAACCTGGAGTAATTGAGCCTATGTCTCAGTGAGATAATAGTCCACTCTCTCAAGAATTTGAGGACCTATCATATTTTATTTGGTATAGTATCCCAATGTAACAATCCTATCCAACTCACCTACCCTGGAGACAAGGAAAATCTTCGACCAAGATCCGTCTGACGGTCTTTATTACAAGAATCTTTCCACCACCTCCATCCGAGAATATATGTTGAGAGGAGTTGTACTTAGATGTGACAAATGAAGGAATCCGATCGATTAGATAAACAGAAATCAAGAAATCCTCTACCCAAACCTAACTTGGAACAAAAGTAGAGAGAAGATATACTTGGAACAAAAATAAACTTGCATACCCCAGATGCTAAGAAAACATCTAGTTGAGACTTGTTAGATTGACTTCAGTAACGAAGTCTTTCCATTGCCTCCAACATAATATAAGTGCTTGAGAGGAGATATACCACATGGGATAGATAAAGGAATGTGTTTGATAAGATGAATAGAAATCAAGGTCTCTTTCCATTACTGACTTGGAATAGAAGTAGAGAGAAGAAGAGACCAAGCAGTTTAATGTGGGGGCATTGTCACACCAGGCTCGAGTGGGGTAGCCTGTGGAAGCGGGGACACACTCGGGTTGGGCGGCCCGTGTGAGTTGGGTGGCTCGTGGACTCAGGCCTTACTCGCGTGGGTGGTTCATGGATTCGGGCCCCACCTGTGGACTCGGGTGGTTCATGTGATATATACCCATGGACTTAGGGCCCACGAAGGAGGGTTCGGTTGAGGACCTAACTCATGGACTTGGGGTCTGGGCTATGAGATAAAGGACTTGATTCGTCACGCTCTATTAGTTCAAGCTTTTAGAGCAAGTGGTTAGTCGTCTTGCATCACGGTCTCAAGGATGTGATAATGTTTCGTCTCAGTAACCCCATTTTGGTTGAGTGTAGGGATATGACAATTGAGGAATGATTTCATGTGAAGAAAGACTAGCATGGAAGGAGGAGGATAAATATTCTCCACTTGCATTAAAGATACACTTTGGTTTTAATAGTGAATTGAGTGTGAGTCATGGAAATAAGTTCTAATCTAATAATAGCTTGGGCCCATGATGCATCAGATAAACCCATATACAACGTGGGTATCATCAATAGATGTAACACAGTAAGACGAGCCACCTTTAGGCAATTGAGGTGCAAGGCCCCAAACATCAAAGTGTATTAAGATCAAAGGCAGCAACAAAAACAGTTTCACTTTTACAAAATGGAAGGGCCAATTGTTTTGCCAAGTTGTAGCCCTTACAATCTGATATTCCAGAAGTTGAGAGTCGTCCCCAAACACTAGAAGAACCTATATATTGTAGTCTAGAAGCAGAGACATGACCAAATCTACCATGCCATAAAAGAAAATTATAAACTAAGGTTGGAAGAAAAGCAAGGAAAGCAGCAAAAGTGGAAGGTGGAGGTGATGCACACTATAAAGCTTGCCAATCCTAGGGCAGCTACCAACTGCCCTCCTTGAATCATGGTCTTGCACAATACATTCGAAGGATAAAAATGACATCATAGCCAATATTAGCAAAGCTGAGGAACTAAAAGTAAATTTGTCGACACTAGAGGATCCACCACACCAGAGGATCCACCTCCAAGGGGTCGGTAAGGAACTTATGCAGGCTCGAAGTCTAGTCATTCCCCTAGTGGTATACGTCTCTACTGGCTTGACTAACAAGCTGGAGACGGCATTGTCAAGCATTACTATGCATGAGTCATGCACATAGATAGAAGGTTGGCTACATAGCAAGGAACCCATTTATCCATGTTATATCTAACCACTTGCATGCCAAAATGGTCATAAGCCCAAGTTGCATGTTATTTCAATTATTACAGTCCTACCCACATACCCACAATGGGGAATGCGTGAATGTTTCGTCTCTAGAGCATGCTGTGTTAGGCAAGCCCACAAGGACGATGGCATACACATGTACCATCATCTGACGTAAAAAGGAAAGGAAATGCTCAGTTGCTTGACTGCACAAAATAGAAAGAAGCCCACTGAAATATGTATAAATCCATAAATTTGCTTTGCTGATTTCATGTTAGGAAAGTTTGTATAGGAAAGTCATAAACCACCTACACCTGCTTCCCCAACACTGGCTCCTCTAATAAGTATAGAATTCACCCTCGGCTTCTGATTGCCGCCATTTATACTAGCTTATCATAAAATGCCCTTTACATATGATAGAAAATTCATAAATCTTATTTAAATAGTTATACAAATTATTTTTAAGAGAGGGAATCATTATCTTGACCCAGCCAGTGCCCATTCTTTCTACTTGTACCAACAAGAATCATCATCAACTAAGCCTCAACTAATAACGGTTAGCTTCAAGAATCCTTTTCTGCCATTCCACTTTATCAAGGGCCATAACTTTAGTTAGACCATAGGTCATCAAGTATTTTCATAGGGTTCGAGTCCTTGCTTCGTTGGTAGGGGTTGTGTGCATTTGGGTGGGGTGCGTGTGTAAAAAAGAAAAAGAAGGTATTTTCATATTACCTCCATCTATGTCCTTTTGAGCCTTCCCCTTGCCCTTTTAGAGCCTTTGACTTGTACGACCTTACTTCTAATTGGCGTGGTTCTTGGTCTCCTGTTCACATGACCAAAACATTGTAGTTTACTTTCCCAGATCTTATTATCTATTGCTGCAACTCTTAAGTTCCCTCGAATTCAAGCATTTCTAATTCCATCCATCCTTGCTTTACCACTCATTCATCTCACCATCCTCATTTCAGCTTTGCCACTCATTCATCTCAATGTCCTCATTTCAGCTACACTCATCCTATGGATATGTTGTTCCTTAACTGCCCAACATTCGGCCCCATAAAGCATGGTTGGTCTTATAGACATCCTATAAAATTTCCATTTCAGTTTGAGTGGTACACAACGATCACATAAAACTTCAGAGGCACATCTCCATTTCTTCTACCTCTCTTGAATTCTATGGGTAGCATCCCTCTCAATCTCTCCACTCTCATGAATTATTGACCCAAGATATCAGAAGTGGTCATTTTGGAAAACGGCTTGGTCAGCAATTTTTACTAATTCCTCATTCACACTTCATATACTCTGTTTTAGTCCAACTAATTTTAAATCCTTTAGATTCTAAAGTACCTATCCATGAAATTTCATGGTACATAATTGGTGGAACTAAACTTACCCTCAGCTATTTATTCGAAAAGCACCACACTCATTAGTCTCTCTAGACTCTGCCACCACTGCTCCTGCCCTCTTTCCACATGCATACCAGTTCCCATATAACTTGTACATAGAACCTGAACATTAGATTACAGATATTTTCAACTCGATGTTAGTATTTTGTTGTAGACAAATCCAATTGTCATGCTGGTTGAAGCAAGTTATTCAATCTGTAATAGCCAGCCTTATGGCCGTTAAGAATTGTAATGGTCCAAAAAAAGAAAAAAAAAAAAAAAGATAAAAAAGTGAAAGAATATTAAAAGCTTTCAGAAAAATGGGAGGATCCCAAATATGTATTGTTTACTGGTTTTGAACATGTATGTGATGGTGAAAACGTTCACTTTTTGGCAAGAATGCTGTCTCTGGCTGCCTGAGTTCATTTTACCTTATTGACTCTAGTAACTCCTATATTTAATATCGCAAAATGGTGTATAATGATTAGACTTATGCATATCTCTAATCATTATAACACCATTTCCCCCAAGAAATTTGAGGAAAAAAAAAAAAAAAAAATTTCTTGCAATCAAATTTTATGTAGGATAAAAGGTTTGTGTAGGATAAATGGATTGTATCATTTTATGTAGGTTTGGACTAAATTTCCATTATTAAAATATCCATATTCTTGCAATCTATGGGAGTCATCCCACTAAGCGACATCCCTAATCATTTGTACCATTTTTGTAAGAATTTTGAAGAAAAATTCTGTTACTATATATAACAAAAATGGTCCATTACAGGCTTACATGCCTTAAAGGACTGTAAAGGCTCGTTACAGCCGTTACCAGCCCATGCAGACCTTTTATTATTATTATTATTATTTTTTTAATGGCTGTCACGGCCCCGTATCACGTAACACTGCCCACCGTTACCTTATTGACCATTTTTTAATACCATGAGTTGATGACCTTACCATCCACTTGTCTAATGCTAGGATATGCTCCATAGTATGACACTTTTGTTTTTGTGAATTCAAAAACACAAGCGAGGAATTATAACACCCTAGGTCTCGGCAAATGTTCCCTTTATTGAGGCACATCTGTACATGTAAGCCTAGAGTTTGGTTATCCAGACCATACATTATCTGATGGATCCTACTGGATGGTGGTTCTCCAAAAATCTCCCATTTGCAAGATCCTGACCTTCCATCTGTAGCCTACAACATACAATTGGGAAAGGCAGCATTTGTCAATCACACTTGCTTAGGCTTGGAATGGTTCCTTGCCACCCAAGGGAGGATTGGTTCACTCCAATGTCTTGTTCAATATGTGAATGTGAATGGTCCTTTTCTTTATGGATCACAATTGTTACGTAGTATAACTGTCTAAACCCTCCTACAAGGGAGGAAATGATCGGTCAGGGGATAAACATTTTTGAATACTTATTTTCTCTAAAATTGCAGAGGATTACAATTAAAGAAATTAAGAGCCACCCATGGTTCTTGAAGAACTTGCCAAGGGAGCTGACAGAAACACAACAAGCAATCTACTATCAGAGAGACAACCCGAGCTTCTCCCTCCAAAGCGTTGATGACATAATGAAAATCGTTGGGGAGGCAAGGACCCCACCGCCATCGTCCCGGTCTATCGGGGGCTTTGGCTGGGTTGGGGAAGAAGAAGAGGAGGAGAAGGAAGAAGACGTGGATCAGGAGGAAGAGGAGGATGAAGAGGACGAATATGACAAGCGGGTCAAGGAAGTGCATGCGAGCGGGGAATTCCATCTCAGCTAAAGGTCTTCGTTCTTGGGTCTCTCTCTTTTTCTAAATTTGATTATGGATTTTTGTAGGATCTTTTAATAAAAGGTTTGTGTGTAAAATTGTAGTCTTGCCATCTGTATGTGCTGTTTGGACTGTAAACTTGCAGTGGTATGCTCATGTGAGAGAGTCTGTCTATTTACGTATCTTAAAAGCTAGCAAGAGTCTTGTGGGAGATGGCTAATGTATGTGTACATGCATGGGGTCTCCACCCCATGTCTTATAATTGGTTAGAACACTAGTGCTTATTATATTTTATCGATTTTAACTATTTGCGTTCTTGTTTTGAAGATTCAGCCATGAGGATGTTAATATGAACTAGTTCAGAATGCGAACTGTGGATTGCTCATCAAGCTTTTCATAGTTTGTTTGATGGTAAGGGTTGTCGGTGCATGGATTTTTATCCGTCCTAAAAAGCAAAACCTGTCAGGCCTGTTTGGGCATGCAGAATCCATGTGGAAATGGAGATTTTTTCTACTGACAAGATAGTTGGGCTGTTTGGATGGTCAGATTCCATAGTCATCATTTACCAAGTTTGAGGATTCCAAATGGTATCAAAATGGGTTGCATTTCTCAATTTCTATTTTCTTTGGTGACCATGGAAAATATCATTGTGTAATCAATATGTTACCGACAGAATCTACACAGTCCACGCATACAAACACTCCCTTCAATGTTTGTGGGTGTGTTGTGCTTAGCAATGGGTTCCCTGCCATTCTGTACAGCCATCTATTCCAGGGGGCCCGTCATGTGTGTGGGAGGGTTTGCCTAGTGACTCCCCTACCATGGCTCTATTTTGCACGCTCCTGGGTGGGGTGTCACTAGGTCAGGTTTTGGTGGGCCCGTGCTAGCATGCATGTGGTGTCGATATGAACCTTTGCAATGGCAAGCTCCAAGAGCACAGGGTGAAAGGGGAAAGTTGTGCATGGCCTGAAGTTGACTGTAAATCCTTTGCTATTCTTATCATTTCGCAGCCAACTACAAATTTCTAGGAGTCTAAGATGACAGAGTTGTGTGTGGATAGTGTGTATTGAGCATCAGTGCTCACATATACACCCATCCAATAATGGTGGACGGGAATCTGAACATGTATCTCCCACCAGAAATCCAATGATGGCAGATGAAATCTTTACTTGTATTTCAAAGTAGTTATATGGAAAATCGAATTTAGGAATACTTGAGAGGTTCTTGCCAACAGTTTCTAAGTGCTGGGAGATAATGTGTGCACCAGACTTTGGTGCTAGCTTAACGCTGCGCTGTTTTAATTTTTGGAATCATGGTCTTTGTTGTGCAACCAATACTCTTCTTTTGGTCGACGAGATTCTAGAGGTTGTAGTGTCGTATCAATTGTGGTTTTAAGACTGAGGTCATGTGTAAGTGGCGGACTCTTTTTGAGTTTCAACAAGTACCCACTGTAGTGTGTGGGTGTGAGCGTGTCAAAAGAACAAAAAAGAAAAAAAAAGAAAAGAAAAGACTTAGGCTTACTTGTCCAGACCTGAGTCAAGTGCGACTTGTGCGGATCAGGGGTGACTTGCACTTTTGAATCGGATCGGGTTTGACCAAGTCCAAGTCTCTAAGTTTTCAACCTGGACATTGAGTTTATGAGCAGCACAAGTGATGTAGGATGAGTGAAATTAATCTAGGATGAATGAAGTGAAATCAACTATGCATTAATCTAAATAATTAACATATAAAATTAAGCAATTCTTTATCATAAGAAAATAATTTAGATTCACAACTAGATGAGCCTATGTTAATCACATACAAGAAAATATAAAATAATACAAAGATGACCCTCTTGGAGGTTGGGACTTTCAATCTATCATAGGTATATTCGCACACAAGTGAAGAAACAATAACAATATAAAAATCAAATTTGGGGTGAGGGGTTCATTCGAAAAATCAGATTTAAGAGAATTGGGTTTAGGGATTTATAAAATCTAGGGTTAGGGCTAAGGTTTGGAAAATGGCTCAGGGTTAGGTATATGAGAAAATGATTTGTGGGCTTACGTAGAAGAGAAAATATGAAGAAAAGTTGGTAAGTGTGCTGGCCATACGACTGTTTGTACGGCGGTCCACACACGGCGGTCCGTGTGGACGTATGGATGTGCGTATGTGTTGGCTAGGTTGGGGTCGGGTGTTGATGAGAATGATGGGAGATGGGTATGAGATGTGGAGGTGGGTGTTGAATGAGTTTTGAATGGAGTAAAGAGAAATAGAAAAAAGAGGAAGAATATGTGTATCTTGAACAGTGAAGAGAAGAAGAAGAAAAAACTCTCGGAGGAGTCCATTACCAAGCTATAATTCCACCCCTTCTCCAATTCAATTAGAAGAGAAGGTTTTTCCAAACCTTAAGGTCGACAAAGAAGCAACAAACATTTTCTCATAAACATTATTAGCACAACCCCCCCCCCCCCCCCCCCCCTTTTTATATTTAAAAAAAAAACTAAAAATTACAAAAACGTCATTACTTAAAATTTCTTGGCCCCACAATCTAAATAATAAAACCAAAACACCTATGACAATCTAAACAGTCAAATAAGTCTTAAAAGTAACAAAAAAACATAGATAGAGCAAGATCAGGGTCCAATGGCTCAAATCTAAGAAATCAGGTGGCCTGATGGTCCGATCGACAAGTCCAACGGTCGGATCAACGAGAAAACAAAAACTTATAACTAAAAATATCTCCTAAGTAGCTCATATGCATCATTCTAATGTGGGGTCTTTCTGATGCACATCTAATGCACTGTGGGGTCTTTAAAGTGGCCCGGCAGGCCCCATCCAGAAATCATCTCCCATCCACAAAGAAAGTTGCGTTGATGTCACTAGTCGCCTCTGCCTCTAGTACACTCGAGTAGCTCATCTGATGTCCCCATCGGCAAGTGCCCACCTGTCAAGTGTGGGACACTGACAGTGGTGATAAGGTGGCCCCATCACAAAGACAACCATACACAAAAATGCTGCAAGTCTGGTCTCCCTTTTTAAAAAAGAACCGGCACTTGAAGAAAAACATTCCAAAAGTTCTACATTCAACATACAATTTGAACCCACTTGTTGAGTGGACTAGTTGGGTATGGTTATGATCGTTGTTGAGCTCACTTTGGATGTCCCAAAAACTTCCAGAGTACGTCTGCTGTGTGCGAAGGGGCGCATGTGGGGCTAGTGAATATCATAGAGAAACCATATGTAGTTCAATGGACTGTCGATCATAGGATGATGATTTCCACCGTTAGTGAAGTCTTTTACTATCTATAGGCCCACTAATCTTCGGCCTAAATCCATATTTGAAAATCAGGTAGCGGACTCAGAACTCAGCCTGGCAAACTCAATCTGAGTTGTGACTAGGTTCATTATCCAAGGATCAAGGTGGTGAAGATCAAGACATGTCTGCTTCATTGATCTTGAATAAGTTGAGTTGAAAATTTCAAATCCTTAAGCTATGGGTAACCTAATTACTAAACGTTAGGTAAAAGACCCGATCAAAATCATAGTTAGAATAGGAAAGCTAAAACAATCCAGGTAAAACGCATTGGGACATACCTGTATCAGATTCACTAGATAGACCATCATTCAAAATTCACACTGATATAACCATTCTAACCTGTGATTAATGACCATTTGTTTGTTGAAAACCTCTGACTATTTTATTTTTCATCATGCATGAAGTGTCCATTAGGCCCTGTTTGGATTCGGTGAAACCGTCGGAAAGGAAAAAGGGTTTAGATGACATCTTTCTTGTCCATAGATGTGACCTAAATTTTGGATTTACTTGATTTTTTTACCCAATGGGGTTTTCTGACATGATGCGTGTAGCGGACGGGATAGATGTCATCAAAACATCAGCGTTGAACTGAATGGAATTATCCCGGCGGTCTTGTTGGCAGGTGACAGGATCCTACACACACGAATGAAAATACTCTCCCATGCACCTCGCTAGGTGGGAACTTGTGTGCACCTTTGCGCATGGGCACAAAATCAAAATGTCCAAACCCCATTTTCTAGCTTCTAGATTGATTCAAAACTCTGGTGGGTCAGAGCAAAGGAAAACAGTTTCCTCCTTTGATTTGCCTTTTTCCTTTGCTATGGCCCACCAGAGTTTTATATAAAGCTAAAATTTAAGCAATGGAGTGTGTGTGTGTGTGTGTGTGTGTGTGTGTGTGGAAATGGTACTATGGGTCGACGTCATGGGAAGTTCCCATGAGGTCGAGCTGTGTGGGCCCCGCTGTGATGTGTGTCAAATGTCTGCCCCATCAGTCAGATGCATCAGTCCATGGTGGGCCACAGTCTTAAAAATCAGGTCAATCCATAACTTAGGTGGGCCACACCACATACAACACTTGAGAGGGGCTACCCACCCATTAAAACCTTCATGATCGTTTATTGGGGCCACCGAGATGTGGTTCACAAATCCAGCCCATCCATTGTGTGTGTCCCACTTGGATGAGGGGTTAGAAAAAGCTTCAGCTGCATCCAAAACTAAGGTGGCCCCCCCAAGTGCTTTTAGATGTTTTAGGCATGTCTTCACATGGTTTTTGATGGTATGGCCCACCTGAGCTCTGTATATAGATGATTTTTGGGATATCCCCAAACCTAAGGGGGACCTCATAGTATTAAATTGTTTGGAAATCTAAGAATATTTTAATGTGGAGTATCAAAGATGTGATCTTCTTTGGAGATGTTGTTTCCTGGTCAAGGTAGAAATATGAACATATTGCTTAGGTGACTTTGGAAACAATCCACCATCTGTAGTAGCATTTTCTAATTGGATTAAGCACTTCTTGGATGACTTGAAATTCGACGCCACCACGCAATCTATTGAATATATTATCGGATCAAGTAGCTTATGGGAAATATGAAAGAGAGGTAGCCTTCTAGAGCAAATGACTCAAATATAATATGACCCAGTCATCTTTCCATAGTACATTTTTGAAATTGATGTATCAAGCTATCATCACCGTTCATCTAGTTGGCCATACTATGGATGGAATGATGATCCTATCCATCTGATTAGTTTCCTTCAAAGCGACGGTCAGAAAACAAAATCAGTTGAACAAATCTCTACTGATGAGAAGCCATAGAAATATTGGCTATATAGAAATGATTTCAGATAATGTAAAAAAAAGGCCCAAACGTGACAATATCACATTCAGATCCACAAGAAAAAGTGTATGGACACATGGGGAGTGGGTGCCGTAAAGAGCAGTGGACAAAACATACGTCCTATATTATTAAATAGACACAGACGCATGCACACACATGGTCAGCTGTACGGACACATGGGTGTGGGTTCCATGTTTTATAATATATGGACAAAAACGTTGTGTCACACCAAACATGGACCAAACGAATGATAGGTACAGTAGATGGAGGGCCCTGTTTGGTACGTAACTGTGCCAACTATTCTACAAAGTAGCAGTTAGGTAGTAGGACGTTGGTGTTTGGACCTCTTGAATTGTGTCCTTGATCTAAAGGCTAACTCTGAGAATTGAATTTTAGAAATCTTGTGTCATTGTGGTTGTTCGCTTGCCATTGATCTTATATTAAGGAAAACAAAATAAAAAGGACCAGTTTACTATTTGAGACGAACACCAAACTTCCATGTCGTGCACCAAATTTGAAATGTGGGCCCCATAGATGGTTTGTTCAAGCCATTGATCTGATGGACCTCATCATGAATGGACCTTGACCCACTCAAAAATAAAAAATAAAAAATCTCCTTCATCGATCAAAACTAGCCTTTCCAATATTGGCATGCAAAGATGGGATCAAAACAATGGACTGACAATTCACATTCAATGGAGAAAAGTCAAAGAGTCGATGATTAAGATCTTCCTATTTGTGAGATATTTTTAAGCATTGTCCCTCCATGATGGGGCATCAGACCAATAGATTGGACTAGAGGTGGCAATGGGCTGGGCTAGGACAGGGTTGGCCACCCAAGTCCCTGAGCCTTGGTCCTGCCCGAGAGAGAGAGAGAGAGAGAGAGAGAGACACAGAGGAAAAAGGTACTATGGGCTCGACCTCATAGGAAGCTCCCATGAGGTCGAGCTATGTGAGCCCTACTATAATATGTGATAGGCATCCACACCATAGACAATAGTTAAGAGTAGATATCCACCCACTGAAACTTTTATTAACGTTTATAGGATTGTACTCGTGTCCCACTTAAACAAGAGGTCACACCAAGTTTAAACCGTATCCAAAACTTAGGTGAGCCCCAACAAGTGCTTTTAGATGTTGTAAGCATGATTTTATTCTCTTTCAATTGGTATGACCCACTTGAGTTTTGGATACAGCTGATTTTTAGGATATTTCATAACAATTAGGGGACCCACCAAATGCATGATGTGGATCACCATCACACATCACAGTGGGGCCCACACATCTAGACCTCATGGGAAGTTCCCATGAGGTCGAGCACATCGTACCTTTTCTATATGTGTGTGTGTGTGTGAGAGGTATCCTGAGTCCCACTATATTATAGAAACATGGTCCAACATCCAAAAATACTTTTAAACAATACATGTACACTGAATGGACCAGCTCCTGTGAATTAGATCGTGAAGGTCCTTATGGGAGAGCAAAGGGTTTGTTTGCTCGGGTGGGCTCCACCATGGTGCTGTTTCTAAAATGCACTCCGATCATCATATGTTTCATCCCATGTTAGGCCTAATACAAAAAAAGAAAAAGAAAAAAGCCACATCCTGATGGGAATCATCTGATGGACCAGTTGGACTGCATATAACATCATAGTGGGCCCAAGAAGGTTTTAACGGTTGCTGTTTCCATCCACATTGCTTCCTATAGTGAGACAGCACTTGAGTTATTGATCTGCCTCAATTTTGGACTCATGTCCTGTTGTAGAATAAAGTTGGTTGTCAAAGAATTATAAGACACTGCGACCCACGAGCGCCTCTAGCTCCACAGAGTCGCGACCAAACCATCCGACTAACGAGCCTATCTGGTCGTTTTTTGTATATCGCACTGACCTGCGACTTCCTATACATTCCCGATGTGTGAGCAGGTTTGGTCATTGGTCGTCGAATGAAAAAGTCTCCTGTCATTTGAGTAGCTTTACTCCTGGTCGATAAATGAAGATATTCCCAGATTCAAGTATTCCTAGTTGCTAGTCATTCATTGGGGATGTCTCTTATCTTATAGTACCAGCAGCCTATATAGGCCAGCTTTTGCTTGTTTTCTGTTCACGGTTCTGTACCACGGAGGGCCTGAATCAAGAGATGTAATCAGCTAGATGTCTAGAGTGGTTAGGCCATCTTCTTTATGTAAGGATTAGCAGGATAAACACCTTATCTCTTGAAATCAGCGGTGATCTTAACGGTTTACGTAACAGACTGGATCACTCGGATCTATACAAATGGATGGTCGCACAGATGATAAAGGTACACAATATCTAAGCCTACAGTTTCATACTTCATCTTACTATCAAGTCATCCCTGACTTAAGCTTTGGAGGGCCAACGGCCAAGCGCCGACCACCCTTAGTTTTCTTCTTTGGCTTTCAGGTTTGGAGGGGAACTCACTTTCAGAAGGGTGTATACTTGGGAGGGACGCGTTACTAGAATCTGACGTTAACATGTCCTAAAATTAGCTGCAAGACCGATGTATGGAGTGGACATGGCACAGGCATCATAAGGGTCCCACAGAGCATAAGGTTATAGGACCGCGTCTGAAGCTCTCTGTTCCTCACAACCAGAAAACTGGGCCTAAAAAATAACTCAGAAGAAATATTTTTGACCATGATCACATGCAACCCAGCTCACTTGCAAATATGGCACATGCGTGTGGGACATCTGAGCCGTGCATAAGATGGGCAGAAAATGAAGATCATCAGGAGTGGAAAAAGGAAATTAGAAAAAGGGGAAAGAACAAGGTGGAGAAGGCATAGTCAGTCAACCCCCAATGAAAGCTCTGTGGTTTAAATCAAAGCTGTGAACAGTCTGACTCAACACACATTGGGGACTGGCTGATTACCTCACCAGCATGGTTAAAAACTCGGTGACTCGAACCAACTCATTCGCTCACGGGTCAAGTTGGGATTTGCCAAGTCAGGGGGTGAATCAGCCTGGGTTGTCAGAGTAGAGGTGAATTGTGTACATGAATCCAAGTTTTGAACTGATCGAGTCCGAGTCGACTCGAACCAGTCTTAGAGGACTTGTCTGATTCTTAAAACTATGCTTACCAGCCTGATTTTTGCTCTAGGCGATCTTCATGGGCCAGAAACATAGGGCCCATGTCCAGCCTGGTGCAGAAAAAAGAAGCCCAAGTCCAGCCTAAGACATACTAACCCAACCATGTAATAATAAATAATAATACATAAGTATTAGTAATACACACACACTAGCTCCTGACCTGGCCCTCAACATTTTTCTTTAAAAATAGTGAAAGTCAAGACTTGTGGGGCCCACATGGTATGTGTATAACATCCAACCCGTTATACATATGCAGCACACCATGGTGATAGCACAAACAAAACATCAGCTCAATCAGATCATGAGATGGGCTACACTTGAATTGGGATATTTTGAATGGTGCAGACTTTTATTTTTATTTTTATGGATTGGTCCACCTTATAATGTTTATGATTGGATCTGCCATATTTTTGGTTCATCCAATAATAATGTTGGTTTGCATCAGTTGTTGGAGAGGTTGGATGTGAGACACCATTTTTCACTTTGTTGTAAAGAAGAAAGCAGAACAGGGTTGGGTATGGGAGGCACTATTTGATAAAATCCAATTCCTTGAGGAATTTTGCAGTAAAAATCCCATTTTAATATCTATCATGGTGGGACACAACAGGCCAATTGATCTGGATGACAAAACAATGGCCCCCACTTGTCAGAATTGAAAACCTGTGCGTGGAAAGATGGAAATGTATATGATTGGTCAATCAGCATTGTTGGTCTAAGGAATAGACCATCAGTGAAAGAGTGTGTTAATGCCGCATTTGGATGCAAGTTAATTGAATTGCAATTTGGAGCCTAGAATCTTAATATGAAATGCTAAGGAAAGAAATCACAAGTTTGGAACTTCCACTTCACTAGATTAGCAATCACAATTGAATTTGATAGAACATCCAAACACACCCTAAATGTATAAACATTTTAAACATCTTGGACCATCCAGAGGAGAAGACATTGCATAGCAATGGTAAATTTGCTTATTATGGGTAACGATAATGCAATCTTACAATCCATTGAAGTGAACAAACCCGCCCCAAGTTCTATAGAAGAGAAGAAAAGAACATACAAGCTAGAGGAGAGAGCATTCAAGCAAAGGAAATGGGAAAAGAACCGGGCCATTCTCACAACCTAACCTACAAATCTCACTCTCCATTGTACAATAATGTGCAAAAACATAATCACATCTTCAACCAAATCTTTTAGAATGATATGTAAATCATATCTGTGACCAAGTTCTCCATCATGAGAGTCTCTTCGCCAGTCGCACACCGGACCTTCGAAACCCCCTTACCTGCGAATATGGGAAGAGTTGGTAAAATTATAACCTTGAAGAGAGTACAAAAATTAAAATTTCTCTCTGCTGGTAAGGGTGCATTTGGCTGTACCTAATATCTTGATCATTTGGTGCAACCAAACGCACCGAAATTGGGAGTGATGCACAATCTCGTGGTTTTCTTACAAAACACCATCCATCTGAGCTATGATCTCAATACTAATCTATAAAATTATGAAGAAAAATGCTAGAATGGGTGGATTTTCATTTATCGATGAAAAGTGCTATTAGAAATGAAACCACCTAAATTTATAAACTCATTTTTTCTATGCCTTTAGATTTTATCACATTAATTGTGATTAAAAATAAAATTGTAGTATCAATGAGACTGATCGACTCTGATGTAGACCATTGATTATACTGCTTTTTATCCTAATCATCCATTTTTCCACACACATGGCCCAACTGATTTTTGGGCCAGGGCATGTTCTCAAGAGGGCTTCATCTGATGAATGGCCCATATGTCTGCCTACATTTGCAACATTAATTAGCACATGTGGTGCTAAATCCACTCTTTAGTGGAATTGTCACAACTCATATCAAGAAATCCAGCAGTTGAAGAACTTACCATAGAGAGGTGACAACTCTTCCTTGTAAGGGAGCTTAAGGGGGCATGAAGAGAGCGGAAGGACGGGCAGGTTGTCACAATTGCAAATCTCAACCATGTATCCATCAGGATCATGGAAGAAGAGCTGATCAACCTTCACTCCACCTTCCTCAACGACTGCCGTCACATAGTCGATGCCTATTTCCTCCAACTTCTTCACCACCAGTCGCATGTCCGAGCATTGGAAAGAAATGTGGTTGTCTTTAGGATTAATCACACTTTTCTTATCAGGAACGTCACTCGGCGAATTGCATTCGAGCAAATGAATTCCAATCCCATAATTGAATAGCCTAAACAAGTCAAATCACATATTATCAACAACTAGCATAAGCTATGTCACACTAATAAAGGATTATTCTAGAATTTCCATACATTGTATAAGCAAATTTAGCTTGTACATATGAAAATTGGCATTCGAGAAAGCCCAATTTCTTTTCATGGAGGATTTCTAGAGACCTATAAGTATTTATTTTTTTTAATTTTAATTTTTGTATATTCTAGCATCATTGGATTCCAGTGTTTCTTATCCTTGCGGACTTCATTTGGACCACTCAATGTATGTGTGATTTAATTTCTTCCAGCACAGATGGGGCATTCCATCATGAAAAAGGGTCTCCCTTGAAAAATAGGCTTATTGAATAAAGAGGTGGGCCATGGCATAATTATTGTCACTGGTACAAGTTCAGATAAGCACCGACACCACCTTAGAAAACTCGCTAAACCCATTTGTGGGTGTCTTCTAAACACGTCATCAGAGTTCACACATTGCCTAAAGTAAACCAAGGCTTAGTGATACAGATCAGATCTATGTTGGCTCCGCCATGAAAATGGTCAGGATCACTAGTCCAAGGCCCATTTGTGCAACTGAAAATCAAGCCATGCATGTATCCTCAAGTCAAGGATCATACAATTTGCCAGTGGGAAAAGGCAAGATCAAGATCTGGACCACTTGTATGGAATTTTGCACCCTTGAAGATGAGATCGCCAGAACTTGCAACTCCATGAAGTTGAGCACGGCTACACCGTCACACCGACATCGATGAATTGTCGTTGTTTTTCAGCAAAATCTTTAGATTGTAAGAATGATGTGAGAAGGTTATAAAACAAAAGCAAAGGGACCAAACCAAACACCCTTCTATGCATTATAAGAAAAGTTTTTTGCTTGTATGAACACAAACGCGTAAAGAATATAAAACTAAAGGTGAGTTTAGTTGCAACAAATCAATAATCATTAAAGAAAAAAAATATAGTAAAGAAGAGAGAGGAAAGTAGAGAGGAGAACTGATCACCCACATGCAATTGTTCCTATGCGACTTGTTTAGGAAAATCAGTAATATGAAGACGATAGACCCCACCATGAAGATCACCATTCTCGGAAAACTGGTTGAACCACTCACTAAATGGACTGCATCTGATCAAGAGCGGAATGGTCTGATTCTTTTTTGGTGGGGCCCAACATTTTAATTGTACTGGTGTGCTACACAAGAGGGAGGTGGGTCGCAAAGATGGTACCATTGCTTGCAAGTGATCAGTTTAAGTAAAGAGAGAAAACCCACCAAGCCCCTTCGAACTTGAAAGAGGAGGGCCGTTTGATGAGCACAAACCCCAACACATCTTCGTAGAATCTCACCGATCTGCTCACTGATTTGCAGACGAAGGACACGTGATTCAACGACAGCAATGGGAGTGAAGAGCTCTCTTCTACTACTCTCTCTATCTCAATCCCCATCTCTCTCTCTCTCTCTCTCTCTCTCTCTCTCTCTCTCTGGCCTACAATCACTCTCTCTCTCTCTCTCTCTATCTCTTTTGCATACAATCATCAACCCCTCAGATGCGTATATATAAGAAAGAAATATCCAACGCAACGGGTTGTCATGCTTCTTATCCCTTTCGGCTTTCATTTTCCTCCTTTGGCCCGCAAGTAATGAAAATAAATAAAAAAATATATAAATGGGAAATTCCAATACCACACGTGAAAGGAATGGGATCATTTACTTTTCCTGCATTTTACTGCACTTGCACCGCTTTTTAATAAGGACGCGGATTCAATTAGGTCGGTGCGATCTTCACCATGGGGCCACCTAGATGTGTGTTGTGTATCCATGCCGTTGGTCCATTTTGCTAGTTCATTTTAGGGCATGATCAAACCATTGAAAATTTATTGGGTGACACAAGTTTTGTATCAAGATGATATTTGTGTGTTCTCTTCCTCGGGGTTGCGTGGCCTAATTAGTAGGTTGGATGGCAAATAAACATTGCCAGAGTCCTTCAAATGTTTTCAATGGTAGGTGTTGAATCACCACTTTTCTATGGTATGGTCAACCAGCTGAGATTTGGGTCTATCTCAATTTTGGGACCATGTCTTAAAATGAGCTGAAAAAAATGAATAAACCATGTGAATACAAAGCATGCTTTGAGGTGGGTCCATGGTCAGGGTTGCACCCACTTGGTCGGACATGGCCCCAGCGCTAGCTAATCCAGATATTAAAAGGTTCCCATTGTCTGATGGCCTTTAACAGGGCGCGGATTTCCTGCGAAAGCCTTGCGCAGGAAGTTCCTGCACTGGGAACCAAGGTGGGGCCTACAGTGATTTTTTTGATGAATCCACCCCGTCCATCCGTTTTGGGAGCTCATTTTAGGACATGAGAACAAAAATGAACCGGATCTAAGACTCAAGTGGGCCTAAAACGTGAGGATTAAATTTCCACAGTTGAAATATTTGTGGGGCCACAGGAGTTTCGAATCAGGATAATATTTGTGTTTCCAGTTCATCCAAGTAGTAGTGACGTTATGAACTGTATGGATGTCATATAAACATTACTGTGGACCCCAGGGAGGTTTCAACGGTAGTAATTTACCTACCCATCTTTTACTTTAGTGAGGCCCACTTGAGTTTTGGATCCGGTTCATTTTCGTTTTAGTGTCCTAAAATGATCTCCCAAAACGGATGGACGGGGTGGATTCATCAAAAATCATTACTGTGGGCCCCACCTTGGTTCCCGGTGCAGGAACTTCCTGCACAAGGCTTTCGCAGGAAATCCGCGCCCCCTTTAACACGGATTTTTTGTTTGCGATGACTTGGTTGGTCCAGCTCAGTACTTGACATTGTCAATACGGTTGTATTTAATGCTGTTAGTGCTGCTAGACCAATCAGGCATAGGCAAAAGGCTGCACTGTGGTAAGGGCAGATGTGGGGTCATGACTACCTTAAAATCAGGCTTATCCGTG
Organism: Liriodendron chinense; assembly: GCA_003013855.2. NCBI lineage: Eukaryota > Viridiplantae > Streptophyta > Magnoliopsida > Magnoliales > Magnoliaceae > Liriodendron > Liriodendron chinense. Next base: position 1,978,205 of record PVNU02002194.1, on the reverse strand, counting down.
AATCAGGTGGGCCACACCGCAGGGAACAAGTTAGGATGGGACCCCACTCTTCATTTGCATGGAGAGCCAACGGTCCTGTGTATATGAAATGCAGGCCATTCAGACTCTTCATCTGGTCTGAATATAGGGCGGGGTGGAAAATCAAACTATTTTGAAATTCAGAGGCCCATTGTTTAAATCAAGGGTCGCTTTTCCTTTATAAAATTGTTACATTTGTTGTGGCCCACTTTATTATTGAATCAGATGATTTTTGGCACTTGGGGTAATATGGAGTTGCACATCTGATGGACGGGTTGGCTGTTCTTCATACATCATGTAGCTCCACATCTGCCCCGTATCACTGATCTAGCGCGTCCCATAAAGAAATTCTTATCTATAATTTGGACGGTTAAGGTTGAAAAAGTTGTACACACCTATATATACAATTTAATTTCCAACCGCTTGTGTATCATCCATCACTTTTTACCCGAGCATTAAATAATTTATCGTGCAAATATCTTTTTCCCACGTTGCAAGTACGGGCAGGGATCCAAACCGACCAAATTGTGCACGAGGTGTTATAGGACCGGACGCGGATTTCCTGCGAAAGGAAGTTCCTGCACTGGGATGTCGGTGGGGCCACTGTGATGTTTGTGTGAAATCCACTCCGTCCATCCGCTTTGGGATCTCATTTGAGGGCATGCTAACAAAAAATGAGGTGAATCCAAAACTCAAGTGGGCCATATGAGAGGAAAGAGTGGGGATTCAATGACCACCATTGAAACATTCAAATGGCTACAAAAGTTTTGTTTCATGCTAAATTTTTTGTGATTTCAATATTATAAACATTAAGGTGGAGCTTAGGAAGGTTTCAAGGCAGAAAACTCTTTCCCCCATTTTTCTCTCTCGTATGGCCCACTTAAGTTCTGGATTCACCTAATTTTGGTCGCATACCCTAAAAAATACTGAGTAGATTTAACATAAACGTCACGGTGGACCCACCTAGCATCCCAGCGTAGAAACTTACTGTGAAAGCGAAATCCGCGTCGTGCTCAGAGGACCATCCTGCATGCCTATCCAAACCGACCACATTGCTGATGAGGAATTATAGCATCCACAGTTACAAGCAGGTCCATGGTTTAATGATCTAGACCGTTGGTCTTTTGTGTCCCACTTCAAATTTGACCATGCCCAAAATTCTCATTGAAAACAGTGGTTTTCATTCGATTGAAAAATTCCCCCAAGATTGTTGGCTACGATCATCCAATCTAGGAAAATTTTGGTTCGTGGTCCATCCACGTTGGGCTGCAAAAGACCGACGGCTTAGATTACAAAAGCATGTGTCACGGGTTGAAAACCCATTACAAGTCTCTAGCTGAGCATCCTGTTAGTCGTCTTTGGTGGTTGGTGATGATGAAGCATTGATATAAAATGAAGCAGATGATCTCATGCAATGGTGATTTTCAGGCTATGGTCACCAACAAACCATATGGATCACCAATCCGTGGGCCCCACACGTCCCATCAGATACCGAAAATCAGTACAGTTTTTTGAAATTGTCCCATCAGTTGGTCAGCCTGGATCGATCTGCATATTATTACGGATGCCGATTGCGTGCCACAAACTTCCAGCGGTCAGAAGCTAGGTGGGGCCCGCCGCCATGTTTGTGAGAAATCCATCCCGTCCATCCGTTTTGCCAACTGTTGGTAGGACATGAACCCAAAAATGAGGCAGACCCAAAACTCAACTGGGCCGCGCGGTATGAAAAAGTGAGTAGGGAAATGTGTGCCGTTGAATCCTCCCTGGGTCCACTGTGATGCTTATATGCCATCCAAACCGTTCATAAGGTCACTCCTACTGGTATGAAGTCAACGTACAAATTATTAGCCTGATCAAAAACTTCTGTGGCCCCACGAATGTTTCAAAGGTGAACTTCAATCCTCACTGTCACTGTTTCCTGTCGTGCAGCTCACTCTAATTTTGGATCTACTTCATTTCAAGGCTTCTGTGCTAAAAGGATATCTAGCAAAACAGATGAACGGGTTGGATTTCTCTGAGCCCCACCGAGCTTATGACCGCATGAACTTCCACCGAGAGGGGGTGGTAGGCAATCCGCATCCCTAGCATGATGCGTCGTACAGCAATCATGTGCATCTTTTGTTAAACTGGGAGTCGGATTGCTGACATTCCTTAGTATACCGAGCTGTGGAGGGGCCCACCCTGATGTATCTTTTTATCCACTCTGTCCATTCCGTTTCTAAGATCAGGCTTACCACATGAGACCAAAAATGAGGCAGGTCCAACTGTCAGATCGACCACACCAGAAATGACTGATCGATCTGACCGTTGGACCTGCTTCATTCTTGGTCTCATGTGGTCTGCCTGATCTAAGAAACGGAATGGACGGAGTGGATAAACAGATACATCAAGGTAGGCCCCTCCACAGCTCGAGCGTACATACAAAGGAAGGATGCAATCCGACTCCGTTAAACTGTGTTAAAAGTACATCGTGCACTTGAGTCTTGCCCGTGGGTTACTCATTATCTGACGTGGAGAAAAATCATTGAAGTTGCACCAGGAATCCAAATGAGGAAGGGTAGGAAATTTTATACTCTGGCAATGTCTGCTGCTTGATACTCGGGCACTCATAACTGGTTTCCCGTGACATGCATTAACTGAAATTGAACCGCTTAAATTGCGGAATCTACTGGTAACAAATCACAATCTCAAAATCTATTTCGTTGAATTATTCTAAAATTTTGATTAGTGGAGACTCATTTCTTGAAACATCAGTACCGTTGGATAGTTTCATACATCCCACCTGCACCTCCACAACTATCAACTTCACCGTTTTTCAAAGAAAAAAAAATAACGATGGTAGCGGATTTGGTAAAGACGGATTTGGTGCTACCCCTCAAGTACATAGCTAAAGACGGATTTGGTACTGCCCCTCAAAGGACGAGCTGTGGAAGGGTCCAGCTCGATTTATATATTTTATTCATGCCCTCCATCTATTATGACAGATCATTTGAAGGCATAATCCCAAAAAAGAAGCAGATCATTTTAAGGCAGATCGGAGGCTCAAGTGGACCACAGCACAAGAGTAGTGGGGATTGCAAGCCTACTGTTGAAAAATTCCAAGGGCTCACTGTGATTTGCCATCCAACCTGTTTATAAGGTAAAAAGACCTTTAGTAAGGGAAAACATAAATATCAGGTTGATCCAAAACTACTCTCGCAGTACCAAAAACTTCTGTGGCAAGATACTTTCACCAGGTGGGCTTTACATCTCCATTACTTCATGTGGTGTGGCCAACTTGAGCCTTCGATCTGCATCTTTTGTAAGCTCATGCCCTGAAATGGTCTGTCAAACACATGGACGGCACGGAAAAAACACATAGATAACAGTGGGTTACACCGAGCCGCTGACTTGACCGTCCGTTTCTACCTGGTCCCGTGGGGGTAAGTAATAATGCTGCGCCCGTTTGACAGTTTCACCCCTGAAAAGGCAAGGACCGGGTTTGGGTAGCGACTGCGTACCGAAAAGCTATGTGGACCACGCCCTGATGGATGTGTATTATACATGTGTCCATCCATTGTTTCTTATCATTTTAACGCATGAGCCAGAAAAAGAGGAAAATCCAAATCTCATGTGGACCACATTACTGGAAACAGTGGTGATTTAACGCTCACCATTAAAAACTTCATAGGGCCTAATTTAATGTTTATTTGCGATCGGTTGATTAGGTCGTAAAGACATGGATGACGGGATACACAAATATCAGCTTGATCTAAAATTTTTGTAGTCCCACTTTCTTTAAGGGTGAACGTTCAATCACTTCTTTTTCCTGTGGTATGGCTCACCTGAGATTCTTATCTGCCTCATTTTTTTGCTCATGCCCTAAAATGAGCTGTAAAAATGGAGGGACGGTGTGGATAAAATACATGGTGGGTCCACAGAGCACTGATGAGTACGGAATCCAAATCTCAAAAAGAAATGGTGACATGTCTCATTTGGTAAAATGCATAAATCATGGTGGGCCCACCGTTCACGTCTCATTTCGCAAGGGAGACAGTCCATGGTCGGGCGTACTATTTTGGTGGTCCTGATGTCTTAGAAAAGTGACATGTGTCCTACAAAGATGAGACGGTACCACAAATTCTGGTACAGTTGACCGTACATGATAAGTTCTCTATGAGGCTGATCATCCACCCAACGTATGCAGATACAAATTTAAAATCCGAGGAAAATCAGTCCACGTAAGTGGATTAAGTTTGAATCATTCTGTCCGTACTCGTGTCATATTTCTAAGATGATCCAAACCGTTCACGTCTCTCAATGCTCTATCAACGGACCATACATGACAAACTTTAAAGATCGATGAATTCCATCTAGGGTCCTGTACGGCTGCTCACCCTCAACAGTATTTTCCTATTTGCCAACTACCTGATTGGTCGAACTCATCACTTATGCTGTTGCTTCATTTAATGCCATCAGTACTGATGTATGCTGAGTGGACCACTCAATCAGGGAGTAGGCAAAGTAGGCAAACAGAAAAATACTTGAATTCAAGCAGACGATCTGGATTCTTCCATCTATCAAAAAGATGTCAGCGATAGGGTTTGAGCGTGTATCGTACACCATTTATTTTCATGTTGTCGGCATTGCCAGCTAGCTGTCTTTTTCTGCCTATGACTTATTGCCGGTTGTCTGTAATGAATGAACGGTTCAGATCATCATACTGACATGCCATGTCTATGACACAGAAAGTGCTAGATCGAAACTTACTTCATTTCAAAATGCACGTAAAAAATACAAGAGGCCCCTACAAGAAAGCATGCTCGGTTGGCTTTCTTTAAAATTCCTACATCTTTCTTGACCTAGTCACCATATCCAGCTCTAGCAAGGTTTGCTAGAAAGTACCTCTCCTTCTGCCCCACCATGTCATGATCTGAACCGTTCATCTAGAAGTCCCCACATCAGATGGATAAGGTGGAGAAAAAAAAAAAACTCTATCATTAGAGATCGCATCATTCATAAAATTGGCTTTGAAACAACGGTTCAGAAAAGCAGCTTCTAACTCAAATATGCGTAGATGGTGGTGTTGACTGTGGAGATTATTTCCATGTTGACCATGTAATGTAGGAGCTTCTAGATGACATCCCCTGGCAGTGCACAAGAGCTGTGACTGGATCATCCCCTGGGAGCCATAATTCGGATGGTTTAATCACTTCCACATCGCACTGACATCTTAGCATACTTCTAACTCTTTAACTAATCTTAGGGCGCGTTTGGCGCATGATATTAAAAGGGATGAAATGGCATTAGGTGGGATTAACATCATTTATTGCACAATGATTACATGTCTGGTAATACCGTGATATTTTCACCATCCAATCTCATGTTTGGGATCAAATTCTTATTACGAGAAAAACATCAGATTAAGCAAAATCCTGTTTAGTGGACCATGAGATTGTAATCAACGGACCAAATTCACAACCAATGTCGGTCACTTGTATATGCATATAACCATAGTGTCATGTATAAAGGGCTTATATTGATGGATGACACGGATAAAACACATGTATCAATGTGGGGCCCACATGTGTGTGGGATTTTCAAATCCCACGAAAACCCGCATGGGATCAAATGCAATTCATCCCACCAATCCCAAGCCTCCCATCCTCCCCAAACATTATATGAAATTTGCACCGAACCAAATGCAATTCCATCCCACCTAATCCCATCTAATACCATGGATTAACATATTATTCTTAATCTTATAAATAAGAGAAAGGAGATTCCTAATTCTCATAAAATTCGTATTTAACCTTAAGTATGTTTTCATAATATCAGAGTTAGCCTTGGCAAAACCCAAACCCCCAAATCTCCTTCCTTTATTTTCTTCTCTAAGCCAAATTTGGATCTGCCATTGAATCTATCTTTCACTATAGACACCTCACTTTGCATGGGATAACCAATTGCTGTGACATTTCGACTATGTATGACTTGTGAAAGGCTGCATCCATCAACCTATAGAAGTTCAAATTCAAGCCCAAAATCAACCCTAGAGCCAAGTCCTAAGTGAAGCCAAGTCCAATCTTAAGCTGAATCTTGAGCCAAGCCAAGTCTTAAGCTTGAGCCAAACTTGAAGCCTACGAGGAGCCCAAAAGCTCACCTACATGCAAGCTAAGTTCAAGCTAAATGTGAGCCAATTCCAAGTTGCATTCAAGATTGAATTTGGGCAAAAAATCCAAGACATAACCTTGAATAAACCCAGCCACCCCAAAACTCAGAATCCCAAAGCCATCAACAAGACCCATAGGAGCTCATGTAAAAAAAAAAAAAAAAATGGTTGAGTGATTTGTGCTGCTTAACATGGTGTCTACTTTCACAACCTAAGGTGTGATTTGTTGGAGGAGAGAGTCTCCTCTAGGATTGCTCTTGGTCTTTAAAGTTTTCAAAATGCCCTCACTATTTCTCATTTTACCTCACTAACTACCCCTCTTGACCAAGGAGAGAGTGTCATGTGGCACTTCCCTCTCCTCGGGGATTGCTCCTGGTCTTTAGAGTTTTCGAAATGTCCTCACCCTCTCTCATTTTACCTCCCATACCACCCCTCTTGACCAATGAGAGAGTGTCATGTGACACTCCCCTCTTCTCCACCAATCACAACCCTTCACCTCACCTTCTTCCCTCTTAAGCTCTACAAATTACAATATATACTACTCCGTCGATATATAAATACCCTCTCATCGCTTCATTTCTATCACACACACACGAAAGGAGATGAGAGAGCTCCCACCATATTTCCCTGTTCTCTCCCTCCCTTAACCTTACCCAAGCCTAACCCATCTAGCCCAAGCCATTAACCCATCCTAACTAACTAACTTAGTCCATCTTACATATCCTACCCACTCAACTTAAACCATCCCACTCAATCTACCTAACCCATCTAGCCCATCCAAACTATCAAAATCTTCAATCCTAATATAATCAATCTAAGCCACTCATCCAAACCCTAGCTCATATCTAAGTCAATCTAACCTGTTCAAAGCTATCATCCAACTAAAACAAGTCATCCTAACGGTCTAGATCTTGTGGAGAAGGTTAAAGTTAAAGATATTTGACAATCTCTTTTATGAAGAGTGGTGGGTCTCTTCTTCCCTCTCCCACATTTCTATTTACCGATCATCTCACAAGGTGCACTACTCCTTTCTTTTACTTTACTTATAATTAGTCACAATAGTTCTCTCTCCATCCCTTACTTCTCTATAAGGCTCTCAATGAAGGGGGTTAAATTCAAGATTCGATTCGCTCCAAACCCCTATAATGCAGAGTTAGATCTTAAAATAGGTCCAATTAATTAAATGGATCGGATTCGGGTTTACAAAAATAAATCTGAATCATATTCAGGTCGGATCTAGTAGTGAGATCCAATCAGATCTCCACTATTGCATGCTTCAAGCTTTCAATCGTTTTGAGAGGAGATTTTAATTCGGAGAGAGCGTGCGCTTCTCTTCTCTTTAAGAATTTCTCCCAGAATGGCAAGCAACGAGAGCATATTAGCTGTTACACGGTTACAACTCAGTGGGTGGTACCCTAACTGTGTGTGGCCCATATTGATGTATTGTGTATATATCCACGCTATCCATATGTTTTTCCATCTCATTTTAGGATGTGATACCAAACACTAAGAAGATCCAAATCTCAGGTGGACCATACCACTAAAAACGGTGATGAATGACAATTAAAACCTTTTTATGGGCTACAAAAGTTTTTGATCAAGCTTATATTTATATTTTCCCTTCATCTAGATCTTCTTGACATTATCAAGAGGTTGGATTGCAAATAAACACTACTAAAACCTTACGATGGGCTCTTTGAAAATTTTAATGGTGGGGCACTCAATCACCACTGTTTCCAATGGTATGATCCACTTGAGATTTGGATATGTATGATTTTTAAAACCCCATCCTAAAATGCGATGGAAAAACGGATGGATGGTGTGGATATATAAAATGTCACCCATGTGGGACACATGGTAGGGGTAACACTCACCAAGCCGTTCCCCGGGTAACACCTAATTCACTCCCGCAAGCAACGGACGCAGATTTCCTTTAAGAGAGAGAGAGAGAGAGAGAGAGAGAGAGAGAGAGAGAGCTCCTGTGCTGGGAACTTAGGTGGGGCCCGCCATGATGTTTGTGAGAAATCCACACTGGCCATTTGTTTTGTGAGCTCATTTTAGGATGTGTGACAAAAAAAATGAGCTGGATCCAAGACTCAAGTGAACCGAAAATGTGAGGATTGAACATCCACAGTTGAAATATTCATGGGGCCATGGAAGTTTTAAAACATGCTAATATTTGTGTTTTTAGTTCATCCTAGTAGGAATGACATTATGACCTATATGGATGGCATATAAACATCATTGTGGACCACGAGGACATATTATCTTATATATATTAGATTTGTGATGTGGTGGATTCAGACCTAGATCCGACCCGAATCCGATGGCTATATGGATTTTGGGTTAAAAAATGGATCTGGTTAGTTATAAGTGGATCGGATATGGATATCATCTTTTGGATCCGAATCTGATCTGAATTCGGCTACAGATTTTTGGACTTGGAGTCGGATGCATCAAGCTCAACTGTGGGTCGAGTCTTTGCAGGAGTAGCCTTGCTGATGTGGTCACCTTCGTTGGGTGGTTGGGCTTGGTTGCCCGTGCAATGATTGATAATGATAGGCCTGGAAGGGATCCTCAGCTGCGCCATGTGCTTGGTACAAGGGTTGGAGAGCTTGTCCTTCGATGAGGGCTATGAGATATCGTATTTGCTCTTCAAGGGTGGACATTCTGTCCTTGATTTTGTAGGACTTCTGTCAGCCGGTTTCTTATTTGGAACACAGTAGTGAGGCGATCTGTAGAGGAGTATGAGTTTTCTCCTCTTCTGCAATTGCCTTGTGTTGGGAGGGTTCCTCCTCAACGGGTGTCTTACCCTTGTTCTTGTAGCCTCCAGCCATGAGCGGCTTGGCCCTTGAACGATCATTAGATGTGTAGGTCTTTGACGATGGCGAGAACATGACTTTGCTATTGTTTCCCATAGACGACGCCAATCTATTGATGTGGAAAATTGGTCAACAGATGAGAGAGCTTGATCTCCATCTTAGATTGATGAATGTTGCTGATCCCCTTTGGATGTACGGGCTGGATCTAAATTGGAGGTCTGCTATATCCTATGGTACATGAGGGAAGATAAAAGAAGGGGTGGCTGGGGATCTGACCATTAGTCCCTCCGATGCCCAAGTCGGTAAGACGTAAGGGATCAAGCTAAAGGTCAAGTATTATGGTTTTTTTTTTCTACCCTTGTTTGTAAATGAATACCTCTAGTTATAGGATTATCGGAGAGAAGTAGGTGGGTTCGTAGATCTTGCATATGGGTTTGATTCCCAAATTTCTTTGAATAGTCCTTATCACATCTAGATCTTATCATGTTCGGATCTGTCAGATGTCAGTTGTTATCTCCATATGACTTTGTATGGCGGTGTGGGATGTGCTCGGTTCCGAGGACTGTGAAGAGTGCTTTGTATCCTTGGTTATTGTGCCAGAATATGGCTTGTCCGAGGCTGATGTTGAGGCCTCAGGGGTAAAGGTTGATCCGTTGTAGAGGCCTCAGAGCTTTGAACCCTATTCGAGCCCGAGGATGATGGCTCAGAGTTTTACCGGATACCGAGGCTGAGGACCAAGCCTGGAAGTTTCGTGCCCTGGTAATTTCGGATTGTCGTTGTGAGCCTTATCCTCAGCCGTTCTCTCATTGATCGGCTCCTGTGACGTTTTGGTTGCCATCTCCTGATCAGTGAAGCTCATCTTTTGGACTGAGGACTTCATTTTGGGCTTATGGGCCAGGAGGCCTTTGGTGGTCGATTGACATATGGGCTCGTGGGCCTATGGGCTTTTCCCTTGCTTGAGGTAGGCTCAGATTTATCGAAAACATGGTCCACTTGAGCTTTGGATTTGCCTCTTTTTGGGGGCTCATGCCCTAAATGTTTGATCAAATGAATGAATGGCATGGATAAAACACATACATCATGGTTGGGCCAGGGAATTTTGGCTTGGAAATACTTGATGTGTTTTCTAATTTCACCCCATTTTATAGGTGTAATTTCACCTCTCTTACATGCAAACAATTAAAAAAAAAACCATAATTATGCTTTTACCTCAAATTCATATGAATTACGGAAAATAAAAAAAGTTCTAATGTATGCCACGTGTAAAGTCATTTAATACATGTTCATAATGTTGGAAAACGGATGCCTAAAATTATTGCACAGGGATCACCGACCGGTTGGTCACAATGGAGATCGAGGCAGCGTTGTTGTTGGATAGTTTCTAGGCCATCCGACCGGCCAGTAGGGGTGTCCGACCGGCTGGTAGCGGTGTCCGACCGGTCGGCAGTTTCCTCATGTAACACGGATTCTTGCGCGATTTGCGCGCAAGAGGTTTCTAAATCCGTTTTTCTTGCCTATTTAAGGGGTAATATGGGAATTAGAGGTTTTTAAGGTTACAAAGGGAATTGAGGGAGCTTCTAAGTGAGAGAAAGAGCTTGAAGAAGAGGGTTTTCTTCTTGGGTAAGCTTGAGATTTCTCTTGTGGGCTTGGGTTTTTGGTCTTGGGTTCCATCTCTTGTAACTTCTGATATTATAGTGGATTGGTGTCGCTTTGTGCCGTGGTTTTTTACCTGTGAGGGGTTTTTCCACGTTAAATTCGAATTATCTATATGTGGGTGATTGCATGTATTGTGATTGCATTGTGTGACTTGTTTGATTCAATTTGCTGTTTGTGTTCGAGTTTGCTTTCCGCTGCCGGCCCTCCAATCCCAACAACTGGTATCAGAGAGATCGTTGGGGTGTAGCAGAAATTCCAATCCGAGACAAGAGCATGGCATCAGGCATGAGGTTCGACATAGAGAAGTATTCGGAAAAAAATAATTTTGAACTTTGGAAGGTAAAGATAAAAGGCCTTCTAGTTCAGCAAGGATTGCAAGTTGCGCTCCTTAGAGAGCGACCAGAAGTTATGAAAGAAGAAGAGTGGAAGAAGATCAATGAAAAGGCCAATGTTTCAATCCAGTTGTGCCTGACAGATGAGGTCCTGTATAACGTTATGAAAGAGAAAACTACGGCTAAAACATAGGCGAAGTTGGAGAATATCTACGCTAAAAAATCTGTGAAAAATCGCATATATTTGAAGCTTCAGTTGTTCAATTTGAGGATGACGGAGGGGGCCGATGTTGAGAGCCACATCAGCAATTTCAATAGGCTTATTTGTAAGTTGATGGATGTAGATGATCCGATGAAGGACGATGATAAAGCGTTTATCCTATTGAATTCTCTTCCAGAATCATATGAGTCGCTCAATGACTCTTTGTGCGTAGGTAGGGAGACTATTGGCATAGAAACCGTTATCTTAGCCCTTCAGGCGAAGGCGATGAGAAGGAAAAGCGGCAGTGTGGGTCCCTCTATTGATGAGGCACTGGTTATGAGGGGGACGAATTTTGAACAGGGTGGAGGATCTCCTTCATTGAGATCTAAATCAAAGGGCAAGTGGAGGCACAAGGTGAGATGCTGGAAATTGTGGGAAAGAAGGACATGTGAAAAGGGATTGTTCGAATCCCGGGAAAAGGCATGAGAAATTTGGAGATTCTTCTAGGGAATGAACCAATATCGTAGAGGATGGTGGTGATGGTTATGATGTATTAACTGTATCCGGCATAAAGCCTCTTGGTGGAGAGTGACTCTTGGATTTAGGGGCATCATGTCATGTATGTCCTGACCGAAGTTCATTCATATCATACAAGGAGTATGATGGTGGATCGGTGTTTGTGGGCGATGGCTACGCTCGCAATGTGGTAGGAATTGGTTCGATGCGCATTAGGATGTTCGATGGAGTCGAACGGATCCTTGAAAGTGTGAAGCATGTCCTTGAGATGAAGATGAATGTGATATCTCTTGGTGCACTCGAGGCGAAAGCGTGCAGGTTCATCGGCCGCGATAGGTATTGTAAAGTGGTGAAGGGAGTACGCGTGATGATCAAGGCATGGAGGTGCGATAATCTTTACAAGGTGATCGGGAGCACAATTCATGGTGGAGCTGCGGGAATTGGTAGCGGGATCCACAGTTGCTCATGTGTAGCAAGAGAAAAAGGGCCACATGGGAAGAGTAACAAGGCGTGCGAATGTGCAATGATAGAGTCGATGGGGCATGAGAAGCGACGAGACTATAATGATGACGAAGTAGAGGTGGAGATTGTGCGTGGCAAAGTGGTGTATGATGATTTGAGTCGTGGTGGAGTTTGTTGGAAAACGGATGCCTAAAATCATTGCATAGGGACTACCGATCGGTCGGTCACAATGGAGATCGAGGCAGCGTTGCTGCTGGACAGTTTCTAGGCCATCCGACCGGTCGGCCGACCGGCCGGTAGGGGTGTCCGACCGGTCGGCAGTTTTCTTGTGTAACACGGATTCTTGAGCGGTTTGCGCGCAAGAGGTTTCTAAATGCGTTTTTCTTACCTATTTAAGGGGTAATACGGGATTAGAGGTTTCTAAGGTTACAAAGGGGATTGAAGGAGCTTCTAGGTGAGAGAAAGAGCTTGAAGAAGAGGGTTTTCTTTTTGGGTAAGCTTGAAATTTCTCTTCTGGGCTTGGGTTTTTGGTCTTGAGTTCCATCTCTTGTAACTTCTGATATTATAGTGGATTGGTAGCGCTTTGTGTCGTGGTTTTTTACCCGTGAGGGGTTTTTCCACGTTAAATTCAAATTATTTATGTGTGGGTGATTGCATGTATTGTGATTGCATTGTGTGGACTTGTTTGATTCAATTTGCTATTTGTGTTTGGCTTTGCTTCCGCTGCCGCCGACCCTCCTATCCCAATGGAGTTGAGTGCCAACTGGCTCCCACGGGAAAAGCATTCTCTCAGGGTCGCCAAGTAAGTACAGTGTGGCATTCTCCTCGTGTTGGAAGAACGGCGAGTATAGTAGAGCTGTACACATAAGGCACAAGATATATAAATCGAGACCGTTCATCCAGTTAATATCTCTATGAATAGCTAATTTTATGAAATAACAGTCCTTAGATTATCCTATCTAGTCAAAAACTTCCCCCAATTTTAACGGAAGAGAATAAATAATTTTTAATGGTACATTCCTCGCAAGGCTAAGGTTATAATTTTTGCTATTGTTTTTTTTTCTTTTTTTACACCTGATATCATTCAAACTGATTCCAATTAGATGAACGGTTCTGATTGAAATATACCAATACTACCTGTACATATATTTTCAATCTACCATTTCACATCAAACCGTCTCCAACCGGCAAAACCGAGGAGACTGGTAGGGGAGGAAATTTAGATGGCAAATACCGTAAGCGTTCGATCCCCATTGCTTGGTGTTATGTGGTCAATTTGATTTTTGGATATGCTTTCATTTTGGGGTTCATGTGGAAAAATGAACTGACAAAAAAATGGATGGCAAGGATAATGCACATACTTTATGGTGGGCTCCATGATCTTTACAGCATTGAGCTGTGTGATCTTAGGCTCACCATGCAATCTGTGTGCAGCAGGGACAGTGTGAAAGGGGAGCAAATTCAATCACGCCGGAGTCAGTGTGAAGAGTAACAGATTGAGTCATGCCGGAGTGATACCTTACGGTTACTGTATGAAAGGGGAGTAGATTCACTCACACCGGAGGGATAATTAATTTCACAAGGCCTAATTAGGTCATATTGTCATTTCATTATCCTGTTAGAGAGGAGCCCATCAACTTTTATTACCCCATCATTAGCTCGTTAGACTGCGTGTCAATGATGGGCACTCCAACTTTGAAAGTACATACTCAATTGTGTCTAACTGGCCAAGCAAATGACACACTGTTAAGTTGGAATCTTCTAACTTTCTTGTGGGGAGCAGATTGGGTGCAATCCAACATGGTGAGATTTGAGCATATGATGAGGCCCTAAGAGCCGAAGCGAAATAGGTGAGGCTAGGCGCTCGCCCAACACAATAAGGCCTTGATGTCGCAAGATTTGATTGGTCCGAGTGTCGTTGTCACAGATAGGACCATGCAAACTGAGAGTGGATTTGGGGCCTTACCCACTAAGGTAAGGCCATGATGTGAAGAGATTTGATTAGGCCAGCCTGTGTAACATCAATGAAGTATGTGTGTGGCTCCATTTCTAACAGCAGTACATGACCCAATCAAAATTTCCAAGGTTAAGGCCTTATTGTGATGAGTGAGACCCATGACTCACCTAATCCCATCCCAAGCAAAGCAAGTTTGAAAGGGCAACAAATTAGGTGGGTGAGGAAAAAGCCTAGTAGAGCACCCTGGTGAGCTTTGCTTGAGTCAAGTGCCGCTCTCAATATGGAGCATGTTTTCAAGTGTTTTGTCATCCGATGTCACATAGACTGGCTTATAAAAGGCCTCATAAAACATACTGGAGCATGTTTTCAAATGTTTTGTCATCCGATGTCACACAGGCTGGCCTATAAAAGGCCTCATAAAACATACCGAGCATGTTTTTATGGTCCACCATAATGTTTATTTGAGTGAGGAAAAGGCCTCATAAAACATACCAGGCATGTTTTCAAGTGTTTTGTCATCCCATGTCACAAGGGCCGGCCTAATCAAAGCTCATCACATCAGGGCATCATTATATTGGCCTCACCAAATCCTTTCCTCTTTGAAAGTGGTTACTCCACGGGTGTCACATGGGTTGACCCAATCAAATGAGGCCATATATGCCTAGCCTAGCTAGTTGAGCGTTGTCATGACTTGTTAGGCATCACATGGGGCTGATCCAATCAAATCACGCCATGTCTATACTTGCTTGGGTGAGGAAACCAATAATGTTGTAACCTTGGCTGGACTAACTAAGAGGAAACGTTATATTTTCAATCTACCATTTCACATCTAACAGTCTCCAATTGACAAAACTGAGGAGACTGGTAGGGGAGGAAATGTTAGATGGCAAATAAGCATTAATGTGTCACCTAAGAAGTCTCAACCATAGGCGTTCGATCCCCATTGCTTGGTGTTATGTGGTCGATTCAATCTTTGAATATGCTTTCATTTTAGGTTCATATGAAAAAATGAGCTGACAAAAAAGATGGATGGCAAGGATAATACATATACTTCATGGTGGGTTCCATGATCTTTACACCACCGAGCCGTGTGATCTTGGGCTTACCATGCAATCCATGTGCAGTAGGTATAGTGTGAAAGGGGAGCAGATTCAATCACGCCGGAGTCAATGTGAAGATGAACAGATTTGAGTCATGCCAGAGTGATACCTTACAGTTACAGTATGAAAGGGGAGTAGATTCAATATCACACTAAGGGATAATTAATTTCACAAGGCTTAATTGGGTCATGATCTAACGTAGTGTCATTTCATTAGCCTGTTAGAGAGGAGCCCATCAACTTTTATTACCCCTGTCATTAGCTCGTCAAACTGCGTGTGAAGGATGAGCACTCCAACTTAATTTGGACATATTGTTTGGTAAAGTACATACTCAATTGTATCTAACTGGCCAAGCAAATGATACAATGTTAAGTTGGAATCTTCTAGCTTTCCTGTGGGATGCAGATTGGGTGCAATCCAACATGGTGAGATTTGAGCATATGATGAGGCCCTAAGAGCCAAAGCGAAATAAGTGAGGCTAGGCCCTCACCCAACACAATAAAGCCCTAACGTGGCAAGATTTGATTGGTCTGGGTGTCGTTGTCACAGATAGGGCCATGCAAACTGAGAGTGGATTTGGGGCCTCATCTAATAAGGTAAGGCCATGATGTGGAGAGATTTGATTAGGCCAGCATATGTAATGTCAATGAAGTATGTGCGTGGCTCCATCTCTAACAGTAGTACATGACCCAATCAAATTTTCCCATGTTAAGGCCTTATTGTGGTAAGTGAGACCCATGACTCACCTAATCCCATCCCAAGCAAAGCAAATTTGAAAGGGCAACAGATTGGGTGAAGGAAGAAAAAGCCTCATAGAACATCCTTTGTGAGCTTTGATTGAGTCAAGTGCCGCTCTCAATATGCAGCATGTTTTCAAGTGTTTTGTCATCCAATGTCACATAGACTGGCGTATAAAAGGCCTCATAAAACATATTGGAGCATGTTTTCAAGTGTTTTGTCATCCGATGTCACACAGGCTGGCCTATAGAAGGCCTCATAAAACATACCGAGCATGTTTTTATGGTCCACCATAATGTTTATTTGAGTGAGGAAAAGGCCTCATAAAACATACCGAGCATGTTTTCAAGTATTTTGTCATCCGATGTCACAAGGGCTGGCCTAATCAAAGCTCATCACATCAGGGCATCATTATATTGGCCTCACCAAATCCTTTCCTCTTTGAAAGTGGTTACTCATCCACAGGCGTCACATGGGCTGACCCAATCAAATGAGGCCATATATGCCTAGCCTAGCTAGCTGAGCGTTGTCATGACTTGTTAGGCATCACATGGGGCTGATCTAATCAAATTACGCCATGTCTATCCTTGCTTAGGTGAGGAAGCCGATTATGTTGTCCCCTTGGCTGGACTAAGTCCAGGCAGAGGCTACGTGGAGTCCACTGTAATGCATGAGTTTTGTCCACGCCATCCATCTATTGTTCTTGATCATTTTAGTTTATGAGCCCATAACTAAGGTAGATTCAAGGCTCAAAGTAGACCACACCACAGAAGCATTAATGATAATGATGCTCACCGTTGAAACCTTCTTAGGGCCAACCCTGGTTTTATTTGCCATATGACATGTTCATAAGGTCACATAGACCTGGATGAACACAAATATCAGCTTAATCAAAACTTGTGTGGCTCTCGAGAAGTTATGTGAGCATTAAATCCCACTGCATGGTCACTTGAGCGTTGTATCTGGCGGGGCGACTTGGGTGAGACCCCGGAACCAGCCATGTGGGTGGGACCCTGAACATAGGGCCCACCTCTATGTATGAATTGTATATCCATACTGTTCATCTTCTTTTAAGGATTATTTTATGCAATGAAACCAAAAATAAAGAAGATAAAGACTTATTGTGGACCACACCATTAGAAAAACTGGTTAATGGCCATTAAAAACCTTTCGTGGGCCACAAAAGTTTTCTATCGAACTGATTTGTTTTTTCCTTTCATCCCTGTCTACGTGACCTTATCAACAGATTGGATGGTCAGTAAACAATACGGTGGACTCCAGGAATTTTTAAATGGTAGGCGTTCAATTAGCACTGCTTCCAGTGGTGTGGTCTACTTAAAATTTTTATGCACTTCAATTTTGGGACTGAGTCCTACAATAATCTGAAGAAACAGATAAACGGCATGGATATACAATGAATGCATCCAGGTGGGCCCTAGGTTCGGGGTCCCACCCACAGCGCTGGTTCCGGGGTCTCACCCAAGTCGCGCCCGTATCTGCCTCATTTTTTGGTCCATATCTCAAAATGATATGGAAAGTCAAACGGACAGGGTGCCTAAAACCCAGACATCATGGTGGGCCCCATAGAGCCCATGCGTGGACAGGTCAAGATGCAATCAGTTTCTGTTAAGTGAGGCCAGAATCCACTCCCAAGATCATGGGGCCCACCTTAATGCCGGTGTTCTGTACCCATGCTGTTCATCTGTTTTGCCAGCTTATTTTAAGGCATGGTCTAAAAAAATAAGAGCTATACCTTTCAGGTGGACCAAACCACAGGAAGCACTGGTCATTGAACGCCCACCATTAAAAACTTTTTATGGTCCACTATAATGTTTATTTGCTGCCCAACCCGTTGATAATGGCACACAGACCCTAGATGAAGGGACAACACAAGTAGAAGCTTAATCCAAAACTCTTGTAGACTCGAGCATCTTTTAATGGTGGGAATTCAATTCCTATTGTGTGGTACATATGAGATTTTGTATCTGCTATACTTTTTAGACCATGCCCTAAAAGGATGGACGGTGTAGATACATCACCAAACATCAAGATGGGCCCGACAGTCAGGGTCTCACCCACCTGGCTGGATCCGGTGTCAGAGCAAATACCCTTTCCATAAAAATTTCTCCTCAATACTCTCTCTCTCTCTCTCCATGTCCTGTCTTTTGCCCACTTCAATTGGCCAAGCTGTCATACATACGGACTCACGTGGTAGGTCCCACGGCCATGTGAGGTCTCATTCCACCGCATGGTGAAAACGTGTGTATGGAAATGTTTCATGGAGTCGTGCGATGAGATTCCATGCGAACTACCATTTATGTACACGTGGTATGGTGATGGTGAATCGGACCATCCATCTATTGGTTTTAGAGTCGATGTTCAGTTCTTGAGAAAACGACAGTGATCAAATGGCTAGATCAGATGGCTCTAGCCATCCGATCACTGTCCTTAAGATTGACGGTTGAAACAGAAGGTTTTTGATGGTCTATATTGGATTGCTATGCCTTTTGAAATATGAGCTATCAAAGGCGTGTGCCACGTGATGGACGTTCCTGACTCATGATCTACATTTCCTCTGCCAAATGCCCTTCAAATGGGTGGACCAAGTGAAAGGCATGTTACTGTTGTCACTTAAGTTAGTTTGGTTAGCGTCATTGAAAAGTGAGACTGATCTACATGTGAAGGAAGCTCTCTCATTGTCAAGTGATCCTCTCTCTCATACAGTCCATATTAAATGAGGCCCCACATGATGGGCCATCTCATCAAAGGTGGGGCTAGCACAGTTGACGGTACACATCAAAGATGTGCACCACATTGATGAGCTCATATTAATGTGGACCACATAATGGATGGTCTATATCAAATTTCACGTCAAATGTCAGCCAAAATGATGAATAACCCACATCCAAAGAGGGCTGGTATGATAGATGACCTACTTCAAAGGTGGGGCCTCCAATAGTCCACATTAAAGGTGGGCTCCACGAGATAGGCGGTGGATATTGAAATTGGCCCATAAGGTAATGGCCCATATTGAGGTGGACCCACATTATGGACAATCTACATAAAAGGTCAGCCCCTAATGATGAGCCCTGCATGCATGATGGCACCCCACGTTGAAGGTGGGGCCCATATGATGGATTGTACCCATGGGACGGTCCACTAGAGAGATGCCCAATTGTTTTGGGTTTTGGACAGGTGTACACTAAAACGGATTGGGCGGTTGAAAACAGGCTCCAAAATCCAACTGTTTGGAACTGCCTGACCCAACCGGCCCAAGCACCGGGGTCCGTAGTTCGTCTCGTTTAATCATTGAAGTGAACCTTCCTTCTAGTTGAAGGTAGTAATGAGTTAGGCATTATTTGTGGTACAGGCCATTTTTAGCTATCCATAAAATAATGTCCTACCTGATGAAAGGCCTAGATCTTATACCCATTTCGTTGGATAAGTTGTTCAGCATCTCACACCAAGCATGGATGATTTCAATGGCTAGGATTTATTTATAATGATGGTGACATGAAACTAGCCATTGATCCTTTCAATCAGTAGTCTGTTTATAATTGAAAGTGATTGAGAATAATATGTCACTTAGAGATTTGAATTTTTTTTTTTTTTTGAGAGTTACTTACCACTATATTATTACTAAACATACTTTTTGTTGAGTGACAAATTTTACATGTTTTACCGCACGTTCATCTTGCATTTATATGAATTATGAGGCTAAAGTGATCTAATTACATGTATTTTCATGTTTAATAGTGATTGTGTGAATTATGATGAATTCGGGCTAAAAAGGTAATTTAAAGTCCAAGAGATGGTGATACGATACTTGAATGGTGCAGAAAATGTCCTGAAAAGTCTAAATCTATAACTGCAGAGCTGGAAAAGCAATATTCAGAAAGTGCAGAAATAGCCCTGGGGCTGTTAAATTAGGAATTTCGAGATGGTGCAAGTCTATAAAAGGGAAACCGAATTCTACAAATTGTATTCCCATTTTCTCATTTTCTTTTAGATTTCTTTCCTAGGAGTTTCCAAAGAGAGAGAGAGAGAGAGAGAGAGAGAGAGAGATTTTTTACTTGATTCTTTATTTAATTTCAATTCATACAACTTCATTAAGGTGTTAATTTTTTTAGATTAATTCAAGTTCTTTTTTTATTATTGCAATTCTTCTCCTCTTTTCTTTATTCTTTTCTTGCCCCTTTTCATTTGTAAACATGTGCTTCTAATTCTCTTCTAGCCAGTGCTAGATGGGAAGCACATGGATTCAATAGATTATCCATTATGATGATTTCTTAATGATTTCATGATGGGATCTTAAGATTGATACATGTTATCATGTATTAGGAAAATCTTTGATCCATCATGTGAGAACCGTATAGTGGATGCTTAGATCTAGTTAATACAGATTTCTTAGATGGGAGAGGCTTTTGACCTTCCACATTGTCTGATTTGTGATCTCATGGATCTCAAATCCTTACAATCCCTAGAGCTCATAAGTATGTTTTAATGATGTAGAACTTAAGATTTCTAATCTTTGACAGTTTTCTACTTCTTTTTATATGCTTTAATTGTTAAACATTCCGACTAGACAGACCAAGTGCTTTGATCTAGTTAAGTTATCATTATCAGTCATTGTTATAGGCAAAACGGTGGAGATAAGATTTCACGTGGAAATGACCATTCGACTCTCGAGATCATCTGATCGAGAGTCGAATATTGGACAAGTGCAGGACGCCCATTCGACTCTCGAGATCATCTGATCGAGAGTCGAATATTGGACAATTGCAGGACGCCCATTCGACTCTCGAGATCATCTGGTCGGGAGTCATGGATGGTCAAATACGGAAAACTAGATTCGCGAGCATACCTTCTCGCAAGTCGTTGAAAGATATTACACCCAAAATATGTACTTGGACTCGCGACCACATTTTAATCTGCGAGCAGCTTTACTACGGGCGTCTCCTTCCTTTTCGGAGGTCCTGACTCCCAGCTACGGGCGTCTCCTTCCTTTTCGGAGGTCCTGACTCCCAGCTACGGGCGTCTCCTTCCTTTTCGGAGGTCATGACTCCTAGCTACGGCTTCCGTCCGGATCCAGCCGGACTTCAAGGGATTGCCATCTAGGGGCGTGATTGTTGGAATAAATCATTGGGTTGGATCTGACTAAATAGGATCTTATCCCACGAAATCAGAGGATTCTCAGTATCGTACGCGACATCAACGGGATTTCAACATCTTACGTAACAGACTGGATTGTTTGTTATCTATATAAGGGGACGGCTCCATTGAAGGGAGGTAGGTACTCATCATTCAATCTTGGTCCCGTTTGGCTTGGATTCTCTTCTGTGGCCTAACTTAAGCGTCGGAGGGCTAACGGCTGGTCCCCAGCCACCCTTTTTCGCTGTCTTGTTTCAGGTCTGGTGGTGAAAATCCCTCCTGGAGCGAAGGAGAAAAGCCGGAGGATCTCGTTACAAAAACTGACGTTAACAGCGAAGGAGAAAAGCCGGAGGATCTCGTTACAAAAACTGACGTTAACAGTTTGGCGCCGTCTGTGGGAAGCGATTTGATTATCAAAAACAATCGTGTTAACCACCAATCAAAATCCTTCGGTGATGCCTCCTAAAAAGACAGTTCATCCTTCAACTTCGAGACAGGCACCACCTCCGCCCGGTGAGACGGAATCCGCACCTGCCCTCCCACCTGTTCCGACGGATATCCCTCAAGGAGCCCCAAATATGCCATCGACAAATCCATTATTGGAGGCCTCTGGAAATCAGGATGATGTCCTACGATTCCTCGGGAACACTCTCCTAACTTTAAACGCTGGAGTTCAGGCACTGTCAAATCGGCTTGATCAGCACTTCCCTGAACCGCAAAGACAACCCTCCGAAGGGTTACCACCGCCGCCCATACCAATTGCCTCCAGACATTCTGTGGATGAACCACAGGTCCCACCACTCGGCGGTCATCCCCCTGTGCCGTCTCCACATTCTATACATTCCAGTTCGTTTCGACAACCTCTACCGCAAGGCTCCACCGCCGAAACGTCTAGCTATACCTTGCCATGGGAAGGAGATCTCAAAAGAATTCAAGACCGTTTTGATATCATGGAGCAGAGATACCAGGCAAATCGGCCATCTGCTGTCATGGCGGCTATACATCAATCTGAATCTCCCTTCACAAGCGAGGTCATGGAAGCCCCGTTGCCCAGAAAGTATCGAACGCCTGTTATCGCTCCGTACACAGGCATTGGCGATCCTCTGGAACATCTGGAAACATATAGGTCCCTCATGGAGTTGGAGGGACATGGTTCAGAAATCATGTGTAGGGCTTTTCCCCTTACATTGAAGGAAGCGGCCCGTACGTGGTTTCGGGGGTTAAAGCCACTTTCCATCAGTTCCTTTTCCCAATTATCGGAGATATTCCTTTCTCAATTCATGGGAAGTATTCGCATTAAAAAGCCAGCCTCCCATCTGATGAATCTAAAACAGCAACATGGAGAGACAATAAAAGAGTTCACAGTACGGTTCACTGCCGAGGCCGTTCAAACTGAGGGTTACACTGAAGAAAAGGGTCTTACAGCCCTCATTGCTGGAATAACAAGTGAGAAGTTTAGGTTTGCCTTAGATAAGAGTCCGCCGAAAACTATGGCGGAATTCCAAGCCAAAGCTCAGAAATATATCAATGCAGAAGAAGTCGCATTGACACGCCATGGAGTACAAAGTAAGAAACGCAAGCCAGAAGGAACTTCTACAGATAAAAAATACCATCGCGATCAGCGCGATCGTTCCCCCAGGAAGCCTTACTCTGGTAAATATCATAATTACACTCCTCTTAACCGGTCTCCTGAAAAGGTTCTAATGGAGATAAAACACAAGCCATATGTGAAGTGGCCTGCAAAGATTAAGTCCGATCCCGAGAAGAGAGATAAAAGTAAGTTCTGTTACTTCCACAAAGATCACGGGCATAGGACCCAGGACTGTATCTCTCTACGAGACCATATCGAGGCACTTATTCGAAAAGGCCATCTCCAGGATTATGTTGCTCGTAAAAATCGATCACCAGAAAGGGCAAAGACCTCATCTCGCC
Organism: Liriodendron chinense; assembly: GCA_003013855.2. NCBI lineage: Eukaryota > Viridiplantae > Streptophyta > Magnoliopsida > Magnoliales > Magnoliaceae > Liriodendron > Liriodendron chinense. Next base: position 1,955,171 of record PVNU02002194.1, on the reverse strand, counting down.
AAAAGGAACCGTCTCAAACCGACCAAGAAGATGCTGAGCCCACAGGAGAAATTCGCACTATCGTCGGGGGTCCAGCTTGCGGGGGTGATTCTCAAGCTTCAAGAAAGGCATACGCCCGGAAGGCGTCCAAAGAACCCCAGCAGATCTATTGGCTGGAACAAACTTCCAATTCTTCGAAAGCTAACCACCCCCCAATTTCTTTCACCCTCGAAGATGCAGCGGGAATTCATTTCCCTCATGAAGATTCCATCGTAGTCACACTGAAGGTATCAAATTATCTGACTCATCGAATTATGGTGGATACAGGTAGCTCGGCCGATATTCTGTATTTGGAGGCTTTCGACAAGATGGCACTAGCCAGAAACCTCCTCAAGCCAGTATCGACCCCTCTTGTCGGCTTTGGAGGAGAAGTGGTGACACCAGAAGGAAGCATCGATCTCCCAGTCACCTTTGGGGAGAATCCAGCGAAGACCACCGTCTTCGTAAACTTCCTCGTCGTGGATCGAAAATCAGCGTATAACGCCATCTTGGGGAGACCGTCACTAACTAAGGTTGGAGCGGCTTTGCACCCTTCATATTTATGCGTTAAATTTCCGACCCCAAATGGCATAGGGGTCGTGCGAGGAAGTCAGCAGGAGGCACGGTCCTGTTACCAGATAGCCCTCCAAGATCGAAAGAAAGCTCAAGCGACACCGGTCATGGCAATAGTTCAAGGTTCATCCAACGTTCTCACCTCCGCGTTGGATCCAAGGGAAAGTGCTCTAAAATCAGGGATTCCAGGGGAGGAAACAGTGGCGATCCGCTTGACCGAAGACGACCAGTCTAAGATCGTGTACATCGGTTCCTCTTTAAATAGTATCTACCGCGAGGATTTGATTCGTTTCCTCACTGAATATCAGGACGTGTTTGCTTGGTCTCATAAAGACATGCCGGGCATCGATCCTAATGTTGTCGTACATCGTCTCAACATTGATCCAAAGCACAAACCAGTACATCAGCGTCGACGCGCCTTCACTGCAGAAAGACAGATGGCGATCAAAACTGAAGTTGAGAAGCTGCTCGCGGCAAATTTCATAAAAGAAGTTGACTACCCACAGTGGGTCGCCAACGTAGTTCTCGTCCGGAAAGCTAATGGCAAATGGAGGATGTGCGTCGATTATTCAGACTTAAACAAAGCATGTCCCAAAGATAGCTTCCCGACACCACGAATCGACCAGCTGGTCGACTCAACAGCTGGACACGCCCTCCTCAGTTTTATGGATGCTTACTCTGGTTACAACCAGATTATGATGCATCCACCTGATGGCCAACACACTGCCTTCATCACAGATCGAGGGCTATATTGCTACCAGGTAATGCCATTTGGTCTCAAAAATGCAGGGGCCACTTATCAGCGTCTTGTCAACAAAATATTTGCTGCTCAAATCGGTAGGAACATGGAAGTATATGTCGACGATATGCTCGTGAAAAGCATCAATGAAGATGACCACATTCCAGATCTTCGAGAAGCCTTTGATCTGATGAGGAAGTATCAGATGAAATTAAATCCAGAAAAATGTGCGTTTGGAGTATCTGCAGGAAAATTTCTTGGATTCATGGTTGGCCAACGCGGAATTGAGGCAAATCCAGAAAAGATTAAAGCATTGATAGAGATGAAATCCCCAGTGACTCTGAAGGACGTTCAGCGTCTAGCTGGTCGCGTCGCATCATTGAACAGGTTCATCTCGCGAGCATCCGACAAGTGCCTGCCCTTTTTCAAACTCCTCCGTGCAACGGCCAAGTCTGATTGGAATTGGACACCTCAATGTGAAGAAGCTTTTCAACAACTGAAGCAATATATGAGCGCTCCCCCCATTTTATCCAAGCCTATGGCACATGAGCAACTCATTCTTTATTTATCTGTGTCTTCAACGGCCGTTAGTGCCGCTTTAATAAGAGAAGATTCCGGGGTGCAAAGGCCCGTTTATTATATCAGTCGAGCAATGGTTGATGCAGAAACTAGGTATTCTGACTTGGAGAAACTGGCCTTAGCCTTAATCACGGCAGCTCGAAAACTGCGACCATACTTTCAAGCCCATCCTATTTTAGTACCAACGAATCATCCACTACGTCAAGTCCTCCAAAAGCCTGAGGCTTCCGGACGCTTAACTAAATGGGCTGTCGAGATCAGCGAGCACGATATTTCATTCTGTCCTAGGACCGCAGTCAAGGGCCAGGCCGTGGCTGACTTCATCGCCGAATTTACATATTCTTCTGAAGATAGCGGTATGACCAGCGACCAGCCTTCTTGGTCGCTCTTTGTAGACGGGTCATCACGGGCCAGTGGCAGTGGAGCGGGCCTGATTTTAGTGGCTCCTGACGGGTCACATTTTCAATACGCCCTGCGTTTTGAATCACGCATCTCCAATAATGAAGCAGAATATGAGGCCCTTATTGTCGGCCTCGAGCTAGCCGTCGTCCTCGCGGTCCAGAATTTGATAATTCATAGCGACTCCCAGCTCATTGTCAACCAAGTTCTTGGTGAATTCGAAACCAAAGAAGAAAGAATGGCCTTATACAAGTCTCGTGTTCTCATCCTGCTCGCCAAACTGAAGACTTACAAAATATTCCATATCCCTCGCGAGCAGAATCAACTGGCCGATTCCTTGGCAAAACTCGCTTCTGCACCAGAATCAGAACTATCACATTCGATCCCCATCGAGCACCATCAACATTCGAGTATCGACCAAGTGACTCCCGAGCAAGTTATATCGTTACAATCGTCTCCATGCTGGATGGATCCTATCATCCTTTATCTTAGAGATGGATACCTACCAGAAGACAAGAAAGCTGCAAGACAAATTCAGCTTCGAGCTGCCAGATACACCATACAAGAAGGAACCTTGTTGCGGAAAAGCTTCTCCTTGCCTTATTTGAGGTGTCTTCATCCAGAAGAAGCACATCGTGTTCTAGATGAAGTACACCAGGGGGCATGTGGTAATCATCCCCGGGGGCGATCTCTAGCATATAAAGCGATGAGGCAAGGATATTATTGGCCTACTATGAAAGCAGACGCCATAGAATTTTCTAAAAAATGCGACAAGTGTCAACGATATCAACCTATACCTCGCGTACCGTCTGAGCGGATGACCCCAGTCGACAGCCCTTGGCCTTTTGCTCAGTGGGGGATCGATATCATCGGTCCCTTACCTATGGGAAAGGGACAGAATAGGTTCGCGATTGTGGCGGTTGATTATTTCACCAAATGGGCCGAGGCAGAACCATTAGCCAAAATTACTGAAAAACAAACTACTAAGTTTATGTGGAGAAATATTATATGTCGCTTCGGACTTCCTCATACCATAATTACCGATAACGGAACGCAGTTCGACAACGCAGCCTTTGATGAATTTTGCGACAAATGGAAAATACGTAATCTCCGCACTTCTCCATATCATCCACAGGCGAATGGGCAGGTCGAGGCAGTGAATAAAATTATAAAGCATCATTTAAAGACCAAGCTAAGTGAATGTAAAGGGGTGTGGCCAGAACTTCTGCCAGAAGTGCTATGGGCCTATAGAACCACAGCTTGTACATCGACAGGTGAAACTCCTTTCTCCTTATCATTTGGTGTTGACGCAGTGGTGCCAGTGGAAATCCAAGTGCCCTCATATCGGATCGAACAGTATGATCCCGCAAGCAATCAGGAAAATATCCGACTTCACCTCGATCTCTTGGAAGAGCGAAGAAATGCTTCCCAAGTACGAGTGGCAGCATATCAACAACGTATTGCTCGTTATCGGAATGCAAAGGTTCGACATAGATCCTTCCAGTTCGGAGATTTGGTTCTAAGGCGAAATTTGGGAGTTCCTGTTCGTTCGTTGGATCCGAATTGGGAAGGCCCATATCGGGTTATTAGGGTTGTGCGACCCGGTACTTATTATCTAGAAGACATGCAAGGGAAGCCTGTACGTCGCCCTTGGCACGTGGAGCATTTGCTACGATACTACCCTTAGATTCGATGTAGTTCATTATAGCATTTTATGAATAAAGTGAAAGATATCTTTTGGCCGCTATTCCATTTATATGGACCTGAATAGCCCTGAAGAGTGTTTACACATCTTGGCCAATTACCTACCTTTGGTAGGACTGAAATCATTACTGGTTGGTTGCTTTTCCATTTGTATGGACCTGAATAGCCCTGAAGAGTGTTTACACATCTTGGCCAATTACCTACCCTTGGTAGAACTAAAATCTCAATCGATAGATCAGTCTATCTCAACGCGGACATGGTCGTACGACCCCCGGATTGAGTCTAATTCATTTTCATGAGTTAGTTGCTCACGACTGGTGCAAGGAAGGATCACACTCCGGAATGCGAGCACCGTAGCTCGAGCCCGAATTAGCCATACACCTTAATCGTGAGCACCACAATTCGTCATACACCTTAAAATGCTAGCAGTGCAACTCGTGCTCGGATTAAGGGGTCGCATTAACTGATGACTCAATATGAAGCCAACTTGCCCCCAGATTGGGCACATTCTCGTTGCAACAAGGCATTCAGTACAAGGAAAAGAAAGTAAGCAAAAACGAGAAGGCATTCATTGCGTGAAAAGGAAAAGGCAACGAGGACAATACTTCCAAAAATATCTTTTCTTTCATTAATGATAAATGTTTACAATGTCCATTCACGAATACAAGAGAAGAAAACAAAGAAAATCAATCCCTTGGAGGAGCTGCGCTCTCGATTTCAGGGCCCATTTCTGGAGCTCCGTCAACCTGAGTGGCTTCAGTCACCTCGTTCTCAGCAGCAGCCTGCTCTTCGGCAGCAATGGTGGTCGCGACTCGACCGAACTCCCCCATATCAAAGGATGGGATCATTCGTTGCACTACTCTTAGTGCAAAGTCGCGACCAGCATCATACGACTCGTACCTTTCGTCGTCATATTGCTGCGAAGAACGGAACTCGGAAATTGCCCGAGGCCCTTCTTCCGAGAGCATTTTCGCAAGGGCGACTCTCTCCTCGTCCCAGTGGATCGAGTCGTCCTTAAGCTGCGCGAGAGCGTTGCGCTCCTTGGTTAGGTTGTCGTAGGCCTCCTTGAGCTGCGACCTAGCCTCCGCAAGTCGCTCCTCCAGGGAAATCTTGTCTTGGCGAAAGATCTCCTTCTCTCTCTCCGCCTTCTCCTTCAAGTCGGCGAGTTTCGCGAACTTATTATCCAGAGTTTGGTACCTTTCGGTCAACACCTGGACTTTCTCTATGAGGATTTTTATCTCCTCATCTTTCTTGGAAATCACAGCCTCACGGGATTTGAGGAGTTGATCTCGCCCCAGGACCGCCTTCTCCAAAGCAATCCTTTTTTCATCGGCCTCGTCTATTACGCGGCGAGCGGCGACGATGTCTCGCTTCGTCCGCAATATGAGGTCTAGTCCCTGCAAACAAGAAGATGGATGAGAAGAAATACTTAAAAACCCCAAAATAATAAAGTTTTTGGGTTAGGAGGTTCTACCTGAGCCATCCTCATCCCTGCCTCAAGGAAGAGGCTCTCGGGGCCTGGCTCGGGAAGAGAGCCGAAGGATTGAGGTGGGACATTCTCGAATAAAAATTTACAGATGGGGTGGAGATGGCGAGGAACGGAATACGTTCCACCACCGGAAGGTTGGGCGACGATCAGCCCAGACGACTCGCGAGGAGGAGCCGTCGCCTCGCGAGCAGGTCCCTGCTCGGTAGCAGGAACCAGCTCGCGGGCAGGAGCCATCTCTCGAGGCTCCATGCGCTCATGAGCCTCCTCAGCTGGGGGACAGCTGGACCCTACCCCATCCGGGGAGTTGTCAGCGATATTGATTACTGGCGGCCCGGGCACGACAGCCAGTGAAGGATTAGTGGGTCCAGCTGGAGCCTCCCCCACTTTGCTCGCGAGAGGAGCAGGCTGATCGATACCCTTCTCGGTGGATGGGTGAGATGGACCAGCAGATGTCTTCTTCTGCCTCTTAGAGCTCGTGCCCTTCAGCCGGGGCAGCAAACCTCTTTTTTCTCCAACTTGCGTCATCTCGACTTCTCTTACAGGTATTAAGCCCGCTGCTGCTAGGCGAGATGGAGACAAGCAAGTCTCGACGTGCCTATCACCAATAGGCACCTTGTACACCTTTACGATTTTTTCGTTGATCCCCCCTTTCAAGCTCGGTTTTCTCGAGGCTGGGATACCTGCGAGCACAAACATGGGTCAGATGGAGAAAACCTAAAAACCTTTTATTGGAGAAACGGATCACAATGCGGGACCGCCTACCTTCACAGAAAAAACGATTTACTCTTGGGCCCCTGGAAGAAGCAAATTCCCAATTTCCCGATGCGTAAAACCAACGCTTCCTCCAGCCGGGATAATTCGATGTGGGCTTCCCCAGCACAAAGTTATCCCGGTGCCAATAACATAGATAGTACCAGCCTTCGCTGGAGGGTGCCTTCTTCAAGCGGAACATGCGGAGGAACTCATTAGCTGTAAGCTCCCCGTTCCCGGCCTGAGCCCAAAGGACGAATGAGCTTAGGACCACCCTCCATCCATTCACAATAAGTTGCCCGGGGGCAATTTTATACCACCGAAGCACATCCCGGATGAAAGGATGGAGGGGAAGGCGAACCCCCAGAATGAGTTGATACTCATAGAAGGCCACACATCCTGGGGGAGGGGAGTTTGGCGTCTCTCCGTCTCTGGGTAACCGGAGATCGACTGAGTCAGGGATCGAAAATCTCTCCCGTAACTCCAGCAGCCGGTTCTCCGACAGAATGGAGGGATATCCGGCCGCTGTATACTGACCTGCCGGAACCCTTGCGCTACTAGAAGCGGAGGATTCCGGGGTAGCATCTCCTAAAGGAACGGTACTCTCATCAGAAGCCATGGGATATAAAAAAAAAAAAAAAAGAGAGGAAAGAAGAAATAGAATATTGGAAAAGGAAAGAAAGAGCACCAAAGGGGATCGAGGAAGACACCAAGGAGCTCCGGAGGAAGATGATGGGAAAAGCAAAAGAGGATTCTGAAATTTCTGTGAAAATCAGAAGATATGGTGGACTCCGTATATTTATAGGCAATCATTCCGCCGTATATGGTAGCACGTGGCGATCTTTCGTTCGGCACAGCACTCAAGCAGGCACGCCCATTAAATACTCGGACACGTGGCAAGCGCCTCTTCATTTCCTGACTGCGGAAAGGCTGGCGCTCATTAATTCCAGCCTAATCATGTACGGTGTCTCGGTGAAAGCAAGAGGCAGCTGCGCATGACAGCAAGTAAGTCCTTCCCTTAAGGATTCTTGACAGCAAGGACTTCGGGGGCATCTGTTATAGGCAAAACGGTGGAGATAAGATTTCACGTGGAAATGACCATTCGACTCTCGAGATCATCTGATCGAGAGTCGAATATTGGACAAGTGCAGGACGCCCATTCGACTCTCGAGATCATCTGATCGAGAGTCGAATATTGGACAATTGCAGGACGCCCATTCGACTCTCGAGATCATCTGGTCGGGAGTCATGGATGGTCAAATACGGAAAACTAGATTCGCGAGCATACCTTCTCGCAAGTCGTTGAAAGATATTACACCCAAAATATGTACTTGGACTCGCGACCACATTTTAATCTGCGAGCAGCTTTACTACGGGCGTCTCCTTCCTTTTCGGAGGTCCTGACTCCCAGCTACGGGCGTCTCCTTCCTTTTCGGAGGTCCTGACTCCCAGCTACGGGCGTCTCCTTCCTTTTCGGAGGTCATGACTCCTAGCTACGGCTTCCGTCCGGATCCAGCCGGACTTCAAGGGATTGCCATCTAGGGGCGTGATTGTTGGAATAAATCATTGGGTTGGATCTGACTAAATAGGATCTTATCCCACGAAATCAGAGGATTCTCAGTATCGTACGCGACATCAACGGGATTTCAACATCTTACGTAACAGACTGGATTGTTTGTTATCTATATAAGGGGACGGCTCCATTGAAGGGAGGTAGGTACTCATCATTCAATCTTGGTCCCGTTTGGCTTGGATTCTCTTCTGTGGCCTAACTTAAGCGTCGGAGGGCTAACGGCTGGTCCCCAGCCACCCTTTTTCGCTGTCTTGTTTCAGGTCTGGTGGTGAAAATCCCTCCTGGAGCGAAGGAGAAAAGCCGGAGGATCTCGTTACAAAAACTGACGTTAACAGCGAAGGAGAAAAGCCGGAGGATCTCGTTACAAAAACTGACGTTAACAGTCATGATAAATGGTTTGTTAAATCAATGTATGGAACTTCGATGCTTTGGTTTGATTTTTTCATATCAATCCAAATCCTTAATTTATTTTGGATAGATCCTTTGATATCTATTTTCATTACCTGTTTAGTTGATATATAAGAAGCTTTCTCAGTAGACTGTCTTCGTGGGATCGACCCTGTACTCACAGGAATATTACAATTGAACCTTTGCACTTGGAGGAAATCAAACACTTATCTACTTATTGGCTGATAAGTATGTCGTTTACCAAGCATACTCATGCTTAATAAGTAGAAACCAAGATAAGTTACTTGGAGGCATAAGTAGCTTATCTTAAGTAACTTATAATATAAACAGATTCAGTTAAAAAGTAACTAATTTGGTAGTATATAAACGGCCCAAGGCGTGGACTAATTGAAGATTGATTCCATCATGATTAATCCCTGCAACTAGTTGTACGCTACAACCACTCTTTTAAAATACTCAGGCATCGTGTGACGCTTGATACGCATGTAGTGGGAAATTGTACATGTGGCGTGTACTAGGTCTAGTTAAACAAACTTAAATTGCTGAAACCGATGAATTCATATTTGTTAGTTGAAATATCACTAGATTATTTTTCATGTTTAATTGTGCAACAAATGTCCATGAATAAATACTCTGATTTGACTTATACACCACGTATAAATTTAAGGGGCATTTGACATCTCTACAAATAAGAGCTTATTGCCTTATTTTAAAAAAAATAAGTTTTTAGACTGTTTGGTAAAAGTCTGATTAGGTGCTTATTTGTTTAGAAAGTAGCAAATAAGCTCTCATTTAATAAGTTGGGGATGAGTTACTTTTTGAAACGGAGCTTACTTGACTTAAGCAGGTAGACAGGACGGTAAGGGCTCGATTGATGACGTTGAATCTTGAACTTGCTGAGGAAGTCATCCACCTTCTTGTTGACGAACGGGATCCCGTTATCTGTGATGACAACGTTAGGAATTCCATACCGGCATAATTCTTCATGAATTTGATCACTTAGGATGCTGTAATCGTGGTGTATGAGGCTGCTTCTGCACACTTGGTGAAGTAGTCGACCGCTACAAGATATACTCATGGCCATTTGATGCTTTGGGACTCACCTTCCCAATGATGTCAAGACCCCACATAGAGAAAGGCCAGGGAGTTGCCTGGTTGTACAGTTCTGATGAGGGGGCATAGATTTGATTCGCATGTTCCCGACACTTAAAGCATTTTCTGACGTGCCTGCAACAGTCTATCTCCATGGTGAGCCAATAGTAGCCGAGTCATACAATCTTCTTCTCCATCATGTGCCCGTTCATGTGTGGGCCATATATTCCTTCATGTATTTCTTTTATGATTTTAGCAGCTTCTGCTTCATTGACGCATTGAAGGAGGATTTGATTATAGGGTTGCTTGTAAAGAATTTCACTACTGATGGTGAACTGGCCGGCCAAACGCTGGATGGTGTGGCGATCTATTGTTATTGCTGTTTTCGAATATTCCTGGGTTTCGAGATATTGCTTGATGTCAATATACTAGGGTTTGTCAGGAGCGGCTTCAACCTCTTCTATCTACAGGCAGAAGGTAGGTTCATCTTGAGTTTCGACTGTGAGCTCCCATTTTGAAGCTCCTTTTGGGATTTCGAGCATTGATGCAAGTGTAGCAAGAGTATTTGCAAACTGATTCTTAGCCTTGGGCATGTAAAAGAAGGTGATTTCTTTGAATTCTTCGACCGAATTTTCAAGGTACACATGCTGTGGTACCAACTTCTCGTCCTTAGTCTTCTATTCGCCATTAGTCTGATTGATGATAAGCTGTGAGTCTCCAAATACTCGTAGCTTCTTGACGCCCAAGATTATGGCTTCCCTTAGACCAGTGATACTCTACCATGTTGTTGGTGCATTCGAATGCTATGCGCCTTAAGATATGAATAGGGACGTCGTTTGGAGATTAGAGGATTGCTCCGATTCCACTTCCTTTGGAGTTTGCTACGCCGTCGAAGAATAATGTCCATTCTTCTTCTTCTCTTCACCTTTGATGAGTAAGAGATCTTCGTCAGGGAAGAACGTCTCGAGCGGTTGATAATCAAGGAGAGAGTGAGCGGCGAGGTGATTGGAGAGGGCCTGCCCCTTGATTGCCTTCTGAGTGACATAGGTGATGTCGAATTCAGACAGGAGTAGTTACCATTTAACTATCCTTCCAGTGAGTGCTGGCTTCTCGAACAGGTATTTGAGCGAATCCATACGAGCGAGGAGGAGAATAGGGAACACAATCATGTATTGTCGGAGTTGTTGAGTTACCCAGACTAGGGCAAGGCAAGTCTTCTTGATTAGGGAATACCTAGTCTCATAGTCGGTGAACTTTCGGTTCAAATAATATATTGCTTATTCTTTCTTTCCGGTCTTGTCGTGCTGGCCAAGGACACAGTCAATGGCTTTTTTTGCTACCAAGATTTATAACAATAGGGTCGTCCGGGAGTGGGCGGCATTAGAACTGGAGGATTCATGAGATACTCCTTGATGCGGTTGAAGGTGACTTGGCAATCGTCATTCCATTCTTTTGGTATGTTCTTTCGAAGGAGCTTGAATATGGGCTCACTGATAGGTGTGAGTTGTGCGATGAAGCAACTGATGTACTGGATTCTGTAGAGCAAACCACGAATTTCTTTCTCAGTTTTGGGAGGGGGCATCTCGATGATTGCTCTAGTTTTGGTCTCGTCGATCCTGATGCCATCCTCACTCACCATAAAGCCAAGGAGTTTGCCTCCAGTTGCACCGAAGACACATTTTTAAGGGTTGAGATGGAGCTTGTACTTTTCTAACCTGTTGAATAACTTCTTCAGATCTTCAAAGTGTCCTTCAATCGTGCGAGATTTGATGATCATATCATCCACATATACTTCAAGCTCTTTGTTCATCATATCGTGAAATAATGCTGTCATTGCTCGTTGATATGTTGCCCCTACGTTCTTCAGACCGAATGGCATTACCCTGTAACAGAAGGTTCCCCATGGAGTGATAAATGATGTCTTCTCGCGATCTTCGACGGCCATCTTGATCTGATTGTAACCTGAGAATCTGTCAATGAATGAGAAGATCTTATACCCTGCTGTGTTGTCGACCAGAGTATCGATATGCGATAGAGGAAAATCATCTTTAGGACTGGCTTTGTTGAGGTCTCGAAAGTCAATGCACATTCGAACCTTGCCATCCTTCTTTGGTACTGGTACGATGTTAGCGAGCTATTCAGGGTAGTTGGAGACTACCAAGAATCCTGCATTATACTATTTGATGACTTCATCGTGAACTTTCAGGGCCCATTCCTACTTCATTCTTCGCAATTTCTGCTTAACTAGCTTCATATCTGGCTTTGTTGGCAGATGGTGTATGACGAGCTCTTCATTGAGCCCCGGCATGTCTTCATACAAGAATGAGAAGTTGGACAGTCTTGGAGCTAGGAAATCTATCATTCTTTGCTTCATCTCTCGTGGCAACGATTTTCCAATACGTACTTCCTTAAGGATTTTAGGTGTTTCGAACTTTACTTCCTCAAAATCATCAGCTGCAACATTGGCTTTGGATTCGAAACTTTTTGAGGAGGTCCTCTAGTTCGGGAGTCGGGTCATCATCTTCCCCATCTCGAGCTTCGTCCAGACCCATGAGTTCGAAGTCTAATTTGATGTCAAAATCATATGATTCGACTTCAAACTCATGCAACTCTTTAGATGAGCTTGGCACATTATTGAATGTAGGAAAAGAAATGCTTTTCGATTTTTGAGAATTTTTTTGGAATTGAAATGCTAGATGTTTTTGGCTTTTTTAAGTTTTTTATTTTTTTTAAAATTTTCGAACTTCAAGGGACCTTCAACAAGCGGGCATTGTAAACCATGATTAATCCCAACTTGCCTCAAGGTACTTATCACTGCTTAAATCGACGTTTTGTTTTTGGAAGCTAAAGCCCTCAGATGACTCTCTGGCTGATTTAGAATTTAAAGGAATAGATGACCCTTCAGGACCCTACACTCCTTCCCCTGAAGAGGTGGGGGTTGATGATTTAGGCGAAGAATCGTGGTCTGGCCTAATGACCATGATTTCTCGCTAGTCGGGTTTCGAGATCTGAATCGTACTCAATCCCTCCCGGATCAATCCACGGCGAGACATATGCTTGGAATCTAGACATCGGACCAATACAAGGCTGACCATTTCCCTTTCTTGGTCTAATGGATGGGCTGCTTCTGCCCTTGGTTGATGGTTGTTGGTGTTGATTCCATAGAGATGGGCGGGTTATGCCCCTTGTTGATTGATGCTGAGATGAGTAAGTTGTGCCCCTAGTTGGCTAGAATTGAAGTGAGCAGGTTATGCTCCTGGTTGACTGGAATTGAAGTGGGCAGGTTATGCCCCTGGTTGACTGAAATTGAAGCGGGCAGGTTGTGCTCCTGGTCCTGAAGTTGCTGTATTTGATCTTTTTCTTCATTTATATGCTCTTCTTCTTCTTCTGGAGGCTTAGATGGTTTGAGAATCCAGTCCCATTGAATGGGAGGCTACATGGCCCATGCCAGGCTCATCGGGTGACCTTTATGTAGCGCAGTTGGTAGATTTCTTCTTGGATCTCTGTAAGGCTCTCCTGGCCTGATGAATTGAATGGGTGAGCACCGAAACTTCTTTTTTCTTTTGTCCATGATGACTGACTTGTACCCGAGTCCCCATTTGCGTTGATTATATACCAGCGACATTTTTCTAAACTTGAAATGATTATTCATACGTTACTTGAGACTTAGACGTTCTGCTGGTGAAAAGAAACGATCCACACTTATCGGTTCTGGATTGGCGATAGCGTTCACGGCCTCGAACTCGAAACTATAAAATGGGACGTCTTCTTCAGAGTGTTGGATGTCGATGACGAGGATATCTGGTTCAGTAGCAGCAGTATTGGAAGGAATGATGAGCTCCTTCTCTACATGGACAGAGATCAATTTGATTCCCACAGATGTACTTCACCCGTTGATGTAAAGTTGATAACATAGCCCCGACCTTATGTAACCAAGGTCGTCTGAGCAACATGTTGAAAGAGGCTAATATATCCAGGATTTGAAATGTGATAGTGAAGACTTCCGGACCTATTTGTACCTCTATGTCGACTTCTCCTTTCACTGATCGGCGGGTGTTGTCGAATGCTCTGACGTACATGGTGCTTGGGTCGGAATGAGGAGGGACTGATTCCCAAGCGTTCGATAGTCTTGAGCGAGCAAACATTTAAGCTTGAGCCGTTATCAATAAGGACTAGCCGAACACAGAGGTCTTTATATCGTAAGGCTATATTGAGGGACCGCCCATGGTTGTGTCCTTCTGGCGGCTACTTATTATCAGCGAAAGTGATGGTGCGTGGAGCCAGGAGTTGTCCGATCATCAATGCTATCATTTTAGGTGCTGTATCTGAGGAGACGTGGGCATCACTCAAGGTCTTGACGAACATTTCTTGATGTATGCGAGATGTGCAAAGTAGTTCTCATATCGAGATTTGGGCAGGGATTGACTTGAGCTAAGTTGTGACATCACATACAGCTTCGTTTTTACTGCCGAGGCCTGCGAGAGTGCTTTTGGGATCTCCTTTGTTCTGATTATATCTTTGGATGCAACACCCATTAGGGTTTATGTTCCTTACCTCTCCACATTTTGGATAGTGCCATGGACTTCTTTGTAATTTTCCTCTCCCTTGCCTTTTAAGACCATTGGTTCTTGCAGCTGTGCTGGTGTGGGTACCAGATCTTCCTCATATGGAGCTTTTTCTTTGAGGACTACCTTGTTGCCTGTGCTGAAGCGATAATATCGAGGCTTGTCTTTATATATCACATAAGGTCGTGGCCATGACTTGACTGTTCCTAGAGCGGGGGTTCCCATGGGATGAATACTAGTCCTCTTGATATGGCGATGGGTCTTTCCATTCGACCCAGCTACTGTAGCGTAATTGACACACGTTTAGGACGTCTTTGCGGCTTAGGGGTAGGGATTGCCCCTTGCAATATGAATGACTCAACTGGGGGAGCCCCTTCTAAGACAATGGGTTCTTGCTACTGATAAGTATAGTCTCTCCATTGTGGATTGGATTGTTCCTGAGTTGAAGTTGCCTCTTGCAAAATGACAGGTTCGTATACGGGCTCGATGTATGACTGTGCGCCTTCCAGAATGAGCGGCTTCCAACATAAATGATTGTAAGGTGCCTCTTGCAAAGGGACAGGCCCTTGGATGACTTGTGCATCGTATGGAGGTGCTCTTTCAAGTACTAACGGCTCGAAGACTGAAGGAAGGAAGGGGTTTGCCCCTTGCGGAATTGGAGGAGAGTTTGTTGGGCCATAAGTGTAGGCATAAATGGACTGGATAGGGGATAAGAAGTGATCGAGGCACTCTCCCTCTTCTATGCTGTTGACGGTAGGGCTGCAAGACTAACTGGGGTCCGTCGGATCCTGAGGTAGAGGATTTTGAAGGATGTTGGTAGGAGCAGTTGGAGGAGTTCCAGGGACAGAGTTGATGATCTTATGGTCGTCAATCAGATTTTGTATAACATTCTTCAGAGTCATGCATCGTTCAGTGGTGTGGCCACACCCTTGATGGTAGGCACAATACTCATTTTCTCGGTAGTTCGGAGGCAGAGGATTTGGAGGAGGTCTGGGTTCCATTAGAGTGAGCAATTGTTTTTGTACCAGCGTAGTCATGACTTAACTGAGTGGTTGAGTGAAAGGACGTTAATTTTCTGAACTCCCTGTAATTTTGCCTGTTCTGATATGAGTATTGGCCATTCCCCATGAACTGTTGCTGCTGTCGGGGTGGTTGCCGCTGTGGTTGAGGATTTGGTTGTGGTAGGGGTGGCTACGGTTGGTACCTCTGAGGTTGATGCTGAGCCTGATTCTTTTGATATGGTTGACGTCCCTGTGGGGGAGCATATTGGTTGCCTTGAGCAGTGACGATGATGTTGTTTACCTCTGTCGGGCGAGGAGGAGAACCACTGCGGTTTCCATTACTGTATCCAATAGGTCTTCCTTCCACTCTATTCCGTTTGACCTGGGTGGCCTCGTGAGGACCATGGGGAGATTGTCCCTGCGCGGATTCCTGCTTCGACTTGCTCTCTGGCACAGATCAATTAAGAGAAATTCGTATATGGATGCGAGATGAGATACCCAGATGTGACAGGATATGTCGAGTGGACAATCATGGAGATTTATTCCTCGTCATCGATGGGCTTTCGCATTTTGACTGTCATAGCTTGCCAGCGTCCTACATAAGCTGACAATGTTTCTTCACTTCTTTGCTGAGAGTTGCGAGGTCTACTCTCCTGGGTGCCATGTTAAGATTATAGGTGAATCTGTCGGCGAAAGCCTGGGAGAGCTTCTCCGAAGTCCTGATGCGATGGCAGTCCAATGATGTATACCAATCTAAAGCATCTCCCTACAAAGATTTTTTGAATAAGCAAATGAGGGCTCCTTCATTTCCTGTAATTGCACTCATCTCTCCACAGAAAATCTTGAGATGTGCTATGGGGCAGCCGCTGCCGTCGTTTATTTTGAATTTTCGTACCTCAAAATTTTGAGGTATCTCAGCATCTGGAAATGGAAACAAGTCTCTAAACTTGGTCGAGGGTAGATTGATTCCCTGTTGTCGCTGTAGTTGATTTTACAAGGCCTGTAACTGCTCCCGCAACTTGTCCAGTCCTGCATGATCTACTTGAGCGATTGGTGCCTCTCGCAGCAAGGCAAGTTCTTCTTCGGCATAGTGGTCAATGTCTTCGACCTTGTGGGCTTGCTAGAAAGCAACTGTGGGTTGCTGCATTTGATTTGATGATTGAACTGGATTATGACGAACTTGTGCTTGAAATGACTGAAATTGAGCTGGAGACTGAATTGAAGGTTAAACTGGAATTTGCTGGAAATTAACTGGAGATTGCCGAATTGAAGATTGTTGAAAATTAATTGGAGTTTGTTGAATTAAAGATTACTGAAATTAACTGGAATCCCATCACCAAGGATGTGCTGGAATTGAAAGGTGCTCCTGTTTGTAGGAGGCTGGGATGTTGGGAAGTAACCCCGTTGTTGGGTATTTGCCATTGTCAGCTAATTGATGTGGGCTTGACATTGACCCCCGTTATGGGCATTCGCCAATATTGTCCCTGCTGCTGGAAATTGAATTGAAATCCCGTCGACGGGGATGCGTTGAAATTGAGTAAGGGTCCCATCGGCGGGGACATGCTGAGAAAGGAAAGGGGTCCCATTGGCAAGGACATGCTGGAATCTACTGAGATCATTACTTGCGAGATTGACTGGAAGTTGACTGGAAATCCTAGTGGCGGGAATGCTTTGAGACGGTCTTGTCGTAACAAGAAGGTATTGAGAAGGATTCCCCATAACAGAGGGCTGAGATGGCTGTTGTCGATAGTCTTGGGAAGACTCCAATGGTTGTGCTTGATTTGAATTGGAGGCCGGAAGGGCCTAGCATGGCTATTGAGATTGCTGAATTAGGTCAACTTGATTGTTGGCTGCTGCGGTAGCTTGTGCTTGCATGAATTGTATGAACATTTCTCGCATTTCTCTCATTCCTTGTATCAATTCTTGCATGATTGACATGTTCTCAATCGGTTGTTACGCTGGAGGTTATGCTTCGGACATGTCGAGGGCAGGGAAGAGGTGAGTTTCTTCTTCGTAGTCCGAAATGGCTTGCTGAGCTCGAGTGCAGATTATGCTGCGGAAGGGAAGTTGTTTTCGAGGACGTTGAGCCCGAGGAGGCGCAATGGTGATGAATATGCTCTACTCTTTTCTGGGTTTTGGGATTTTTTTTTGTTTATCGATAAAGTGCTATGCAGATGAGATTGTATGAGGACTAATGACTTTTAAATATAAGAAGGATTCCATTATTTCAATTTGAATCATGACTAGTGGGACTAATATATCCCCAACAGAATCGTCATTCTGTGGACGCTCGCCTTTTCGCTCTCCCAATCCTCCCTTTCGAAAAGGGGTTGCGCGAATCGCCGTTATGCCACTGGCTCGCCTCTTTCTTGAGGGTTTTTTCAATTGTCGTGTTATCGGGTATGTTTAGATGAGTTCGTATAAGACTAGAGTTGCCACTAGCCAGTTACTTCGAATCTACAGTCGGGTAGACCCCGTAGAAACGTTAGATAAGGGAATCCGAAGATTTCTTCCTTTAAGATAACTCCTTTTAATTTGCGGTCAGAGATTAGAGGTAAGGGATCATGGTTACAGGGTGGGAAGGTGTAGGTACCCACTTTTCTTGTACTGAAGTACGGTCTCTACTTCACAGAATTGAAACTAATACTTGAAAGTCTGATTTAATGCTCGTACATTCTCATGAATGATATGATGCATAAATATGGGTCTGAACAGTACGAGTTTCTGATGGGTAGGTTTTCATTAACAAGCAAGCCCAAAGCATACGCTCGAACTGACAAGTGCTTTATGCAAGATGCATGTTGTGTGTTTGATCAATCAAGGTTTCTAATGAATGAATTCCGGGCAAACCAGCAAACTTCAGAGCGTATGCTAAGATCTGATCAAGTGTTCATAATGCGATGATGAGCAGGGGGGTTAGAAGAATAATAAATGTTGCAATTATTCTAGATGTGAATGAGATGATGCTGGTATGAGAATAGTTGGATGGACAGAGGTATCGCAACAATTTGCTTCGAGTGGCTAAGATGAGGACTTAGGTAGCTTAAAAGGCTTGAACCAGGGTTAGGCTGGGCTGGACTAGGGTTAGACTCTTCTCACTCGGGCTCTCCTTGGTGGAGGAATGGACTAAGGGATGGGATGAACTTCGAAAATTTTGGATTTTCTCTGGAAGTTGAGGGATGCCGTGAATGAGAGGGAACGGGGGTATTTATAACTACGAAGGATGACAGTTCCCATAAATAAGTTTGGGAGGCCCCCGGGGGTTTGCCCGTACAAACGCTCTGCTCTAGCTTTAGAGCGTACGACCCTCGAACCTAAAGCAAAAAAGCTACAGGCCCGAGGTTCGGAGTTGCTTCGAAGCTGTGGCTTGGAACTAGGTGAGTTGACTGGGTTTGAAAAATAGACTGACAAGGTGAGTTGACTGGGTGCAGGGGCTGGACTGATCTGGAGAGTTGACTCGGTGATTTGACTTAGCAGGTTGACTCACCAAGTTTGACCTTTTTTTAAAAAAATTTTGAATTGTTTTTTTATATGGATGGTTTTTCAGGCTGATGTTTAGGGGTGAATTGATTGGGTTCAGGCTTGAGTTAGGCTATGGATTGGGGTAGCAAGGGTGAGTTTAGCTGGGTTTGTACATGGGGTTTAGGGGTATGGACCTCCATTCATTTAGTTATCTCAAATAGCCTTGTAGCCGAAGGTGGGGTGTCAACAGAAGCCCCATGTTATCTACTATGCGATTAGGACTTTGAATCCGACCCAAAGTTAATTACTCGACTATGGAGAAAGAGCTCCTAGTCATAGTTTTTTCCTTGGATAAATTCAGGCCCTACTTGATAGGATCCAAGGTCATCATTTGCACGGATCACACGACGCTAAAATACCTTCTTTCTAAGAAGGATGCTAAGCTCCGTTTGCTTAGATAGATCATTTTCCAAGAATTTGTCTTAGAGATTAATGATAAGAAGGGAGTAGAGAATGTGGTGGCAGATCATCTATCCCGCCTAGTTTTGATCGATTTCATTGATGAGTCACCTATTGAGGACTTATTCCCTGACAAGAAACTCTTTATTGCTACGCATCCACCATGGTATGCTGATATAGCGAATTATCTTTCTATAAGTGTGATGCCGATTTATTGGACTGCGTAAGACAAACTTAAATTTCTAAGGAAAGTGCACATATTTTTTTTGGGATGAATCTTTATTGTTTAAATATTGCCCAAACCAAATCATAAAGAGATGTGTGCTTGATGATGAACAACATCCTATCATCTCCTTTTGTCATACTCAAGTGTGTGGTGGTCATTTTTGCTCTAAGAAAACCACGGAAAAAATTCTGCAGTATGCTTTTTATTGGCCTACTATGTTTCGAGACACCCACGAGTTTTGTAAAACATGCGAGCATTGTAAAAAACTAGGAGGATTGTCCCATAGGAATATGATGCCTCTTAATCCGATCCAACATATTGAAGTATTTGAAGCCTATTGGGCAATTCGAGCATTGTATTTCAATGTTGACAAGGCTAGCTCGCTTCGCAAACTCCAAGTGAATGAGCTTGACGAGATCCGGAACGATGCTTATGAGAGTTCGTGGATATACGAGAGTAAAATAAAGGCCTTTCATAACAAACACATCTTCAGAAAATCTTTCCATCAAGGCCCAAAAGTACTCTTGTATAACTCGCAGTTACATCTTTTTGCAAAAAAAAAATGAGATCTCAGTGGACTGACCCACACATTGTTAAAGAATTTTTTCCTCATGGAGCTATCGAGATAGAGAATGCAGCAAATGGTAATTGTTTTAAGGTGAACGAACAACGTTTAAAACCATTTGTTGAGAAATTTGATTTGGAGGACATGTCCATCCCTCTGAATGATCATGTTTATCAGGATGATTGATCTCTTAGTCTGATGGAGGTTTAAAGTAGATTATCATTAGTTTGTTTTCTATTTTAGTTTATTTCTTTGATTATGATTATATGTTGGAGGTAGATTCTCACTCTTGACTTTCTTAGGAGCCCTTGTTGTCACTCTTCTTAATTTTATGAAATTGTTCTATATGTTGTTACATTGAGGACAATGTAAGATTTTGGTTAGGGGTGAAATTCCTAGATGAATCTAGTATTTTTGTGACATTTCGAGCAATTTTTGTAGAATTTTTTTTCCAATTTCCTAATTTTTAAAACTCTTTTGGAAAATTTTATTTTTATGTACTCGAGATTATGTGAATATGATAGGAAGAGAGATGAAGTGATTTGATTTTGAAACTCGTGAAATTTTTTTGATATAGTAGTTTTCTGTATGAGTTCCCCTATTTATATGACTGATAGAAATTTGAACACCTTTGGATTCTAGTTCACATTACATGATTCTTATGATTGAAGGGATTATGAAGAATTTCTAGGTTGGTTAGATTAAGATTTAAAATATTGAGGAACCAAGCCGAGGATTTTTGTCCATCACATTTAGGAAAATGTTTGAAGAAAAGAAAGTTATGACATGGTGTTCGCTCACCTTAAGTGCAAGGCGGCACTGCAGTAATAATTCTCGGTAAGATCGAGGTCGATCCTCAGAGATTGTCATAAAAATTCGAAACTTTATAGCTAAAATGAACTAAATTCGAATTTGTATTGATGGATGAAATTTAAGAACATAAAACTATCTACTTTAGAATTAAATCAGGGAAATAAGCACTAGAGCGCCAATGATCCACTTATAATCATTCACAATGCTAATTTAAACCATTCAAGCCATAACTCAATTAGAATCGAAGTTCTATCCCTATCTAATCAGAATATAGAGCAATCAAATCATTATAACATATCTAACATAGATAAATCATCTACTGATATGGTTCTCCCATAATCAACTAAGGCATTGGGCGTATCCAATCACATAGCCCAATCCTTCACAAAACAATTGAGATTACATTTATGATTCTTCCTCAAGTCTTATCACTAGACTTGATTTAGAAGCATGAATTGAAATTCTATTAAACCAATATCAATACATAAGCAACTATCTCAGATCAACCCAAAAGATAAGAAGTTCTTCTAGTTTAGTTTTAGATAAGCACTTATAAAACTTGGTTTGTAAGATCTTCTAGCGTCCAACATATCATGATGGATCTAAGATCTCTACAACTCAAAATCCTATCAATTAACACCCCATTAAGCAATCTCAGTAATCAAAACATCCCATGTAAGAGAAATCACAGGAGACGGAAGATTAACTAAAAATATTAACTTTATTTCAAACTTGAACTAGAAGTGTTCTTCATGAAACCAAAAGGTACTTGAACTAATTCGAATTAAGCATTGCAAATAACTATAAGCTTCACTTCTTAGCCCTAGCTAAGAGGTTTAGCCAATCATTAACAGATTAAACTAAAACTTAAAAGGTAATTAATATAAAAGTATAGAAAAACTCTAAAAACCCTAGTTGGAGGAGTTGTGAATGCTCCACGACGCTTCTCTCCACCTCCCATTAACTTCTCAACCTTCTATGATGCCTTAGGAACAATGTAGAGGTATCATTTTATAACAAAATTCCTTCACCGACTTGGAATCTTTCATAAATCGGAGTCTCCTTACGTAGTTTAGACACTGACCGATCAATCGGTTGGTCTGGGCGATCAATCAATTTTTCAGTCCAACTGTAAAAATTGAATCTGGACATCTATGAGCCTGAGTGATCAATCGCAACAAGTTTAGCGATCAATCGCAACTGGTCTAACGATTAATCACAACTTCCCTTTTTAGTCCAGCAAGGTCCAACAACAAATCAGCACAATTCTACTATGAGCGATCAATCGCTCAGGGTTATCGATCAATCGCTCAAGCTGGGCGATCAATCACTGGATCAATCTCTAGATCAATTTCAGAAACTGCAACTTTCTGCATATTACTTTTTTAGCCCTACAGCTATGCACTTTGGTTTTTCTGGCCCTTCCAAGTCTTTTAACATTATTTCTTAAAGGTTTTTCCTTATCTTTCAATTCCATCTTCCATGGCTTCTTCATTCTATTCTTGGCCTCTCTTCCTTTAATCTTCAACATATATTAGGAAGGTCTTTTGTCATCAAATTGGTGAAGTCTCTCTCTCATTCCTACAAATACAAAAACATGTATTAGATTTGTCTTTAAACATGAAACCATGCATAATGTATGATGAATTAAGGTTAGAATATGTACAATTCATAGCTCAACACATGAATTTCTAAAAATCTTATTTTATGTTTTTATAATAAAAGAAAAGAAAGGAGTTATGTTGAAAATCTGATGGATATACCGAAAAGGGCTACTTATCACCAACTAGGGGAGGGCCAATAATCCAAGCTGGTAATGGGAAGTAGTGTGAAAGTCGTCGAATGAATTGTAAGGCAAATTACTTTCATAGGTTTGTGTTCATCTGTACACTTTGGATGTATAATCTAGTTGATACATGAAAAAGAGTAATCCTAAAAATTTATGAGTTGTACAGTCACTATGCACAATAGACCACACTTGTTCGAATTTTTCTATTTGTCAATCAATTAACAGGGATTCTATTTGAAATACTCATTATGTTAGGGATTTTAAGGTTTTAAGCATCTATTACTACATATCTCTGAATTTTGTATTTGTGTGTTTTGGAGTTTATAGAAACATAGTTTCCAAAAGAGAGCTCAATTGAGAATATGAACTTGTTTCACGTATGTTTTGCTCGGGACTAACAAAATGCTGATTGGGGTGTTTGTTAAGCTTTGAATTGTGCATATTCTAACCCTAATTCATCACACATTATGAATGTTTTGATTGATAAAAGACCTATCTTATATATGTTTTTTGTGTTTGTAGGAATGAGAGAGGAATCTCATGAATTCTATGATAAAAGAGCCTTTTTAACATACATCAAAGACCATTAGAAGTAGAGCTGGGCACAAACCAAGCCAGCTCGAAAGCTCGGCTCGGATTGGTTTGAAAAAGCATGGGTTGGATTGGTTCGAATGGAAGTTCAAACCAAACCAAGCCTCATAGTCAAGCTCGTTTGAAAAACCAAACCAAGCTCAAACTAGGGCAGTACCGGTTCGGCTCGGCTCAGCTCAAAGCTCAATTTGATTTAGCTCGGTTTGATTCGGCTTAATTCAGCTCATAGATTGTAAGCATACTGTTTCCTGTGGTGTGATCCACTTGAGCTTTGGATATGATTCTATTTTGGGATCATGTCCTAAAATGATACATAAAACGGATGGACAACATGGGTAATACATATACATGATGACATGGATAATACATAATACATATACATGAATGCACACTGTTTCCTCGCACTTGTAAAATCATGCTGGTGTACTTTTGTTTGGAAAATGCTCTTACATGTCTATTTTGAAGCTGCACTCCTTTGGAGGATGTTAAACATCATATATTAAGATACTTTTATACTTTTTTTTCTTTTAACTTTTTAAATTCTCTTCTATTTAAACAAACAAACAAATACAGAGCTGCCACCAGTTTGCACTCGGCTCGGCCCGGTTCGAAATTTTCAACCAAACCGATCTCGGCTCAAACCAGATTTTTCTGGAGTGAACCAAACTCGGGCTGCATGGGTCGGCCTGAAACCCAAACCAAGCTGATCCACAAACTGAGGTGGCACAAAAACAAACCAAACCAAACTAGGGCTAACTCAGCTCGACCCGGATCATTGCCCACCTCTAATTAGAAGAAGAGCCAAGAGCTGAAAGAAAGATATAAGAAAGATGGAGAAGAAGAAAAGAAAATTTCTTAAATTCATTTTCTCCACGGCCGGTCGTCCACTGCAGAGGACCGGTCACCCGACCGGTCAAATTTCCTGAGGCAATGGGAGTTTTAGTGCAAAACTCGCTAGACAAAAAAAGGTGGGTCACGATCAGTCATCGAATTAGTTGGCCAAAAGACACGACCGGTCGTTCGATCGGTTTGTTGTGTACATTGAAGAAGAATTTCAAAATTCAATTAAAAAGTTCATTGCTGCTTGAAGCCCGACCGGTCGGCCAGGGGGCTGTGACTGGTCAACCACCACCTAGATTGTATAAACACTTTGCAAATTCTTGAAGATTCCAAGGTAGTGGTGCATTGTTGTTATAAAAGGACACCTCTACTCTCATCTAAACACATCTTAGAAGGGTTCTACAGTCGCTGGGGGTGGAGAGGATCAATGTGGAGAGTCTACAACTCCTCCGACTAGGATTTTTCTAGTTTTTCTTATGTTTTCCGTAGTTTTCATTTTTTTTCTAGTTCAATCATGACAATGATTGGCTAAACCTCTTAGTTAGGGTTAAGAGATGAAGCTTGTAGTTAGTTTTGATGTTTAATTCATTTATACAAGCACTTTAAGCTCCTGTTTTAAATTTTTAAGTTCTAGTTTGAATAAAGTTGAGATTTTTAGACACTTTGCAGAGCATGTGTACTCCAGACAGATGTTGCCTATGAATTTGTGAGAATTGTCATTATGGTTTGATGAGATTTGAATTGTAGTAATCCTAAAGCATGCCATTATCTCCTGGCATTCGCTCCCCTCAAGTGCAAGGCTGCGATGTAGTAATAATTCTGGGTGAGACAGAGGTCGATCCACAGTGAAAGAGGTAAACACTTCCAACTACTCTAATAATTGAAATCTAAGAACGTTTATGAAATCAATTTTTAAAACTAAGTTAAAGCATTAAACAAGAAAATCTAAGAATTGAGAAACTAGAGCATCAAGGATCCACTTATAGTCTTAATCATATTCAATCTTATCACAACTGGAATCGAAGTTCTATCTATCCAGCTGGGAGATATAGCAATTAAAGCACACAAACAATCTGAAATAGATAAGTGTTCATTGATTTGGTTCCCTCAATAAAGCTTAGGCCTTGGGCACACTTAATTGTATAGGCCAAGCCTCTTTCCAATCTAGTTGAGATCACAACCATAGCCTTCATCAAATCCTGTCACTAGACTTGACTACAACCAATGATTTGCACTCTAATTAAATCAATTCAACAAGCAACAACACCTATCACAGATTCCACAAAAGATACTTAAACTTTCCATCATAGGTTTTAATAGAGATCCAACTGTTTTAATCCATGGAGAACTCGAAATTCACCGTATCCAAAACTCACGATTAATCAAAGGCTTCTGTAAATAAAAACTCATATATCAATCTGATTAATCTCGAAAATCCAACAAGAATTCATGTACTTGGCACACAAACTTCCTGAATTATCTAAAACTATCAACTTTATTCAAACAATAATGAATCATTCGAAAGTTAAAACATAATTTGAATTTAAGAGATCAAAGCATGACTAAAAACTAAGAAGTTTCACCTCTCAACTCTAGTTGAGAGTTAACTAAAAGAAAGCATAAACAGAAAATAGATTTCGAAGGAGAAGAAGAAGAAGAACTAGTTCTAGGAGGTTAGGAAGAACTAGTTCTAGGAGGCTAGGAAGCCTCCTAGGTCTTGATCCCTTTGCTCCCCACATTGCTAGATCTCCTCTAGGATGAGTTTAGATAAGCCTCTAGGTGTCCTTTTATAGATTGAAAGCTCCACTGCCTCAGAAAGTTCTAGAATCGTGCAAGAACTTATGCACTTACGCAGAGAAAATCGGAGCTTCAAAGAGAAGTTTTTATTTTATGGGTGACCGACCGGTCGGAGCCTTTGACTGACCGGTCTGGAGACCAGTCGTCGACTTGCTTTTTCATTCTAGCAAGTTTTGCCAAAAAGGCTGGAAATTCAACCTGTCCCCACCCCAAGGCTGACCGGTCGGCAGACCGGTCGGATCTGGCCGTCAACCGATCGTACGTGTAACAACAGGGCTATTTTCTGCATTTTCTTCAGTTTGCTTTTCTGGCCCTGCAGCTCTGCACGTTGGTTTTTCTGGCCTTTCCAGGTCTTTTAACATGATTTATTCTAGGTTTTTCTTTATTTTCAATTCCATCTTGCATGACTTCTTTCTTCCATTCTTAGCCTTTCTTCCTTTGATCTTCAAGGTGTCCTAAAGCGGTCTTTTAGCATTAAATTCATAAGGTATCTCTCTCATTCCTACAAACACAAAATCATGCATTAGGTAGATCTTTTTGACATAGAAAAAATGCATAATGAGTGATGAATTGGGGTTACAATATGCACAATTCAGAGCTCAACACACCCCTAATCAGCATTTTGCTAGTCCCAAACAAAACATGTTTAAAACAAATCCAACTTTTCAAAACTGAACTCTCTTTTAGAAGTTATGCTTCTATAAACTTTAAGACATACAAATACAAAATTCAGAGAAACTTAGTGATAGAAATCAAAATCTTAAACTCTCTAAACATAATATGTTTTTCACATAGAATCCTCGCTGATTGACTAATAAATAAAAGAATCCGAACAAGTATGGTCTAGTGCGCATAGTGAATGTTCATCTCATGAATTTTCAAGATTACCTTCTTTATACCATGAACGAATTAACCCTTTCATTTATCGAGTTTACGCTAGTTACAATTGGTCCCACAACAACAAACTTTATCTTCTTCTCTTCTGAAACTTCCACATAAAATTGTGTTGGGGGATACTCTGCATTATATGTGGAAACTTACGAAGCTTGTAAAACTATGGCTAAGTCCTAGAGGGGGGCGGGGTGATTAGGATTGTTTAAAAATCTCTTTTAAGAAGTTCTTGCCTAATTAAACTAATTAACAATATATAAACTAATTAAAGCAAGAACACTTAGCTTCCAAGCTTAAGTGGGTCTAATCACAAAGGCTAGTAAAGAATACGAAAGTAAGCAAACTAGCCTAAGCACATAGATTATAAACATGCAACATGTTGAACTCCTGATCAGTGTGCAAGATCTAGACCATTACAGATATTTTTAAGTAACTAGTTTATAGAGCTTGAGCACAGCGACATTCACTAGGGAGTTTAAATCAAGTTCCTCTCAACCTAGGTGTTTTAATTCGATTCCACCCTATTAAGGAGTTTGAAAAGGTTCCTCCCAACCTATGATAGAGATTTTACTAATTCATCTTTCAACCAAGATGTTTACGGGTTTCATCCTACCCAGGAGTTTGACAAGTATCCTCTCAACCCTTCAGTTATAATACTAAAACCTAGCTTGAATATCAAACTCTCACACTCAATCCTTCTCGAGGAAAGAGTGTAACCAGACTTTCGATATGACACTTGTTGAATGAGCCCCTTGTTTAGCGCTTTGTTGTGTTGGTTGATCTCCGCTCCCCCGTGCTTCAATCAGCTCCCCGATGCTCCCCCAATTGTGTTGTCATTGCTTTGCCAATGCCTCAGCTCCACCGATCAATCACCTCGCATGTGATGCTCTTGGGATGCCCAAGGTGATATGATATGGTATGAATTTTCTACAACTAGTAGGAGTTGGTTGCCTAGAGGAATTCCATCTAATAAGATCTTTAGAGAGGTTTAGGCTAAGGATATACCTATGTTTAAGGTGCCTAAAACATCTAGGGATCAAGAGAGAACAAGTTCATCTTCATATGATCTTTGAATGCTCCATTTTGTGATTCAACATAAGAAAGATGACTTGGAATGCTTAAGATTAGAGTCATCTGGGCAATGAGGGTGGCTTCTAATGCACTAAATTCTCTCCAAGAACCCCAAAAATTAGGCTGTAAATATATAGAGCAAAAGCTCCAACGGTTAGAAAATGACAGCCAACGGCTAGTTGCGACCGGTCGTAGGGGTCCACGACTGGTCGGTCATTGAGGGACGATTGGTCGGATTAGGGCTTGAGACTGGTGAACTTGGTGCCCCATTTTTTGCCTCTACCAACCAGTTGGATGATCGGTCAGATAGACCAGATGATCGGTCGAATTGGCCCAGGGATAAGTTGATTTAAATAGTTTGTTGTTGTCCATTCTTAGGTCTCTGACGATCGGTCGGCAAACTTATCTACCTACTATTTTGTATTGTATTTTACAGTAGCTCTTGCAACCTCTTGGGCAATTCTTTGGGTGTTGTTTTGGGACACTTAAGGCCAATCTAAGATAACTAAAAGTATGCCGATAGGTTAGGTCAGAGGTTTGGGTTTTGGTTCAAGGTTCAAGGCTCACTAAGACATCTCATTTACCTGTTTCTTCTTCTTTGATGCAGTAGGTCCACTTGAGTCTTCAGTCTTCATCTTCTTTAAGCTCAATCGACACCTAAACTCACTAACCTACATAATTGATAAATAAGGTGCACTACTATGCTACAAAAAAGTGCACTAACAATCTCCTCCTTTATCAATTACGTAAAAAAAACCTATATTACTAAAATAAAATACATGCACTCGATTACATTTAGATTCAAAATGAAATACAAGTTGAGACATATACAAACTAAGCAGCTCCTCTTCAGTTGCTCCCCCATAACCTGTCAATCCCTGCAACAAAAAACATAACAACTTATTTTAGTGGGACTTCATCGTTCTCCCCCCTTTTGTCAATAATTGACTAACCAATCTCTCCCCCTTAATAATATACCAATTAAGGAAATGAAGAGGAGATTAGAGTGTTGTAGTTTTAACTATAAGCACATGCTAACTAGGAGAGTATGGAGATACATGAACATTAAAATATGGAGTATGCATGGAATATGATCAATAAGAAAATGTACCTATCTAAGCATATTTGATCATGCATAGTTGGTCATTCTAGATAAACAAGAAGGCATAGTGACCAAGCCATAAATTAACATAAATTAAGCATAAAATTTAGCAGGATTATATTAATCTAAGCAGGGTGACAGTTTAGTAACAAAGTGCACCAATAAAAAACAGGCTAAACTATTAAAGGTGGGCTGATGTGGCTTGAATCCTCCTATATGCCCCCGGGGTCACAATTAAGGGTGAAATCCTCAGATTTACCTATAGAATCATATTCTAGCTACTCGCACTCACTATTTCTAGTTTGATCATCCTAAGGGTAACTAATTTCTACAACTCCCTTATAAAATTCAACATGGGGTGAGGGGTTGGGAACTCCTCCTAGAAGGGAAAATGGTCGGGATCCTCTCTTAGATTAGAGGGAAGAGAGGTAGTGTTGGAAGGTTATGAGAATTCTCACTGATTTTTGGCTCTCATCACTAGTGGAGTTACTAGATTCATATTTTAACTCTTCCGTGTCATCCTATGTTGTTATCATAGCCTTCGTGCTTTTTTTTTAGGCTTTCCTGGGCATTCATTGGCAACATGACAATATTCATTACAGTTCTAACATTGGACGAGATTGAATTTGGATGATTTATCTTTGAATTTCACGCCCTTCTTGTCCTTCTTGTCACAACTCTTCCCTCTATCAAATTTGAGGAATCTCTTAATTTTTTTTTCAATTTATCTTCATCATCATCACTATCTTCAGAATACTCACTCTCATTTATTTTTCCCTATGTGAGTGCCTATGTGAAATCATCCAGGTGATGGTTTTCTTCTTAGAGGGGGCCTTAAAGTGTAGTTCATGTGTTTGTAGGGAACCTAAGAGTTCTTGTACTTTCATCTTATTTATGTCTCTACACACTTCTAAGGCTATGACTTTGGAGCTAAATCTCTCGAGAGGGGCCTAAGTATTTTTCTATAAGATTTTTTATCCGCAACCCATTCTTCCTAAGTCTCTCATGGAGTTATAAATTAAATTCAATCTAGTATAAAACTCCATGAAAGATTTATCCTCACTCATTTTAATATTTTCAAATTGTGTTGTGAGAAATTACAATTTGGAACGTTTGATGGTAGATGTCTCCTCATGTGTGGTCTTTAGGATCTCCCAAGCTGATTTGATAGTCTCATAATTACATATACGATTAAATTCATCGGATGGGATAGCAGAAAAGATTACATTGAGACCCTTGGCATTGTAACCCCAAAGAGACCTTTCTCAGTCACTCCAATTCTTTATTGGTTTGAATTGGATGGCTTAAACTCCATCTCAATCCACTGTTTCCACCGATGCAATCCAACCTTCTTCTACAATGTCCCATACTATTGTATCAAAGAACATTAAGAATACTCGCATCCGGGCTTCCAGTACGCATATCTAACGTGTCGAAATATGGTGGTTGAGTGATAAAACTACCCCTCTCTTGGGTAGACATCATGTTAAAGCTCCAGTATTGAATCTTACACGAGACGGTTAAGTCCTTAAAGAGCAACCAGCTTTGATACCAATTGAAATTGTGTTGGGGGATACCCTACGCTGTACGCGAAAGCTTACGAAGCTTGTAGAACTATGGATAAGTCTTAGAGGGGGGTGATTAGGACCATTTAAAAATCCCTTTTGAAAACTTCTTGCCTAATTAAACTAATTACCAATACAAAAACTAATTTAAGCAAGAACACTTAGCTTCCAAGCTTAAGTGGGTCCAATCACAAAGGCTAGCAAAGAATAGAAAAATAAGTAAACTAGCCTAAGCACATAGATTATAAATATGCAACATGTTAAACTCCTAATCAATGTGCAAGATCTAAACTATTAAAGAAATTTCTATCTAAGCAACTAGTCTAGAGAGCTAAGTAAAGAATATGGAATTCATCATGCTAAGTATATGTCTAATAACTAAGTGAACATACATCTTTTGTGTAAATCTAACTAACAAGTACATAGCATGCAAACCATCAAAGCATTCATATAATTATAATTGAAAGACAATGCATGAAAGGAAATGACTCAATTGACAATCACAAACAGAAGCATGTATAGTGGTTCGAATATTTGTCTACTCCACTCCCGGTTCAAGTACTCACCCCTTGAGCACACCGGCATTCACTAGGGAGTTTAAATCAGATTCCTTCTAACCTAGGTGTTTTAATTCGGCTCCACCCTACTGGGGAGTTTAAAAAGGTTCCTCTCAACTTATGACGAAGATTTTACTAGTTTATCTCTCAACCAGGATGTTTACGAGTTCCATCCAACCTACGAGTTTGATAAGGATCCTCTAAACCCTTTAGTTTTAATCCTAGAACCTAGCATACTGTTCACTCCCCAAGTATAAGGTTGCGAAGTAGTAATAAATTCAAAAAGATCGAGTATCGTCTCACAGAGATTTATATGTGGATAATCTCAGAATTTATCTAAAACAACTTATTATTTAGATCACATTAAGAACTAAATCTGAAAAATAATGGTTTAGAATTAAACAGTGATTATAAGAGGTAAAACAATAATCTAAAAGGCACTAGAGCGCCAAGGATCCACTTTTGATGGTTTTCAATGTATCAACACAACTAGGTCTCTCACTGTTAATGCAAAGATTTGTCAATTACCATGGTTAGTGTATCGTCAAGTCTGCTTGTGGCTGAAGACAGAATCTACTCAAAGAAGATCGCTCATCCAGTCAGCTTCATAGCCTCTCCATCCAAACCTTTGATCCCAAAACCCTTCTATAGATGGCCCAATCCTTCCTAGTTACATCCTTAGCCCCATCTATAGTCCACCTTCCATAAAGATCAGCTATGGAAGGGTCCATTATGGCAGATGTTGCTTAAAAGATGAAAATCAGTATATCTGCTGTCTTCGATAGGTGTCCGATCCATCGGAGACTTGTCCGATAGGTGTCCGATCAATCTGACGATATGTCCGATCAATCGGAGATTTGTCCAGCAACATTGAAAAGCTCTCTGGACATTTTTTCGATCACTCGGAGGACTGTCCGATCAATCGGACAGGGTGCTCCTATCAATCGGAGAATGATCCGATCCATCGGACGAAATCCAGAAAAATACATAAACTCTCTAGAAGAAATTACGATCAATCAGGACCATCTGTCCGATCAATCGGACAGGGTCTTCCGATCAATCGGAACTAAGTCTGATTAATCGGAGAACTTGTTTTTCAGTAAAAATTCAAATCAAGCTAATACATATGTCCGATCGATCGGATCCTATCGAGGTGACCGTTTTCTGACTGTTGAATGTCATCTCTATATATGGAACTCGGTTGGATCTTGTGAAAATTACCTTGAGCATCATCTAAGGTTTGTTTGTGCTTTCTCCTTGAGATCCCCTTCTCTCATACCCTGTGATTTGTTGAGTTCATACTTCAATCCATGTTGATCTGACCAACATTGAAGAGCATTCAAAGCTTGGATTGAATCATGAACTCAACCCCTCTTCAATGGCATCTTGACCTACCTCTCAAAGTTATACTCTTGTCGTCAATGCCATTAATGGTGGTTTAGGTAGAAGCTACTCCTCATATAAAAGCCATATCCCAATATAGCCTCAACCAAACCCTAATCCCTCACCTTGGAATCTACAAGGAGTCATCCGTAGCAAGGTTGCTGATCGAGGGAGCTGAAGAAGGTATCTTCCGTGCAAGCCGAAGCTTCTTCAACAAAGGCATCATCAAGGGGCTCAATCAGCTAAGTATATTTAGTCTTTCGAGTCCAAGAAACATCCTCAAAGTTGAGATTTGGGTTTCAGAGTTTGAAGACCCAAACTCGTAAGAGTCCTTGCGTAGGACATGTCCTTAAGTAGGACAAGCCCTTGTGTAGGACAAAGTGGTTCATGGATTAGTCCTATGGAAGGATGAATCCATGTGTTGAGTTTTAAGTCCTTTTGTAGGCTGTTAAGGTTTATGGTTAACCTCATTTAAAACCATAGTGATAGTGAAATCCAGCCACTCAAGGAGTGAGTGGATCAACCGGGAGTGGAGTAGGTACATAATCGAACCACTATAAAAATCTCTTGTTGTGTGATGAATGGATGAACTGCTTTACTTCTTTCACTTGTGCTTTTATTGATTTATATTCTGCATATCTTGTGCTTGAAGAAAGTTCTCTAAGAATACTTTGCATGATTACAAGTGTGTAATTTGATAATTTTAAAAAGTGTCCTATTCACCCCCCTCTAGGACAAGGTAACTTGTTTCTTGCTTCTACAAAAGCGGTAATTAAACTTATACCGCATTTTCAATTAGTATCAGAGAGGGTTCCTCATCAAAGGCGTAACAGCCCGGAGTGTGATCCATCTCTAGAAGCTTGAAATCATGTTAAAAGGGGATTCTAGTATGGTTTCCAAACCTCCATATTTTGATGGGTCAAACTATGCATATTGGAAAGCAAGAATGAGAGTCTTCTTGCAATCATTGGATCATGCAACATGGAGGTCTGTGGAAATCAAATATGAAATATCCCTCTTGAGCACAGTCACAGATGGGGTCACCACCACCACAGTCAAACCTGATGATTTATGGACTGATCTTGAACAACTGAGATACATTAGCAATGCAAAGGCACTCAATGCTATCTTTTGTGCCGTTTCAGTAGATGAGTTCAAAATAATTTGCAATTGCACAACTGCTAAGGAAGCATGGGACATCTTTGAAACTACTCATGAAGGGACTAGTACAGTCAAGAGGTCGAAACTTCAGCTCTTGACTACTCAATTTAAGAATATGAAAATGGAAGAACATGAGAACTTCATGGACTTTTACACCCGGCTGAGCGATGTCACCAATGCTATGTGGGGATTAGGGGAGAGGATATCGGATCCACGCATTTGTAGGAAAATTCTAAGATCCTTACCCGAACGATTCTCCTCCAAGGTCATAACTATTGAGAAATGTAGAGACATTGATACTATGAAAATAGAAGACTTACTAGGATCTCTACAGACCCATGAACTTCATTTCAAGAAATCCCCAAAAAGTAGAAACACAGTACTGAAAACCTCACACACTACATAAGAATCTGTAGTTGATAGTGATGAAGAAATGGATATGAATGAAATGGCTCTTATGGCTAAGAAGTTTAGAAAATTCTTCAAAAACAAAGGAAAGAGGGTTGAAAAAAATAACAAATCTTTTCACAAAAAGCGCTATACAGGAAAATCTTACAACAAGCCAAAAGATCCTAAGTGCTATAACTGTGGACGCTATGGTCATATTGCCTCTGACTGCCAAGCTCCTGCCAAAGAAAAATTAAAAAAGAAAGCAATGACAGCCACATGGGACAACCTCGAGAGTACAGATTCAGAAACAGATGAATATCAAAGTGATGGGAGAGGATCAGTTAAAATTTTGATGGCCTCTATCTCGGAGATTGTCCCAGACATACAAGGTGAAAGAGATAAGGATGATCATGAGCTATCAGAAAACAATGTGACATCCTCCGATGATGACGAGGATGATAATGAAGGTTTGCAAGTTGCCTATGATGAGTTATTTCGTCAAAGCATCCTTCTTACCAAGAAGTTGAGCCAAGCTAATATTGACAACAATAAATTGGCTGATGAAATGCAAGAAGTGAAAGGAGAAAACAACAGATTTCACTTTCAGATCTGTGACTTGGAAAGGAAAAACAAAGCAGCTCAAGATAAAATTAATACCCTAGAAGATGAGCTGGAAAAAGGCAAAATCCACAAATCAATGTCTAATCTTGCAGCTTAATCAAGAACATCAACTCAATGAAAGATTTGCCCAGAGTAGAGAAAAACTAGACGATATCCTTAAATCAGGTAAGCCTTGTAGGAATACAAGAGGGCTAGGCTATGGTGAGCAAACTAAGGTTAGTAACCCAGAACCTGAAAAGATTAGGAATGCATCAGGAAGCGCTAAGAAAAATTCACCTATATGCCATGCATGCGGAGATGTTGGACATTTGAAGTTTGAATGCTTGATCTTTAAGAATCCGGTTGGGAACTTGAAAGGAAAATTTGTACCTACCGGAAAAAGGATGAATCATATGTGGAGTCCTCCTAAACAAACACCATACAAAAATGAAAATATGAGGATAAATTATCCCACTCCACCGAAGAAAGACAAAAGAATGGAAGAGCTCCTTGAAATGGTAAAACAGTTAAACAAAAGAACCATGGAGCTGATGAAAGAGAAATCAAGCAAAGAAAAAACCTCAACACCTTATGCTCAAACGATGACATCTCTAGAATCAACCAAGAAGCCTGGTTCTCCAAAAAGGGTAGTCTCTAAATGGGTAGTAAAGAACAAATGCTTAGTTATCCATACAGCCCTTAGAGCTGGAAGAAACACTAGGTGGTACCTTGATAGTGGATGCTCCCGACACATGACAGGTGACAGGACTCAGTTTTGTGATTATGCTGAATTTGATGGTGGGTCTGTTACTTTTGGAGATGGGAGTGTTGCCAAAATTGTTGGAAAAGGAACCATCACTGGGCCAGGATTGCCCAAAATTGAGGATGTTCTATGTGTTGACGGTTTGAAACATAATCTATTAAGCATCTCTCAAATATGTGATGAACAACATTCCGTAAAATTTTCCAAAGAAATGTGCAAAATTATGGACCAAACTGGAAAATTGATACTAAAAGGGTTTCGCACTGGAGATAACTGCTATGTTATTGAAAACAAGGGTGATGAGGGACCATTTGCCATATGCCACATGGCCATTAATGATGAGACTGAGTTATGGCATCAACGGCTTGGTCATGTCCATTATAGGAACCTCGCTAGGTTGAGTAGAAAGAAATTAGTAAGAGGATTACCCAAGATTGGGAAGAAACCAAAAGAAGTATGTGCAGAATGCTTGAAAGGTAAACAAATTAAAGTTGCACATAAGAAGACATCCATCATTGTGGGATACTCCGATGCCGATTGGGCTGAAAATATGGATGGTAGAAAATCCACCAGCAGTGGCTGTTTTTACGTCGGAAACTGCTTAGTTGCTTGGCATAGCAAAAAGCAAAACTCCATATCATTGTCCACTGCTAAAGCTGAATATATTGCTGCCGGTAGTTGCTGCGCTCAACTACTTTGGATGAAGCAGATGTTGAAGGATTATGGTCTTAATCAGGACGAAATGACGCTCTTTTGTGACAACACAAGCGCCATTAATATTTCAAAAAATTCTGTTCAACATTCTCGAACCAAGCATATCGACATCCGGCACCATTTTATAAGAGAACTAGTTGAAGAAAAAGTGGTCAATCTTGAATACATCCAAGTCGAGCGGCAATTGACCGACATTCTTACTAAGCCGTTAGATTCTACAAGGTTTGAACACCTTCGGAAGTCTATCGGGGTGTGCTCACTCTAGTCAGTTGGAAACATCATGTGCATATAGGTATATCTGAGGAATAAGCCTCATATAATTGAATGATCATTGATATTCTCAAGCTTACATCCTTCCAAAATAGGCTAGTTCATCATTTGCAACAGGGTGGAAGGGTTTAACTGTCTAAATGTCACTGGAGACATTTCCGATTGATCGGACACTTCTCCGATCAATCGGAAATATCGGGGGTCCGATAGCTATACATGCGAGCTCTGTTCAGTTTGCCCTATGTTTCTGTTTCTTTTCAAACTCTCCTGGTAGGGCATCTTCCTGTGAAAGGACTGTAGCTCGGCCAGCCCTCCATCGGTCCTCATTTGCAGAAATAGTGGCTTCACGTGTCTCCTAGGTAAGGTCTCAAGAGTTGTCAGTTCGATTGCTTCTTTCCCATTTCCTCTATTAGCTTATCATTGGTAAGGATTTGAAGCTCTTCCTGCTACATCACTTCCTTCCTGTCCATCTTGGTGTGTTCATTGTTCAACCATTCCTACAATCTTGAAACACCATGCCTAAAGACCCTAAAGGCAAGTCCAAGATGGTTGCGGGGCAATCCACCACCGCCAGGACTAAGAAGCTCCAAACTACTCGACCATCTCAGGGTTCTCCACCTCCTACTGCTCCTCCTGTCCAACTTGAGGGTCCATCTTCAATATCCCGCTTTCAGTCCCGCACCATCATCTATGAGCGGGAGGTCGTCCTGTCATGCTTGGAGCCCTTTGGCATTCCAGCCCTCCTCGCACAGATCGGTTGGGATGGTGTGCTACGATTTGGAGGTGTGGCACATCCCGAGGTTGTGTATGTATTTTTGTCCAAAATTATCAACCCTGTTGGAAATCCTCCATCGTGCGAGGTCATTGTTGAAGGACATGTGGTGAAGATCATAGCTCAAACAATAGCAGACCTCATTCGGATTCCCATGTCCACAGTCCCCCAACCTAATGACAATCTTCTTGATTCTACTCTACGGGCTGATTGGACACGATATTTGTGTCGGGGTCCCAATCCCGAGTGGATAGATGGTAGTGCACTCCGGGTGTCCAAAATGTCCAACAGATTCCGAGTGCTCCACCAAATTTTCAACACAAATGTCTACCCACGTGGTACCAACAAATCCGATCTCACAGCCAATATGGTCAATCTACTCTATCACGTTGGTCACGGGACGCGTCTGTGTCTTCCATCCATCATTTTGCATCATATTCTGGACTCTCTGCCCAACACCCGCAACACCATCTCTTTTGGCTGGATCATTACCCGTCTGGGCCAAGACTGCGGGTTCACAAATATTGTGGTTCATCTTATTCCTCGACGTACCTTCAAGGACCTCAATATAAAAAAGATGGCTCTACCAAGAGAGGATAACATGGAAGACCGGGACTTCTCCCATACTCCCACACAGGTGTCTTCTGGCACCCATAGCGGGTCTTCAGCTCCAGCCCCGACGCCGGCCCCAGCTCAACGATCGGTCAAGCGGCGACTTCAGTCTGACGCCTCTTCCACACCTCCACCTCCCAACTCGGAGCAGATCATTGCTCAACTAGATCGTGTGGAGGGTGCTCTAGCACAGCACGGTGAGCGGTTGACGCGTCTTGAGAGCCTGATGCAGACCGTACATGATGCCGTTCAGCGCCTCACATCAGCTCTCTCGTGTCGACGTGATGACGTCTCTGGCCCTGCTCCATAGCTGTCTATATTTCGCGCTAGGATTCGTAGTGTGTGTGCAGTCGCGGATATCTTTTTGGGGCGACTTTAGCACCCAAGTTCAGCACCTTCATAGTTATATCTTTTGATACATTTTTCTTTGACACATTTTAATGCTCTCATTGCTGGATCTGACTCTATGATCCTTTTGTTTTGGATAGTTTGATGATCATTTTTTTGGATATTTTGATGATCTTGTGTTGGATTTGGATATTTTGATATGACTTATTTTGTGTATCATTTCTCATTTATCTAACTCCTCTGCGTATATATATATATATATATATATATATATATATATATATATATATATATATATATATATATATATATACTTGTGCGTAATTGCTTTATCCTTATTGGGCTTCTTGCCCCATTTTGGGTTGTATATATGGGATGTTTGGTCATGATATACATTTCAGAAGGGGAGGTTGGCTGCTTGGGTTATATGCCCACTATGCTTACTGTCATATACTTGTATATCCTTGCATGACCATGTGTATTTGGCTTCCTCTCTCGACTCGTTAATGTCTATTTCCTCCTTTAGTCTATGACATATGTGCTGCATTCTCATTTCACTAACCTTTATCAATCACTGATAAAAAGGGGGAGAAGTTATCCCACCAAAAGGTCCAGGTTATTTTTTTGTTGATCTTTTGTGTACAGGGACTAAGGGGGAGTTCAAGTGAAGCCTAGTCTGTACATTGAGTCTGTACATTTTGTATGTAATGAGTCATGTCTATGTGTAAAGCATTTATTTTCTTCGGCATGTTCAATGTATGTATGTATTTTGGTTTTGGTGTCTAGGAAAAGTCTGTGGTATGGACCAAGACTTTTATAGGTTTGGTTTTGTCTAGTAATTGACAAAGGGGGAGATTGTTAATGCAAAGATTTGTCAATTACCATGGTTAGTGTATCGTCAAGTTTACTTGCGGCTGAAGACAGAAGCTACTCAAAGAAGATCGCTCATCCAGTCAGCTTCATAGCCTCTCCATTCAAACCTTTGATCCTAAAACCCTTCTATAGATGGCCAAATCCTTCCTAGTTACATCCTTAGCCCCATCTATAGTCCACCTTCCATAAAGATCAGCTATGGAAGGGTCCATTATGGCAGATGTTGCTTAAAAGATGAAAATCAGTATATCTGCTGTCTTCGATAGGTGTCCGATCCATCGGAGACGTGTCCGATAGGTGTCCGATCAATCGGACGATATGTCCGATCAATCGGAGATTTGTCCAGCAACATTGAAAAACTCTCTGGACATTTTTTCGATCACTCGGAGGACTGTCCGATCAATCGGATAGGGTGCTCCGATCAATCGGAGAATGATCCGATCCATCGGACGGAAATCCAGAAAAATACATAAACTCTCTAGAAGAAATTACGATCAATCGGACCATCTGTCCGATCAATTGGACAGGGTCTTCCGATCAATCAGAACTAAGTCCGATTAATCGGAGAACCTGTTTTTCAACAAAAATTCAAATCAAGCTAATACTTATGTCCGATCGATCGGATCCTATCGAGGTGACCGTTTTCTGACCGTTGAATGTCATCTCTATATATGGAACTCGGTTGGATCTTGTGAAAATTACCTTGAGCATCATCTAGGGTTTGTTTGTGCTTTCTCCTTGAGATCCCCTTCTCTCATACCCTGTGATTTGTTGAGTTCATACTTCAATCCATGTTGATCTGACCAACACTGAAGAGCATTCAAAGCTTGGATTGAATCATGAGCTCAACTCCTCTTTAATGGCATCTTGACCTACCTCTCAAAGTTATACTCTTGTCGTCAATGCCATTAATGGTGGTTTAGGTAGAAGCTACTCCTCATATAAAAGCCATATCCCAATATAGCCTCAACCAAACCCTAATCCCTCACCTTGAATTTACAAGGAGTCATCCGTAGCAAGGTTGCTGATCGAGGGAGCTGAAGAAGGTATCTTCCGTGCAAGCCGAAGCTTCTTCAACAAAGGCATCATCAAGGGGCTCAATCAGCTAAGTATATTTAGTCTTTCGAGTCCAAGAAACCTCCTCAAAGTTGAGATTTGGGTTTCAGAGTTTGAAGACCCAAACTCGTAAGAGTCCTTGCGTAGGACAAGTCCTTAAGTAGGACAAGCCCTTGTGTAGGACAAAGTGGTTCATGGATTAGTCCTATGGAAGGATGAATCCATGTGTTGAGTTTTAAGTCCTTTTGTAGGCTGTTAAGGTTTATGGTTAACCTCATTTAAAACCATAGTGATAGTGAAATCCAGCCACTCAAGGAGTGAGTGGATCAACCGGGAGTGGAGTAGGTACATAATCGAACCACTATAAAAATCTCTTGTTGTGTGATGAATGGATGAACTGCTTTACTTCTTTCACTTGTGCTTTTATTGATTTATATTCTGCATATCTTGTGCTTGAAGAAAGTTCTCTAAGAATACTTTGCATGATTACAAGTGTGTAATTTGGTAATTTTAAAAAGTGTCCTATTCACCCCCCTCTAGGACAAGGTAACTTGTTTCTTAGCTTCTACAAAAGCGGTAATCAAACTTATACCGCATTTTCACTCACAACTCAACTGGAATTGAATTTCTATCTCTATCCGATCAGAATATGGAGCGGTTTAATTAACAGTTATCTAAAACAATTGTTTGTTCATTGATTCGATTCCCACAACAATGCTCAGGCCTTGGGCACACTCAATTGTATAGGCCAAACCTCTTTCCAATTTAGTTGAGATTCACAACCATATCTTTCATCAAATCTTGTCATTGGACTTGACTACGACCAATGATTAGAACTCTAATTAAATCAAAATCAATCAACAAACATCTATCTCAGGTTGTTACAAAAGATTAGAACTTTAGTTTGAATGA
Source organism: Liriodendron chinense (assembly GCA_003013855.2). Taxonomy (NCBI): domain Eukaryota; kingdom Viridiplantae; phylum Streptophyta; class Magnoliopsida; order Magnoliales; family Magnoliaceae; genus Liriodendron; species Liriodendron chinense. The sequence goes on along the minus strand of PVNU02002194.1, from coordinate 1,914,699 downwards.
GTTCTCATATGAAGATCATGTCATTGTACACAAGGCAATCAAAGAGTCTATGATGCCTGGAGTTGATGATAGATTAATGAACTACACAAGCATAAACAATGCTAAAAACGTAAGCTACTGAATTTAAACTCACTAAGAAACACATAAGCCTTGGAGTCATCAAGAGATCAAAGCAAAACTAAATTAGTACTTTATTCAAACTCTTATCAAACCAAAATCTTCAATCAAAGTATAAAAAGGAAACCTAGGTTGTATCAATCCATAAAAAATGAATCAAAAGCTTCACCTCTTAGCCCTAGCTATGAGGTTTTAGTTCATCTCTAACATCCTTGAACTAGAAGCCTCAAAAACATAAAAACAACTAGAAAATAGAAGAAAACTAAAAAGAAATCATTCTTCAAAGCTTCCTTGATCTTCCCCACATCCTAGCATGCCCTGAGAATGAAGAGGAGGTGTCCTTTTATAGCTTGGAGGCGTCTCCGCGTGAGAAAAATCATGCAACCGCGTGTCCCAACAGCACTAAGAAACCAGATTTTTGAATTTTGAAAGTTGCCGAATTCGCACTTGACTGTCTTCATGTGGCCAACCAGTCTTGACCGGTCGAACCCACTTGGGTGGCTGTCCAGCGTGCTTGGAATGGGGTGGCCGACCGGTCTTGACCAGTCGGACTCACCTGGACCTTGGTCTAGGGACTTTGCAAGGAGGGGAGCGAAATGGCTTTGTGTTTTTCCTTCCTTTCATTCTCTCTTCTTTCCTCTCTTGCTTCATCACTTTCTTTTCTCCTTTCTTCCTTTGTTCTTCAATACTGTTAGAAGGGTCTTTTAATCATCCTTTTGGTGAACTCTCTCTCTCTCTCTCTCTCTCTCTCTCTCTCTCTCATTCCTATAAGCACGAATCATGCATTAGATAGGTCTTTTAATAATAGGAAATGTGCATAATGAGTGGTGATTTTGGGTTAAAATATGCACAATTCAGAGCTCACCACATATGATCTAGGCAGAGGCTCCCCTTGAAGACTTGATCGATTATGAATACCAACATCTCACACTCAACCCTCCTCGAGGAAAGAGTGTAACCAGACTCTCAATATGACACTTATTGGATGAGCACCTTGTTGGGTTGCTTGATCATTGCTCTACCATGCTTCAATTAGTTCACTGATGTTCCCCCGATCGTGTTGCCACTGCATTGCCAGTGCCTCAGCTCCACCAATCAATCACCTCGCATGCGATGCTCTTGAGATGCCTAAGGTGAGAAGATATGGTGTGAATTTTTTACAACTAGTAGGAGTTAGTTGTCTAGAGGAATTCAACATAATAGGATTGTTGAGCCATGAATTGTGCATATCTGAACCTAAATTCATAGCACAATTGCATGGTTTAAGTTGTTAAAGATAATGACTTATGTTTGTTTTTGTGTTTGTGGGTAAAAAAGAGAGATGGCATGGATTTAATGTTAATTTGAAGGATTTGGAGTTATTAGAAGACCAAACTTTGATGAGCCAAAGAAGTGGAGAAAAAGCCTTGAAGGAATCAAACTGAAGACCTGGAATGGCCAGAAAAGTCATATTGTAAAGCTGTAGGGCTAAAATAGTAAAATGCAGAAAGTTCAGAAAATGGCCCTAAGTTGCTACTAAATAGAATTTCGATCCATCAGAGTCATATCAAAATTACCTCCGATCCATCGGAGTCCTATTAGAGTCCCATCAGAAAAAAAATTGAATAAGTCTCTAGACAAATTTTCAATCAATCAGAGGAATTATGATCCATCAGAGATAAGTCCGATCAATCGGAACTTTCTGCACAAGTGTGAAATCATTACGCGGATTCTCGAAGTTTTTAAGTTGGTGCGAGATTTCTCTTATAAAAGGCCACCTCCACTCTCTTCATAAAGCATCATAGAAGGCTTGGAAAGTCATGGGAGGTGAAGATGATCATCGTGGAGTGTTCGCAACTCCTCTAACTAGGGTTTTTACGATTTTTCTATGCTTTTAGTAATTTTTCTTTTGAGTTTTAGTTTAATCTGTTAATGATTGGCGAAACCTCTTAGCTAGGGCTAAGAGGTGAAGCTCATAGCTATTTATAATGTTTAATTCGAATTAATTCAAGTAATTTAGAATTTATTGATGAATGATTCCAGTACAGTTTAAAATAAAGTAAATATTTTTAGTTTATCTTCTATCTCTTGTGATTATGCTTACTTGGGATGTTTTGATTTATTGAGATTGATCAATGTGGTGTTGTTGATAGGATTTTGGGTTGTAGATAGCTTATATCTATCATGATATGTTGGATGCTAGGGGATCTTACAAACCAAGTTTCCGAAGTGCTTATCTAGAACTAAACTAGAAGAAGTTCTTATCTTTTAATTGGATCTGAGATATGTGTTTACGTATTGATATTGGATCAATGGAAGTTCAATTCATGCTTTTAACTCAAGTCTAGTGACAAGGCTTGAGGAAGAATCATGAATGTGATCTCAATTTTTTTGTGAAGGATTGGGCTGTGTGATTGGATACGCCCAATGCCTTAGTTGTTTATGAGAGAACCATATCAGTAAATGATCCATCTATGTTAGATATATTATGAATATTTAATTGCTCTATATTCTGATTGGATAGGGATAGAACTCCGATTTCAATTGAGTTAGTGGCTTGAATGGTTTGAATTCGCATCGTGAATGCTTATAAGTGGATCATTGGCACTCTAGTGTTTATTTCCCTAATTTAAGTCTAAAGTAGATAATTTTATATTATTAAATTCTATCCATCGATACAAATTCGAGTTTACCCCATCCTAGTTATAAAGTTTAGAATTGTTACGACAATCCCTAAGGATCGACCTCAGTCTTACCGAGAATTATTACTACATTGCAGCTTGCACTTGAAGCGAGTGAAAAAGTTTTTGACGCTGCTGTCGAGGATTAAGTTAACGATTCTGAATTTTGTAATTAAGGTATAATTAGGTGTTCACTCGCCTTAAGTGCAAGGCTGCGATGTAGTAATAATTCTCTGTAAGACCGAGGTCGATCCTCAGGGATGATCGTAACAATTCTACGTTTTATAACTAGGATGGGCTAAATTCGGATTTGTAATGATGGATGAAATTTAAAAACATAAAACTATCTATTTTTTTAATTAAATCAGGGAAATAAGCACTAGAGCGCCAATGATCCACTTATAATCATTCACAATGCCAATTCAAACCATTCAAGCCAATTAATCAATTGGAATTAGAGTTCTATCCCTATCCAATTGGAATATAAAGCAATCAAATCATCATAACTTATCTAACATAGATGGATCATCCACTAATATGATTCTCTCATAATCAACTAAGGCATTGGGCGTATTCAATCACACAGCCCAATCCTTCACAAATTAATTAAGATCACATGCATGATTCTTCCTCAAGCCTTATCACTAAACTTGATTTAAAAGCATGAATTAAACTTTTATTAAAGCAAAATCCATACATAAACATCACATTATATGCATGGTTTGTATGCGTAAAAGACCCATTTAATGCTTGTTCTGTGAATGTAGGATTGAGAGAGAGACTTTGCACAAATGTTAGCTAAAAGAGCATATTTAGGAGCCCTTGAATGAAGGCCCAAGGTGGACCAAAGAAGGAAGAAGAAAGAGGAAGAAAAGAGAAGAAATGAAGAAAAAAAATAAAGGAACAAGGTCTGACTGGTCATGACCGATCAACCACCCTGTTGCTCACCTTTGAAGGTCGTTGGACAAAGGACTAGCTTGGTCCAACCGGTCAAGACCTGTCGGCCACCCTCTTGTACCCCCTGGACTCATAACAGACAGGTCCGACCAGTCGGCCATGTGTAAACAACACTTTCTAATTGGAGTTCCGAGTTTTTCTGCAGTAAGTGCGTAAGTGCTACGCACTTCTGGAAGTTTCTGAGGCGATAGAGCCTCCCCACTATAAAAGGACACCTAGGGTCTCTTCCTAAGGCATCATAGAATCTGAGGAACTTCGTGGGAGGTGAAGAGAGCCATCGTGGAGCGTCTGCAACTCTCCCGAATCCTGATTTTTATGCTTTTTTATTTTTCTTTGAGTTCTAGTTATAGTTTGACAATGCTCGGTTAGAACCTCTCAACTAAGGCTGAGAGGTGAAGCTTGTAGCTAATTTCATGTTTAATTCAGTTTGATTCAAGTACTTTCACTTTAAGTTTGAATTTTGAATGTTCTAGTTTATATAAAGTTGATATTTTTAGAAGTTTTATGAAAGTTCATGTGCTTCGGATATGAATTCCTTACGATTCTTTGAAATTATTATGTTTTGCTTGATTAAATTCGAATTATGGTAACCCTTGAGCATGCGATAGTCCATAGGCATGGCTGTTACTCCAAAGGCTATGATTTTGAATGCTATGTGGTTGAATGGGACTAGAACTTGGAAGTTCAACTTAAGTGTGATTGAATGTGTTTCAATGCTTATTCTTCCAACTAGATGAGAGATAGAACTTCAAATCTAGTTGTGTTTTATGCTTGGATTGATTGGATTGACGTGGGATTGCTACAAGTGGATCCTTGAAAGCCTTAGTTCCTTTAAATACTAATTTTTCTTAAGTTAATATTTTAAGATAGTTCTCTTAATTGAATCTCTTAATTATTTTAATCCTAGTTGCTGGAATAGTTTAGAATTTATTTTCTAATTCCTTGTGGATCGACCTCGGTCTTACTGAGATTTATTACTACATCACAGCCTTGCACTTAAGGCGAGCGAACGCGTTTTTGGTGCCATTGTCGGGTAACTTAGATAACGTTCTAGATTGTTTTAGTGGCTATAGAAGTAGAAGTAGATAGGTTTTTCTGATTTTCTAGGATTAAAAAATTATTTTGCCTTATAGGACTTCTTCTCTAGTTCAAGCAAATCAGGTAATATCCTTCTAACTTAGTGCTTTTTGCAGATTTTCAATTTTTTAGAGTTTTGATTAATTTCAGATTTTAGGACTTAGGATTAGTTTAGATTTGGGATTGTGTGGTTTATGTCCCGTTGGGGACGTGACCACTCGAATCGTCTCCAATCCGAAGGTGGTCTAGTTAAACCATTATCAGTCTATAGACAAGTCCGAAAATCTATTGAACATCATGAAAATTTAGGAAGTATGGATCAAATTCCATTGGGGAATCCCCCCTACTCTAACTACAAACGCAAATCAAGAGGGAGTAGGAGAGAATGAGTTACACAATGTTCCTCCAATGAGATCTTTACAAGATTACCTACAACCGGCCCGTGCAACCACACCCTCGTGCGTGGGCTTATCACCAATCGGGGGAAACATTGATATAAAGCCGGAACTAATTCAACTCATACCAAAGTTCCATGGGCTAAACTCTGAAAGCCCTTACCTACACTTAAAGGAGTTTGAAGAAGTGGTAGCTACTTTGCAAAACACTAATGTTTCAAAAGATGCCATTAAACTTAAACTTTTTTCCTTCTCATTGAAAAAAAGAGCCAAGACTTGGCTTCACTCTCTTAGACCACACTCGATAGGGTCATGGAACGAGATGACCTGGGAATTCTTGAAAAAGTTCTTCCCGACTCATAAAACAAACACCCTTCGAAGATCCATAATGAACTTTTCGGTTAAAGAGAGTGAGTCTTTCTTCCAATGTTGGGAAAGGTTTAACGACCTCCTACTTGCTTACCCACATCACGGCTACGAAAGTTGGCGAATCATAAACTTCTTCAATGATGGATTAAGTTCCAATATGCGCCAATTCGTAGAGATGATGTGCAACGGTGAGTTTATGAGTAAAAATCCAGATGAAGCTTGGAGTTATTTATATATGTTGGTCGAGAATGCCCAATCATGGGATACCTCGGAAAAATCTAATAACCTCAAGCCTCCTCAAGAAAAAGAGAAAGGAGGGATTTATATCCTTAAGGAGGAAGATGATGTGAATGCAAGGCTAGCTAGCCTCACAAGGAAGATCGAGGCCATGAAACTTCGTAAGAGTGGAGTTTCAAAGTCCAATAAAGCTATTGAGAACATGTGTGGGATTTGTTCACTAATATACACGCTACGCAAGATTGTCCAACAATTCCTGCATTTCAGGAGGTGTTACAAGAACACGTAAATGCCACATATGGTTATTAACGGCCTTTTAATAGACCGGTGGGTAATACATACAACTCTACTTGGAAGAACCACCCAAATTTCAGTTGGAAGAATGCTCCCATGGGCAATCCTACCAACTCTCAAGGAGGGACACCCATGCAAAATATGGCTCCACCTCAATTCTCAATGGAGGATACTTTAAAGGCGTTTATGTAAGGGCAAATGCAAATCAATCAATCAAATCAGCAAATGTTCCAAGAGATTAAAGTCTCGGTTGATGAGACGCTTGAATGCTAGGAAGGGACCTTTCCGGCACAATCTCAGCCCAATCCAAAACAAGTACATGAAGTAAGCATCCTTAATCTCTCCAACCAACATATGGAGCAAGCCAAATCCGTCACCACTCTTAGAAGTGGTAAGCAAATTGACAAATCTATTCCAGTGAAGGCCGACAAGCCTAATGATCCGGTACATTTTGAGGATGAGGACAGATCCAACTTAGCCCCACAAGAAACGGAACGCATTTACAAGCCCATAGCACCATTCTCTTCGAGATTGGTTGCTCCAAAATCTCTCTCAAACTCTCATGATATTTTAGAGATTTTTAGACAAGTCAAGATCAACATTCTCTTGGTTGATGCCATCAAACAAATCCTCTCTTATGCCAAGTTTCTCAAGGATTTGTGCACAACCAAACGCAAATATAATGTGCATCAAAAGACCTTCTTAAATGAGTAAGTGAGTGTCATTCTCACTCAAAAGACCCCCCCCCAAAAAAAAAAAAAATTCAAAGATCCCGATAGTCCCACAATCTCATGTATCATTGGAGACTACCGGATTGGGGGCAAGCGTAAACTTGATCCTGTACTCGGTATATGAGCAATTGGGTCTTGGTGAATTAAAACCCACCAAAACCACGTTGCAACTTGCTGATAGATCCATTCATGTACAGAGAGGGATAGTTGAGGATGTGCTAGTCCAAGTTGACAAATTCTACTACGTGGTAGATTTCATCATCTTGGAGACACAACCGGTTATGGATGCTAGCACCCAAATAGCGGTGATTCTAGGCCACCCCTTCCTGACTACATCAAATGCAATTATAAATTTTCAGAATGGGGTAATGTAATTGTCCTTTGGAAACATGACGTTGGAGGTTAATGTGTTCCATTTGGGAAAAAGGGATAGGGATGATGATGATGTCCACGAGGTTGATATGATTGAATTAGTCGTGGAAGAGGATTTCACTTTAAATTAGAATTTTGATCCTCTAGATGTTGTTATCTTCGATCCTTTTGAGGATTGGGATGACAATGATGGCCCCCATGAGGTAAACATGATAGAATCTATGGAAGATGGGGAGTTTTTCCAACACGATCTACCTGAAAGCTTGGAGACATGTTTAACACACTCCAAGGATGAATTCAACTCTATTATAAATGAGATCTTGGAAGTGTCAATTTCTAAAAATTTATTTGACAAGTCTCCAAATTCTGATTTTCATAAATTTGTTATGCAAAAATTGGAAGAATTGGTGCTCGACTTGCCTACAGAGAGGCCAATTTTTGAAAGTGTAGAGGTTGAGGACCTACTTCAACTTACACAAAAGTCTGAGAAGGAGGAAGACGAAAAGGGTCCAAATATGAAAACTTCCTCCGATGAGGTCTCCTACACTCTAGAGGAGTGTTTAGCGTATTTTGAAGATTGGGATGATCCCATGATTAAGGACATAGTGCATGCCTTGAAGGAGACCCCTCCGGTGCCTAAAAAGCTTCCTTCCACAGAACGCCAAACTGAAAAATCAGTTGTGGAAGCACCGGTGAAATCTGATTTTGTGGAGATCATATCGACTTGTGAAGAAGAAATACAGGTCTCCACATCTCTTTGGGTTGCTCAAACCAAAGAACACAACTTCTGGGATGACCCATATTTGACAAACTTTTGCCTAGACAAGATGGAAAGGAGATCCATTTTTAATAATTTTCAACCAATGCAATTCTTCTTTCCTAGTACATGTGACAATTTTATTGAGGAACCTGCTGAAACCTTTCAGCAGGATTTTCAATGGGTTAGAATGATTAATGTCACCAATATACTTTCCAAAGTAGGATGGTGGATATTTCTACTGAAAAATTTGTTACACCACCTGATGATCCTGCTCAACTTTGTCCTTTTGAATGATATAGTGCTGATTAATCTCCTAGTCTGATGAAGATTCTCTTTTTGAAAGGATAACTTAGGTTTTGTTTATTGTTTTAAGTAGGATTAGGTCTAGTTTGTTTTTTTTATTTTAATTCTATTTGCTTTAGTAGATTTAGTTGTTGGAGTTGTAGACTTCCATGACCGACTCTCTCAGGTACTATTGTTCTCACTCTCTTGTATTTTATCATTGCTCTCATGTTCATGCTCATTGTATATCTTTTTACACTGAGGACAATGCAAGATTTGGTTGGGGGGTGAGATGAGATTCCTCATCTAGCAGTTTGTAACATTTCGAGCATCATATGTGCAAATTTTTTTGTAAATTTTTTCGAATTTTCTAAAAATTCAAAACTCTTTTAGAAAATCTTATTTCTATGCATTTGAGATGATACAGTGTACGAAAAGGAGATATGAAGTGATGAACGTTGCAAGTCTTGAACTACTCTTAATACAATAGTTTTATATGTGAATTCCCCTATTTATGTGATTGATAGAAAATTTGAACACTTTTACACCTAGTTCACATTACATGATTTTCATAATTTGAAAGGATTATGTGATTTGTGGATTGGCTAGACTTAGATTTAAGGTGTTGAGGAACCAAGCCAGGGTACTTTGTCCATCCTTGTTGATGGGAAAATAATGAAAGATATGGATTTCTAAAAATCCTATCTAATGTAAAAGAAAAAGGAAAAGGAATGATGAAAATATGAGAATGATGAAGAAAATGGTGGAAAATTTCGAAAAGGGCTACCTATTACCAACCGGGGGATGGTCCACCCGTAACCAAAGCCAGAAATGGGACGTATTATGAAAGCTGTCGGAAGGACGGTAAGGCAAATTCCTGTCATAGGCTTGTTGTTGATCTGTACACTTTGAGATCTATAGTTTAGTTGATCTAGGAAGAAGATGATCCTGGAAACTCATCAGATGAACTATCACTATGCACATTAGGTTGAATTTTGTTCAAAGTTCTTTTATCTATCAATCAATCAGCGGGAATTCTATATGAATACTTTTTATGTTTTGAGAGTTTAAGGTTGCAACCTCTATCGCCTAGTTTCTTTAATTTTTGTATTGGTATGTCTTGGAATGAATAGAAGTATTGTTTCTGAAAGAGAGTTGGTTTTGAAATTTGAACTTGTTTCACGCATGTTTTGCTCGGGACTAGCAAGAAGCTGGTTGGGGGGGTGTGTTGAGCCTCCAAATTTATACATGTCCTAGCCCATTACATCACCTTATATGCATGGTTTGTATGCTTAAAAGACCCATCTAATGCTTGTTCTGTAAATGTAGGATTGAGAGAGAGACTTTGCACAAATGTTAGCCAAAAGAGCATATTTAGGAGCCCTTGAATGAAGGCCCAAGGTGGACTAAAGAAGGAAGAAGAAAGAGGGAGAAAAGAGAAGAAAGAAAGGAAGAAAAAAAAAATAGAGGAATAGGGTCCGACCGGCCATGACTAGTCAGCCACCCTACTGCTTACCTCTGAAGGTCGCTGGACAAAGGACCAGCTTGGTCTGACTGGTCAAGATCGATCGGCCATCAGGTCGGCCACCCTCTTGTACCCCCTGGATTCATAACAGACTGGTCCGACCGATCAAGACCGGTCGGCCATGCATAAACAACACTTTCTAATTGGAGTTCTGAGTTTTTCTGCAGTAAGTGCGTAAGTGCTACGCACTTCTGGAAGTTTCTGAGGCGGTAAAGCCTCTCCACTATAAAAGGACACTTAGGGTCTCTTCCTAAGGCATCATAGAAGTCGAGGAACTTCGTGGAAGGTGAAGAGAGCCGTCGTGGAGCGTCTGCAACTCTCCCAAATCCCGATTTTTATGCTTTTTTAGTTTTTCTTTGAGTTCTAGTTATAATATGACAATGCTCGGCTAGAACCTCTCAGCTAAGGCTGAGAGGTGAAGCTTGTAGCTAATTTCATGTTTAATTCAGTTTGATTCAAGTACTTTCACTTTAAGTTTGAATTTTGAATGTTCTAGTTCATATGAAGTTGATATTTTTAGAAGTTTTATGAGAGTTCATGTGCTTCGGACATGGATTCCTTGTAATTCTCTGAAATTATCATGTTTTGCTTGATTAGATTCGAATTATGGTAACCATTGAGCATTCCATAGTCCATAAGCATGGCTGTTACTCCGAAGGCTATGATTTTGAATGCTATGTGGTTGAATGGGACTAGAACTTGGAAGTTCAACTTAAGTGGGATTGAATGTGTTTCAGTGCTTATTCTTCCAACTAGATGAGAGATAGAACTTCAAATCTAGTTGTGTTTTATGCTTGGATTGATTGGATTGACGTGGGATTGCTACAAGTGGATCCTTGAAAGCCTTAGTTCCTTTAAATACTGATTTTTCTTAAGTTACTGTTTTACGATAGTTCTATCAATTGAATCTCTTAATTATTTCAATCCTAGTTGCTGGAATAGTTTAGATTTTGTTTTCTAATTCCCTGTGGATCGACCTCGGTTTTACCGAGATTTATTACTACATCGCAACCTTGCACTTGAGGCGAGCGAACAAACACCTTTCTCAGATCCACTAGAAAAATAAAAAATCCTTCTAATTTAATTCTAGATATGCTCTTAGAAAACTTAGTTTGTAAGATCCCCTAGCATCCAACATATCATGATGGATCTAAGATCTCTACAATCCAAAATCCTATCAATCAACACGCCATTAAGCAATCTTAGTAATCAAGACATCACATGTAAGAGAAATCACAAGAGATAGAAGATTAACTAAAAATACTAACTTTATTTCAAACTTGAACTAGAAGTGTTTTTCATTAAACCAAAAGTACTTGAACTAATTTGAATTAAACATTGCAAATAACTAGGACACTTAAGGTTCATTCCTAAGGCATCATAGAAGGCTTGGGAACTTGTTGGAGGTGAAGAGGATCATCATGGAGTGTTCTCAACTCCTCCAACTAGGGTTTTTATGGTTTTTTTATGCTTTTAGTAGTTTTTCTTTTGTGTTTTAGTTCAACTTTCTTAATAGTTGGCTAAACCTCTTAGTTAGGGTTAAGTGGTGAAGTTTATAGTTAATAATAATAAAGCTCCATTGACTTAGAAACTTTCAGCACCTGCGCATTACTTACGTAACTGTAAACAGTTCCGATTGATGTTCCAATCGATCGAAATTAGTTCTGATCGATCGAAAATTCTGTCCAAAGAGTGTAGAAGTTTTTAGTCCTAAATTCTGATTTTTTCAATTAATCGAAATTAGTTTTTAATCGATCGGAACTAATTTTCGATCGATCGGAACTAATTTCGATTTATCAGAATTTCACTCAAGCAATATTTCTGGGCCATTTTCTGAACTTTCTGCGTTTTACTTTTCTGGCCCTATAATTCTGCACTATGATTTTTCTGGTCATTTCAAGTCGTTAACTTGATTTCTCTAAGGCTTTTTCTTCACTTATTTGGCTCATCTTGGTCTTCTAATCATTCCAAATCCTTTCAATTAACAATAAATTCATGACACCTCTCTCTTTTACCTACAAACACAAAAACAAGTATAAGTGCTTAACTCTAACAACTTAAACTATGTAATTGTGCTAGGAATTGGGGTTTAGACATGTACATCATGGCTCAATATTAGGTTAGATAGGTTAGGTTAGGATTTATTATTTATTAAGTTTTTCTCAGAATTTTTCTACTAACATATTTTGTTTATTTTATAGGATTTTCTTTACTAACATAATTCTTCAATCCGGTAACATCGTTCTAACATAGACTCATTTAGTTTTTACTTTTTTTTTTAAATTTTAGGGTTTAGTTTAGTTTTTGTGTGAGTTTATGCCCCATTGGGAGCGTGATCATACATTACGACTTCTAAGTGAGGGAAGTTTAGTTGAAGGCTTAGTTAATCACATACGAGTGAGAAAATGTCTAGAAAATCCTGAATCATTTGAAATCATGGCTGAGAATGAACCACACCATGTCGAGAATGTTGAGCATGATGCACCACTAATTAGGACGGAACGTAATGACAATGAGGTACGCTATGTTCTACTGATTAAAACATTAAGAGATTATCTACAACCGGAGAGAACAACCACGTCTTCTTGCATTATCTTTCCACTTAACGCGAGAAACGTGGATCTTAAACTGGTAATTATCAAGCTACTCCCAAAATTTTATAGACTAAAATCTGAAAGTTCATATGCGCACCTGAGTGAATTTGAAGATATCAACAACACCTTTCAATTTAATGATGTCTCTCAAGATGTAATCAAACTGAAATTGTTCCCTAGAAGCATCGGGACATGGGCTGAGATGACCCAAGAGTTCCTTAAAAAGTACTTCCTAGTTCATAAAACCAATACACTAAGGTGAACTATCATGAACTTCTCCCAAAAAGGAGATACAACGTTTTTTCAATTTTGGGAGAGGTTTAAGGATCTTTTATTAGAGTGCCCACATCATGGTTATGAAAAGTGGTGGCTTGATTGACTTCTTACATAATGGATTAAGTTTAAAAATGTGCCAATTTGTCCGAATGATGTGTAATGTTGAATTTTTTAACAAAGCGCCCAATGATGTTTGTGATTACTTTGATATTCTAGGCAAAAATGCCTAATCTTAGGACATCTCCAATCCGACTAGTAATCTCAAGTCAGCCCCAAGAGAGAAAGGAGTACATGTATTAGATGGGGAGGACGATTTAAATATAAAGGTGGCGGGTCTCACAAAGAAGGTTGAGGCCATGAATTGATGAGTGTTAACATGACCACCGGTGAGGTCGTTGAGAGTGTATGTGGTATTTGTGAGAGTGATGTTTACTTGACAAATGATTGCCCAACAATCCCTACGTTTCAAGATATCTTACAAACTTAATCGAATGCCACAAACGCTTATCAACGCCCCTTTAGCGCACTAAATTCTAACTTGCATAATCCTGATTGACAGTGTCAACCAAACCTTAATGGGAAGAATGGACCCATGATAAATACAAACAATGCTTCCCAAGAGCCTTTCCAAAAGAGCACTCTTGAAGATACATTGAACGCATTCATGATTGGACAAACTCAGATAAATCAATCCAACATGCAGGCCATAAATGAACTTAAAATTTCAGTTGAAAGAATTGAGACACACCTAGGAGTTAGGGAGAAAAGGACTGTTTTGACCCAATCTCATTCTAACCCCAAGGAATAATTGGAAACAAATACCAATTCTTTAACCTATCGTCATGTGGAACATGTTCAAGCTATCACCACTCTTAGAAGTGGAAAAACAATTGAAAAGTTTGAATTGTTGAAAGCCGTAAAGCCTAATGATCCGATTGATTCTAAGAGTGATGGTGAATTGAGCAATGCTCCACAAGACAAAGAGCCGAAGCGTGTGTGTAAACCTGTGGCCCTATTCCCTCAATGTCTTGTCTCAACCAAAAGGCTAAGTGAAAATCAAGATATCCTAGAAGTCTTCTAACAAGTTAAAATCAACATTTCCTTGTTGGAAGCAATTAAGCAAATTCCTTTATACGCCAAATTTCTAAAGGACCTATGTGCCATAAAGCGTAAGAAAAACGTGCACAGGAGGGTATTTTTTACGGAACAAGTGAGTGCTATCATACAACAAAACATTCTCCCAAATTCAAAGATCCCAGAAACCCTACAATCTCTTGTATGGTAGGTAACTTCTAGATCAATAGAGCACTTCTCGATCTAGGGGCTAGTGTTAACTTGATTCCCTACTCGGTATATGAGCAACTTGGTCTTGGAGAATTAAAACCCACCAAGATAACTTTACAACTTGTGAATCGCTCCATTAGAATACCGAGAGGAGTAATTAAGGATATGTTAGTCCAAATCGATAAGTTCTACTACATAGTAGACTTTATCATTTTGGATACACAAGCAGTTAAAAATGTATGCACTCAAGTTCCCGTCATTCTAGGCTGACCATTCCTAGCAACCGCCAATGCTATAATCAATTGTAGGAATGGAGTCATGAAATATCCTTCGAAAATATGACAAGAAGCTTAATGTGTTTCATTTGCAAAAAAAAAAAAAAAACAAGAGGATGAAGATGAGGATGAAGATGAGATCCACATGATTAATTTTATAAATACAATTGTGGATGATGATGAGTCACCATCGACTAAATTTTCCAAAATGTTATAAGTTTGCTTGGCTCATTCAAAGGAAGAAGTAATTTTAAATATTGATGAGACCTTGGAAGAGCCAAAATCTGAAAATTTAATTGACAAGACACCAATCATTGATTTGAACAATTTTGTTGTGTAGGAATTTAATAGATTGGTGCTTGACTTGCCTAAAGAGAGGCTAATTTCTGAAAGTATAGTGCTTGAGGAATCATTCCAACCTACACAAGTGATCGAGAAGGTCGAAGTTTCCTATACTCTAGAGGAGTGTTTGACATATTTTGAGGATTGGGTTGATCCTATGATCCGTGACATTGTCAATGCCTTAAGAAAAACTTCACTGGTGCCTAAAAAGACCCCTTTCACGAAGTATAAAACTGAATTATCAATAGTGAAAGCACCGGTAGAATCTGAAAATGTGGAGACCATACCTGTTGAGCTCTGAATTATACATATTCTAACCCCAATTCATCACACGTTATGCATGGTTTACATGTTTAAAGACTAATCTAATATATGTTTTTGTAATTGTAGGAATGAGAGGGAGACTTCACCAATTCATGATTAAAAGAATCACTTTGTATGAATTAAAGATCAATAAAACAAGTGCCAAGAGATGGAGGAAAGAAGAAAGAAAGAGAAGAGAAAGAGAAAAAAATATGAAAAAATCTCATAGACCTGTCCCTAGACCGGTCTCCAGACAGGTCTTCAAATAGGTTTATAATATTCCAAAAACTTAAATCTTCCTGGACTATTTTTGCAGCTTCTTAGACCGGTCGCCAGACAGGTCTACAGTGTTCCTGGAACTTTGATTTTCTATTTCTAATTTTGAGTTTCTAAATTGTGGAAGGACTCTGCGTTTTCTCGAATCTTTCAAGTCGGTAGCGGATCTAAGCTATAAAAGGATACCTCCACTCCCTTCATAAGGCATCATAGAAGGCTGAAAAGTTCGTGGGAGGTGGAGAGGAGCGTCGTGGAGTGTTCGCAACTCATCTGAATCGTTTTTTTTTTTATGTTTTTAGTAGTTTTTCTTTTAAGCTTTAGTTTAATCTATTAATGGTTAGCTAAACCTCTTAACTAGGACTAAGAGGTGAAGCTTTTAGTTGTTTGCAATGTCTAATTCGAATTAGTTCAAGTACTTTTGAGTTTTATGAAAAACACTTCTAGTTCTAGTTTGAAATAAAGTTAGTATTTTTAGTTAATCTTCTATCTCTTGTGATTGCTCCTACATGGGATGTTTTGATTACTGAGATTTCTTAATGGGGGTGTTGATTGATAAAATTTTGGGTTGTAGAGATCTTAGACCCATCATGATAAGTTGGTGTTGGAACTAGGAAATGGATTACGATTACATTTCCTTGAAAATGTGGGTGTTTGGTTGCTCTGGGGTTCTGAGTAATAGAAACATTCATAGAAAATCACAAGCATTCACAAAAGGTACAAAAGAAGAGATATCGCAAGGCGAATTTTATTCCAGAGATCCAGAGATCTTGTACATTCCAGGTCGTGATCTGGCACGAGCCCTTAATTACATCGAATGATCGATGACTCTTGATTAAAAGGCAAAAGACTAGTCAGTAGGGACTATGGTTTTAGAGTTTGTGATCGTAGAGACCTGTATTTGTTTGGTTATGTACTGAACCGTCTTTATATTAGCCAGATGTCTATGTCCCATGTTTTGGCCGGAGATCCAGGCTGACACCATCAGGGTTTATGACTGAGATGGAGGCCTCTGGGCCCGTGCCTGTCAATGTAGGGATAGGTGACCTCGGGAAGTCCATTCTACATTGTGTGTACCTGCGTAGCCCAGCCGACGGATACCGTTTGAATGGGTAAGGCATCGATTGTTGTGTTGCGGCAGTTCATTGCAATTGTTTTATAGAGAATTAAAACTCTTCGATATGGTTTATCGTGGTAACCATAGTCCCATTTATCTATATTTTGACCCAAATCGGGTCACATTTTTACAGTAGATATAAATGATGACATATTTGCATAGTTCTGGATGCTGGTGGCTTCTTTTCGAGAAGTCATTTCATTCAACGCGTCGAATTGAGTCAAACCTTGAAGATGCGCAATTCTATACAATTAGAGATCCCAGAATGTCCATTTGACCATTCCATTGCGTCCGAAATGCTCGAAATACCTAAAATAGGCTCAAACAAAACTTGAAAACATTTAAAATTGAGTCCGGTGCACCTGTAAACATGTTCTGCAATTGGTTGATTTTTTGGGTGCGTGGGACTTAATTTACGGGTGCGTGGGACTCCAACGCACCTAAAAAAATAAGAGTCTGATTTTTGATGAATTTAGGAGTGCGTAGGGGGCATTTTTCAGGTGCGTGGGACCGAATTTGTAAATCTGAACTTTGTCGAATTTATGGACGCGTGGGACCCGAATTTATGGATGCGTGGGAC
This sequence comes from Liriodendron chinense, assembly GCA_003013855.2. Lineage (NCBI taxonomy): Eukaryota > Viridiplantae > Streptophyta > Magnoliopsida > Magnoliales > Magnoliaceae > Liriodendron > Liriodendron chinense. The sequence continues at coordinate 1,897,879 of PVNU02002194.1, read as the reverse complement.
ATTTTTCTGGTGCGTGGGAGTCCGATGCACTTTTCTGATTTATGTCAAATTAATGGACGCGTGGGAATTAATTTATGGATGTGTGGGCCATTATTCGAGTGTGTGGGACCATTTTCAGGGTGCATGGCCACACTTGGGGATTTCTTAGAATTCGAACCTATGGGGCGAATGCTGTCGATTGGAGGGAATTCCGGCGATCGGACGAATTTCCGGCGATCGGAAAAGTATTCTGGCGAGGATTTCCTGCGGGGATTTCGAATTCCCAGAGGATGACAGCTCTCTGTCTCTGAAAAAATCTCTAAATGAATCGTCGGGAGAGGTATTTATAGCCGAAAACGCCGGATTTCTGCCAATGAGGGGTTGCCACGTGCCACGCACCCCTAAAATACACTCCACGCACCTTAAATTGACGTGCGGCGGTCCGACGCACCCAGAAATGATTTCTGAAAATATCTGTTTTTTGGGTGCGTGGGACTTATTTTACGAGTGTGTGGGACTCAACACACATTTAAATAAATGCCGGATTTTTAGTCGAATTAATGGATGCGTGGGGCATTTTTCGGGTGCGTGGGACTCCGAAATGCCTCAAAAATGACGGATATCAAATGGGTCGAATTTAAGGGTGTGTGGACCCATTTTTGGGGTGCGTGGGACTTCACGCAACCATTAAATCAATTCCTGCATTTGCTGATTTTTTCGGGCGCGTGGGCTACCCGAATTTATGGGTGCGTGGAGACGTAAATAGGAACTCCACCATTTGGGTTGTGACTTTTGAGGGGTTTGTGAGGCTCGTTTAATCGTGAAATCACATGCACTGTTCATCATAAATCACAAAGAAGTTATGGATCCGATTCCAGACGGTTCTGATCACGGTGATTGGCGGGGCCCGCTGGAGATTTCAGCCAAAATTGGCTAAGGGAATCTTTGTAAATCTCCGTTTCGCGTGCACTGGAAGGCATTTTGCAGTGATTCTTTCGGAGGTATATGGCTATTTTGCTTGTTTTAAAGGGCCCCTACCTTTTGGGACCCCAACAGATGCCCCTCCGATGCGTTACGATGGATAGATGACTTTCTAGTGTGATGTATCGGACCGTTGGGTCCTTACTATAAATAGAGAAGATAACCTATTCTCGTCATTTCATCATTTCTCATCCGATTTCTCAGGCCCTTCCCACTCACCCGTTTACTCGCCAACGCACCCAAAATTTACCTCCAACGCACCCTTTTATTCCGCACGCACCTTTTAATTCAAGGTAGAATGATTTTTCGGGTGCGTGGAGGCCCATGCACCCAGGAATTCGGACATCGAATTTTGAATCTTTTAGGGGTGCGTGGGGTGTCACTCACCCATGAATTTTAAACTTTGGTAGATTTTTGGTTTTTTGGGGTGCGTGGGGGCCCACGCACCCTTTGTCAAAACATGGAGGGTTTTGGCCCCTTCACGCACCTGAAAATTGGGTTTTGATCAATTTTAAGGGTGCTTGGGGTCACACGCACCGAAATAATATGGTGGACTTGGCCAAGAAATGTATTTTATGGGTGCGTGGGATCACACTGCACCCTTCGTCGAATCTATGAAGGGTTTTGCCCCTTTCACGCACCCGAGAATTGGGTTTTGAATTTCTAAAGGGGGTACGTGGGACCTCACGCACCATGTCTTCGGACTTGGTGAATTTTGGACGTATTTCGGGGTGCGTGGAGCCTCACGTACCCAGATATTACACTTGGGAGAATTTAGGATTTTTGAGGTGCGCGGGGCCCCACGCACCCTGGAATTGGACTTAGTTTTTTGAGAATTTTGGGGTGCGTGGAGCCTTACGCACCTAGTCTATAGGACTTGTGAAATTTTTGAAATTTTGTGAAATCTACTTGCTTGTTCTAGATCTCTAAAGGGTATGAGCCCCTATACTTCTGCCTCGCATTTGCGTATATGTGATAGTTATTTTGAGGAGGCGTAGGGTCTCATATACTTAAAAGATTTTTAGATCGCATCAGTTTAAAGAGTAATCTTAATGATTAATTCAAGTGATGTTTCGAGCGTACCTTTGCATACCTCCTCCGTGACTGGTCTTATGTGCTTTTTCTCTTTCTCCTCTTTTTATCGTGTTGCTATGTTTCTCAGATTGGTTTGTCAGTCTTGTTTTCCAGCAGACAATGGTCATAACTCGTGCTTCCTTACGCGTGGCCCAAGATTGTCTGCGGCGGCTTCTTGGCTCCCTGGATCACCCTAAGGCTTGGTCATCTCTCAACGCTCAGCATGATGAGGTGGCCGAGGCTCTGATTCGACTAGGCGCAGACTCTCGCCCCATTCTGAAGGCTGTTTGGAACGTCTCCATCATGGCCTCCATTTTTGGCGAGCATAAGGAAGTTATCCTTGACTTCATCGGCGATTCTTCTTTTCTAGAAGAGTTGGCGATCCTTGAGGCGGCGGAGCCTCCTCTAGCTGCTTCTTTCCTGGCCCTATTGAACCGGATCCATTCCTTAAAGAGGGAAAAAAGGGAGAAGAGACGATTCCTGGCTTGGGTTGTGCCGCTGGCGGAGGCCGAGTTTCCAGACCGTCGCGCTAGAATCTGGAGAACGGTCAGGGAGGCCTTGAGGGAATACGACAGACTCGCGATCGATATCTCTATCGTGAGGAAATGCGCCAACGCCGAACACTTGAACTTCGACTTCATGCAGCAATGCATCTCCTACTTAATGGACCTGATTTATAAGGAAGCCTGGGTCCAGGCGAAGGTGGATGAGTTGAAGGCTCGAATTCTTTCGCTGCTGTAGGACTGAGATCCTCTTTCTGACTATGGGGCGAGGGCCTTGCAATTTTGTGTCATCTTATGACTATTATTAACTTTTAACATTTAAACAATTGATACGACAATCCAAACATCTGAAATTGTCTTCATAACTGATGAATGATAATTATATCTTTTTTCTTTTCTTCTGTCCTCCCTTGTTTGTATGTTTGTGATGATGATGTTGTGGCGTGAATGTTGACGCATTATTTCTTTCTCTACTGGCTTGGATGTGCTTTACCAAGGTCTCGGTTCATTTGTTTGAGCGCTTGCATTTTCTCTCACCTACTATTTTGTATCTCTTTAGATTTCGTGAATGTCGAATTCTTTTTGTGCGTATTTTTCTTTTCCTTGCTCTGAGCTATATTTAAGCTTCTTCCATGCCGTTGCAGATCGCAATGGCCAGTGATCCCTCGCAAGCTGGCCCTTCAGGCCCACCACTAACTCCGTCAAAGCGCAAGCGAGTGGCCTGGAAGAAGGCTACCAGGCCATCGGACCAGAATCCGCAGTGGTTCCTCCCTCCGGAGACATTTAACTTCTATGAGTGTATCCTAACGCTCTCCAAGGATATGCAACGGAGGATCCTTTGTGACCGAGTTTTGCCGCCTCCTCCAGATAGGGGCACACAGGAACAATGGGACGCTTGGTACGCTCCCTTGGGTAGCTTTCGGTCAGACGGGGCCACAGGATCCGAGGACGGTGAAGTGAGTCTGTCAATTCCAGTGCAGACTGCTAGGCGCGGTCGCCCGAAGAGGGCTGGCAAGGGTGTCAAACAAGTGTACTTGGAGAACCAGGCCAAGTTCAAATCTGATAAGATGAAGGTGGCCTGGTCTACTGTCAAGCTCGTCACCGCGCCTCTCATCATAAGGAACCCCTACACCCGAGAATACATTCGATATTCGAAAAGTTACCAACGGAAGCGCTCCCTTTCGAGCATCGAACCGTCTGACATCTGTCGGGGCAATTCCTTCTATAGTGTTGGTACTTGGACATCCGGCCCAGCACCATTTCTCAGCTGTTCTCTGTCCAAGAATGGGAAGCATTAGTCCGTCCTTGGCGTGAAGGACATGATTTTCCTGGAGTCGAACTACAGCTCTCACCAGCCTTTCCCCAAGCATTATTTTGAGACACTTCGCCAGCGGTTTCATCATTTAGGGGATACTGAAGTCTGGCTAACCGGGGCATTCCGAACCCGCGGCCATCTGGTTCTCCATCCGAGTTACAAAGCATGGGCGAATCATATCTTAGAACATCACCGGGCCACCCTACGGGCAGTTGGTTTATATAAGGCGATCGAGGCGACGTCAAGCTATTTCTGTCCGGAACCCTGGGTTTACAAGGGCTTCCTCAATCACTGGTGTTCCATCACCAACTCTTTCCACATGCCGTGTGGTGAGATGAGCATCTCGCTATGGGACCTTAACCGGATCGCGGGCCTCCCGATTCGTGGGCGAATTTACGATGAATGGGTCCCGAGCGATGATGAGTTGTCACGGAAGAAGAAGGGTGTCAACGAAGGCTTCTTTTCTGAGGCCTGTTACGAGTTGTTTGCAGAGCTTCCTCAGTTCTGGGGCTTCAAGGACAAACTTCCGTTCGAGGATTGGCTGGTCTACTTCAGCCATGGTTTGAAGTAGGTATTTTATTATGAGTTGTACATCACTGCTTCGTTTATACTTTCTTTCTTCTGTTAACATCCTGTTCCTTTTCCTTCAGCTTGGACTACGCGGCTTATGATGAAGGTCGTGGGGACAAGGCACTCCTGGAGAAGCGAATGAAAGAGAACTTCCACCGTCCCAATAAGCTCTCCCCCACCTGTGAGTTGGCTGGTTTCCTGGCGTACTGGCTCAGTTGTGTAGCGCTGCCGAGCTCCAAGCAAGCGGATAATATCAGAGTATCATGTTTTGTCGTCGCGGAGCCCTGGCGAACGGTCATTGGTATGTGCTAGCTCCAGTGGTCCTGTACTCCATCTATCGGGCATTTGGCTACATTATCAGCAATAAGGAGCGTGCCACTTACGGGATGAACTCGGCCTACTACGGGTGACACTTCTTCTCCGGCTGGCTCGGGGTATACTTCCCCTGGGTCTACGGTGCGCGGCGTGGAGATTACATCAAAGAAGGGAAGCTTCCGCTGCATTTCTTTCAAAAGAAGAAGATGATTTGTCATAATTTGACCACTATTGAAGAGAGCATAGCATGGTTCGACGACGTTTATTTCTATCATTTCTCTAGTACCTGAAGCAGAGAATCGATTCTGTGCACAAACGACAATAGCATTGATTACTACGAGCACTCATTCTTAACTGCGATTCGTCCGTCATCATTACCACTTCGTGAGGGGTTGGAGTTCTGGAGGGAGCCCTATTATCCCAACCACTTCGCCCGTCAATTCGGGTATGACCAAGGGGTGCCCGAGACATTGGAACCGGTGGCGCGCGAGCATCGAGCGTACGGTGTCGGGCCCATCCAATGGAAGTGGATGTGGCAATAACTCATGTTGACGGGGACCGGTTGTTCTTTTGTCATCCCGGGGACACAGTGCTTCGCCGGGGCTACCTTCGGATGGATGAGGTGGTGGGCCCACCAGTATGCACTGGTTCGAAATAAGATGCTTGTCACTGAGCCGGTCTTCGTCATGCCTCCTGTTGTTACCCCCACCCCTGTCGACGGGCTTGGTTATCAGAAAATCTTCATCAGCTTGCGGTGCCGGGCACGGCGAGACTGCAGACCTCCCTGAATGTAGTGATTGAGCATAAAAACCTGAACATTCTCTGGAAGGTTGGGTCGCTCACGGGAAAAGGAATGTAATGCTGGCGGAGCCGGAATTCCCGCCCCTTGGGCCCATAGATGAGTTGCCTGAAGAAGGTAATGTTCCGAGGGGGGGTGAATGAAGGTGATGATGATGAAGATGATGATGATAATAATGACATGGGCGAGGCTGGGGGTAATGATGCTAATGTCACCGCTGAGGGTGAGGGTGGTAGAGGCGGGGGTAACGAGGATGTTAACGGTGGTGATGCTACTATGGGTAGTGCTGGTGGAGGCGATGATGATATGGGTGGCAATGAGGGTGGAGGCTATGATGGTGATGGTGATGAAAGGGTACCGACTGAGTGTACTGGTCCTCGGGGGCAAGGAGATAGAGGATTTGTGAAAATTGCACAAAGCCGAGTGCTCGCGAAGACGACTCTCCGAAGAGATTGGTGGCGCTCCGGCTGATAGTGCAGGAGAGGCTAGGGAGGAGGGTGAATTGAACTCTCAGGCCAACTTAAATAAAGGCCGCCACACCGGGGAGAGCAACGAGAGCGAGCCAGTGTATGAGAGGTCTATCCCCGAGGAGAACATGGGAGCGATCTTTATGGATCTGGATGATGAAGCACCTGCTGAATCCGTCCTTCCTCCTAATCCTACTATGGCAGATGCTGAAGCTCAGAGCGCGGTTCCCGAAGCGATCGTCACTACCGCAGCAGAAGAGATTGCAGTTCCTGCTATTGAATCAAGTGCGCCTGAACTCGCTGCGGGAGCTCCTCCTATTGAGCCATCATGAACTGAACCCGTCGTAAATGCCCCTTCCATTGTTGTACCATCATCGTTTGAGCCTGCTGCTGAAGTTCCCTTTGCTGCCGGGCCAATCTCTGATGCCAATATTTCTGAGGTCGTGGTGCTATCTTCTCCAGAATTACCTTCACCATTGGCTGAGGGAGTAACGAAACCTGCCCTTGTGTCATCCGTGCCCACTGCCCCATCTAGTGCTCTTGCTGTTGGCATTCTTGAAGTTGCTGGTATATTACTTGCTTCTACTGTCTTGAATGCTTCCTTTCTGATGGTGATTTTTCTGTACTGATGTTTATCACTCTTTGTCAGCAACCGCTTCTGCCAACGCCCCAGCATCTGCGGTCTTTCCAGAGGCATTCATTTCATCTCTTTGTAGCCTGTCAAGGACCAAGGTGAATCTTCTGAAGGGCCTTCTGTCTAATATTGCCGACTCTTTGAAGAATGAGGATGAATGGCCTTCTCCAGTCTTTTTCTTCTGTGATTTCGAAGCAACAGATGGGATTCACGCTTGATTCACCACCGCGCAACACGGTTGTTGGTAGGATCCTTCTTTCTTCGATCATTACTTGAAGTGGGCTGCCTCCGGGATTAACCAGAGCAGCGACTAGGCCGGCCAATGCATCGGCCTGTACGTTTTCCTGCCTCGGTATATGTGAAATGCTGCTATTGTGAAACTGGTCGAACAGTGATTGGGCTTGGTGGAAAAAAGGTAACAACTCGGGTTTGCGAACCTCATATTCTGTCGTCAACTGTCCGATGACTCGCCTGGAGTCACCATAAATCTGTATCGCTTTGATACGCATCTCGAGGACGAGTTGTAGTCCGATAATGAGGGCTTGATATTCTGCTTCATTGTTGGTACAAGCTGGCACGATCGTAAATGAGTAGGGCAGTAAGTCTCCCTGCGGGCTGATAAATCTAACTCCCGCTCCTGCCCCTGTTGACCTAGAGGCTCCGTCAAAGTACATCTGCCAGAGTCGTGGTTCTTCAATCATCATAACCTGGTCATTTGGGAGATCGCATTCCATTTCTTCGCTGCTCGGGACTGGGTGTGCAGCGAGAAAATCTGCAATCGCTTGTCCTTTAATAGCTTGGGCTGGGACATATGTGATGTCGAACTCAGAGAGGAGAAGGGCTCACTTAGCTAAGCCCAGACAGTATAGGCCGGTTCATAAGGAATTTGATTGGGTCTGCCTTGGATATCAACGTTATTTGATGTGAGAGGCAGTAATGCCTAAGTTTCTTCGCAGCAAAAATGAGAGCGAGACATATCTTCTCGATCTCTGAGTAGTTAAATTCGGCCCCCACTAATGTGCGGCTCAAATAATATAGCGCGTTTTCCTTTCCTTCTTCGTTCTTCTGTGCTACGAGTGCCCCTAGTGAGTTATCACCTATTGCGATGTATAGAATTAGCGGCTTTCCTTTGATCAGGGCGGTGAGGACTAGAGAATTCCCGAGCATTTCTTTTAGTGAATCGAAAGCTCTCTGGCAAGCGTCGTCCCATTCAAACTTAACGTCTTTCTTATTGAGGCGGGAGAACGGCTGACAACGAACAACCAGATTCGAAATAAATCTTCTTAGATATGCCACGCGGCCTTGGAAACTCTTCAACTGTTTTAGGTTTTTCGGTGGTGGCATTTCTCTGATGGCCTTAATCTTGGTGGGATCGATCTCTATGCCCCTGTGTCTGACGACAAAGCCCAAGAATTTACCCGACGCGACCCCAAACGCGCACTTTAGCGGATTCATACGGAGACTCTTCTTGTGCAACCACTGGAATACTTGCCTTAAGTGTTCTCTGTGTTGTTCATGGTCAGCTGACCTCACGACGAAATCATCTACATAGCATTCAACGTGCTTGTGCATCATATCCTGAAATATAACGTGCATTGCACGCTGGTATGTTGCCCCTGCATGTTTCAATCCGAAGGGCATCACATGGTAACAGTAGATGCCAAGGGTTGTATGGAAGGCCATAGCTTCTTCATCTTCCGGGGCCATGCGAATTTGATTGTATCCCGAATATCCGTCCATGAAGGACATCACTGCATATCCTGTGGTGCTGTCAATCAACAATTCTGGGATTGGTAGAGAAAAATCGTCTTTAGGGCAGGCTTCATTAAGATTCCGGAAGTCAACGCAAACTCGGATCTGTCCACTCTTCTTCTTGACTAGCACAATGTTTGAGATCCATCGGGGGTACTTCACCTCTCGAACGAATCCTGCCTAAATCAGTTTCTTGATTTCTTCTTTAATCTTAGGTATAATATCAGGATGAAATCGTCGTTGTGGTTGCTTCACTGGCTTCTTTTCCTTCATGATACTCAGCTTGTGCATGGCGATTGTCGGGCTGAGCTGTGGCATTTCTGAATATGTCCAGGCAAAGATGTCCTTATTGTCTTTCAATAACTATATGTATCTCTCTCTTTCATCTCCCCGGACGTTTTTGCTCAAATACGTATTCCTGGGTTCTTCGAGGGTGCCCAAATTCACCTCTTTAAGTTCATCAACTGTCGGCTGCCGGCCATCTTCTAGTTGCACGGGTGCGACGCTTGGCTGGATCATGTCGATAGAATCTTACGACTGAACTTCTTCTACCGGGCCAATGGTCACCATGTTTACACTTGCCTTGGCTCTTAGACCTTCTCTGTTTCTGTATACTTGCTTATATTCTTCAAATGGAGCTAACAGTCTTTTCTTTGTCTCTGAACCTTGACCGAGGAATCCCATATTCCTCATAATCTTTCGGCTGACCCTGCTATATCTCTTCTCTTCTATCGGTCGTGGTGGGGCGGACCCCCTTCCCTCTTCTCTCTCTTCTAATGGCACTGGCTGGCTCGGTCCTGAGTGAAACTTGATATTTTGCTGAGTGATATCTCTTGACGGCACGACGAATTGGCTTGGAGCTTTCGGGAATGGTTTGGTTCTTCCTATCTTGGGTACTGGCATATTGAAGCTGGACTTGAGCACACACATATGTTGGTCTGAGATCAGTTTTAATAGGGACTGCCCTGGCTGACGTAGATGTTGCAGTGCCACATAGAATTTCTTCGTGATTGGCTGAGGTTGATTCTCCGGTTGATATTGGGATCTTTCCTGAGTGACGAGTTGAGGTCTACTCCTCTGCGCGAACTTCTCGATCTGAGGTTTTGCCCCTTGCCCTTTCTTCATTACATCAGGTTTCTTACTGGTTTTACCGCTATTGGACGGATTGTAATATTTTGCATCAGCCAAGAATGACTCAGCTATTGTGTATGGCTTCAAGTCTGCCACTACCCTGTATTGGATCCCATCTCTGCTATATTTGAAGCACTGGTGATATGTCGAAGGGATAATACGATTCTGATGGAGCTGGGGCCTTCCTAAAAGGAGGTTGTATGTTGTCACTGCATCGATCACCTGACATGTTACTTTCGTTGTCAATTCTTCGATTTCTAGCATTACTGTGATTGATCCGAGCGTACGCTGACCATCTTGATTGAAACCTTGAATCATCATGAGACTCGGGCGTAATGTCGATTGTTTATAGCCCAGCTTCTGTAGTGTTTTCAATGGCATAATATTTAGAGCAGACCCATAGTCAGCATGCACCTTTTGACCTCGGTATCCCTGATTGTCCCTGTGACCATCAACGGGCGATTGTGGTCTATTGATTCGATCGTGCGGTCTTCTTCCGAGAAAGTGATTGTTGAAGGGTGATTGACATGCATGACTTGTGACACCGGTATGTACCCCTCCCAAAATTTGTCTATGTTATTCATTTCTTCTTCTATCTCTATCATCATGGTCTCCCTGACTTCACTGTCAAGCAAAGCATTGATTAACATATCTCTGTACACTTTTGAGAGACATAAAGCATCGTATATGCTTAGGCGGGCGGGAACCTTCCGTAAGTGCGACACAATGTCATATGCCACTGGTCTCGGGTTTGGCTGATCTGTTGCAGCTTCGACGACCTTCTCTTTAGATTTCTGCATGCGGGGTCTCTCTTGTGGTCTGTTGGGGATGTTGTCTTCTTGCATCAGGTTGTCCGGTCTTAGAGGAGTACGGTCAGGCATTTGCTTTCCTGATCATAAGATGACCACGTCAACCTCTTCCTCGACTGCTTGTGGGATCTTTTTGGTCGGTGCTTGTTCGACGAATGACAACATTCCGCAATGTGCCATGTCTGTTGCAGGTCGCACCTGCCCTTGTAACATTTCTCTCCTCCCTCTCTTCCTGTTCTTTCTTCGGTTAACGAGCCTCTGTCTGTTCTCGAGTCCCTTCTTGCTACTGACTAGAGTCCATGGCTCCTTCGGCTCAGGGAATGGGGTCAATCGGTTGGTGTTATCTTTCATTAGGATTGCTGAAATCGTCCCGGCGGCCTCCTTTATTGTCTCAGGTACCTTCATGCTGATGACCCCTTGATTGATCAGCCGTTGTATCCTTCCTTTTAGGGAGAAGCAATCTTTTGTTTGGTGGCTGATACATCGATGATATTTGCAGTATTTGGGGTCATTTATTCGTCCGACTTCATGGGGACGGACAGGCTCTGGTAGACGTATTATGCCTTCTTCGATCAATTGTTCCATGATCGGAACTAGATCGGCCATATCAAATGTATATGGGCCGTTCGCCCTTTCTCTCTCGGCTATTGATACGCATTTGAGTACATAGGGCCTTTTACTCTTGTCTTGTATGACTGTTGTCTTCATCTCTGGCCCATGATCAGTAGCGGGACGTTTGCGGTCTTTCTAGTCCCCGATCTTGTCGACCTGGTGGGTCTCTACTACTCTTACTATCTCTCTCTTCTGTCTCTCGGGTCTGAAGTTTACCCGGGATGCTGCTTCCTCCACCAGATGCGCTTTCGTCGCCAGCTCGCGAAAGGAGTTAAAGATATTGCCGGATAAGCCGTACGAGATCATCGGGTCTAGGGCCCTTAAACACATCTTCATCTGCTCGCCTTCGCTGGGTAATTCACGACATTGAGCCGCTGTGGTTCCCCATCGGTCGATGAACTTCTCAACTGGTTCATCATTTCTCTGTCTGACCATTGCTAGGTCTGTTAACGAGATCTCCCTTTCTGTCGCAAAGAATTTCGAGATGAAGGTGTCCTGCATTTGCTCCCATGTCTTTATAGAACCGGCCGGTAGCGACATGTACCATTGAAAGGCCTTCTCTATCAGGGTAGATCCGAACAGCCACATGCAGTACTACGGGACTGCAGACCAGTTTCTTAACGTGGTCAAGAAGTGGGTGATGTGCTCTTCCGGGGATCCTCTGCCGTCAAACTTTTCAAAGTCCGGGCATCTGAAATTGGCTAGGAATGGTACCTCTTCTACTTCTGATGGGTATGAGACCTGATATTTGTAGCTGCCTCTCCTCTCTCTTTCCTTTTCTTACTGCATCATATGGGCTATCGTTTGGGATAACTCTTCTCGTGATATATGGGATGCGGAAGGTGGCGCACGTCCCATTGGCACGACTCTAAGCTGGATAGAGGGTTTAGGATCAGCCGGACCTTCCGCTGCCCCTTGGGATTCCTCCGCTGACTGACGGGTGGGTGGCGAGATACTTCTGGTGGCATTCTGCACTATCAGAGTGGTCAAGGCTTCCTGGATAGCCCTCATTCGATCATTTGTCTCGCCATTAGCCTCAACCAATTTATCGATCTGCTCTTGGAATGGAGGTAATTCTTCTACCTCATAAGGTTCTTCTTCTTCTTCTGCGGCTACTTGGACCATCACCACTTACGCCAATAGGATTTTTCGAGCCGACCTCTGTTTCTATTCAGGGGTTGTCACGGGCTTGGGTTTTACATGCGCGGGCTTAGTAGTCTTTTGTGAGGTACGACCGGCTTTGGATAACGGCGGGAACTGCTCGACTGTCATTGCGGGCGCTGCAGGCTTGGCTGATGTGACCTGCCTGTTGATAAGGATCTTCTGCCCCTGCTTCGGCTGCCACTGTTTTTTTATCACGGGGCGAGGTCTTGCAATGTTCGCCTTCCTATATCCTGCAATAATGGCAGCTTTCTTCTGTTCCTTCATCTGCCTTCGGGTCTCAACCAACTGTCATTCTGAGCTTGGGTTTGTAGTTGTGGTGGAACGGGGGAAACTGAAGCCTCCGGTGGCAAGGAAGGTGCACGAACTGGTCATTGAGCATGCCATTTCTTCTGTCTATTCTAGTATTTTGCTAATTCTGTGGTGTCAGAAAATCATTAGAACAGTTCATAAACACGGCCGGGAGTGTGGACCCATCGATCGCGGTGCATAAACTAATAGGAATAAGCAAGAAGAAGACAAATACATGTAGTTGTGGAAGTTTGTGGTTTGAAAACCTTTAACTTACCGTCTATTGCCTTAAAGATGAAGGGAAGAACGTTCCCGTTGAGAGTCGCCAGTTTAGCGCCCGAGGGCGCCGAAACATTATGCCTCGCGTTAGCTTTCCTGTATATACATTCATGTATGCAAATGATTAATCTTGGAGTGTTTCTATACTCAGAGCTAACCAGAGATTCTGGTATTGTTCGTTCCCCAGTAGAGTCGCTAGTTTGTTGGAACTAGGAAATGGATTACGATTACATTTCCTTGAAAATGTGGGTGTTTGGTTGCTCTGGGGTTCTGAGTAATAGAAACATTCATAGACAATCACAAGCATTCACAAAAGGTACACAAGAAGAGATATCGCAAGGTGAATTTTATTCCAGAGATCCTGAGATCTTGTACATTCCAGGCTGTGATCTGGCACGAGCCCTTAATTACATTGAATGATCGATGACCCTTGATTAAAAGGCAAAAGACTAGTCAGCAGGGACTATGGTTTTAGAGTTTGTGGTCGTAAAGACCTGTATTTGTTTTGCTATGTACTGAACCGTCTTTGTATTAGCCAGATGTCTCTGTCCCATGTTTTGGCCGGAGATCCGGGCTGAGACCATCAGGGTTTATGACTGAGATGGACGACTCTGGGCCCGCGCCTGTCAATGTAGGGACAGGTGACCTCGGAAAGTCTGTTCTACAGTTGTGTGTACCTGCGTAGTCCAGCCGACGGATACCGTTTGAATGGGTAGGGCATCGACTATTGTGTTGCGGTAGTTCATAGCAATTGTTTTGTAGAGAATTGAAACTCTTTGATATGGTTTATCATGGTAACCATAGTCCCGTTTATCTATCTTTTGACCCAAATCGGGTCACATCTTTATAGTAGATATAAATGATGACATATTTGCATAGTTCTGGATACTGGCGGCTTCTTTTCGAGAAGTCATTTCATTCAACGCGTCAAATTGAGTCAAATCTTGAAGATGCACAATTCTATACATTTAGAGATCCCGGAACGTCCATTTGACCATTCCATTGTGTCCGGAACGCTCGAAATACCCAAAATAGGCTCAAATGGAACTTGAAAACATTTAAAATTGAGTCCGGTGCACCTGTAAACATGTTCTGCAATTGGCTGATTTTTTCGGTGCGTGGGACTTAATTTACAGGTGCGTGGGACTCCAACGCACCTAAAAAATTAAGTGTCTAATTTTTTTATGAATTTAGGGGTGCGTAGGGGGCATTTTTCAGGTGCGTGGGACCGAATTTGCAAATCTGAACTTCGTCGAATTTATGGACGCGTGGGACCCGAATTTATGGATGCGTGGGACATTTTTCTAGTGCGTGGGAGTCCGATGCACTTGTCTGATTTATGTCGAATTAATGGACGCGTGGGAATTAATTTATGGATGCGTGGGCCATTATTCGAGTGCATGGGACAATTTTCAGGGTGCGTGGTCACACTTGGGGATTTCTTAGAATTCGGACCTGTGGGGCGAATGTTGTCGATCGGAGGGAATTCCGGCGATCGGGAAGGGCTTCCGACGAGGGTTTCTGGAGGGGATTTCGAATTCCCAGAGGATGACAGCACTCTGTCTCTGAAAAATCTCTAAATGAATTGTCGGGAGGGGTATTTATAGCCGAAAACGCCTGATTTCCGCCAATGAGGGGCTGCCACGTGCCACGCACCCCTAAAATACACTCCACGCACCTTAAATTGGCGTGCGGCGGTTCGACGCACCCAGAAATGATTTCTGAAAATATCTGATTTTTTGGGTGCGTGGGACTTATTTTACGAGTGTGTGGGACTCAACACACCTTTAAATAAATGCCGAATTTTTAGTCGAATTAATGGATGCGTGGGGCATTTTTCGGGTGCGTGGGACTCCGAAATGCCTAAAAAATGACGGATTTCAAATGGGTCGAATTTAAGGGTGTGTGGATCCATTTTTGGGGTGTGTGGGACTTCACGCAACCATTAAATCAATTCCTGCATTTGCTGATTTTTTCGGGCTCGTGGGGTACCCGAATTTATGGGTGCGTGGAGACGTAAATAGGAACTCCACCATTTAGGTTTTGAATTTTGAGGGGTTTGTGGGGCCCGTTTGATCGTGAAATCACATGCATTGTTCATCATAAATCACAAAGAATTTATGAGTCCGATTCTGGACGGTTTTGATCACGGTGATTGGCGGGGCCCGCTGGAGATTTCAGCCAAAATTGGCTAAGTAAGGGAATCTTTGTAAATCTCCATTTCGCGTGCACCAAAAGGCGTTTTGCGTGATTCTTTTGGAGGTATATGGCTATTTTTCTTGTTTTAAAGGCCCCCTACCTTTTGGGACCCCAACAGTTGGATACTAGGAGATCTTACAATTTAAGTTTCCTAAGTGCTTATCTAGAACTAAACTAGAAGAAGTTCTTATCTTTGAGATTAATCTGAGATAGGTGTTTATGTATTGATTTTGGTTCAATAGAAGTTCAATTCATGCTTCTAAATTAAGTCTAGTGACAACGCTTGAGGAAAAATCATGAATGTGATCTTGCTTGTTTTGTGAAGGATTGAGTTGTGTGATCGAATACACCCAATGCCTTAGATGATTATGAGAGAACCATATCAGTAGATGATTCATCCATATTAGATATATTTTGATGATATGATTGTTCTATATTCCGGTTGGATAGGAATCGAACTCTGATTCCAATTGAGTTATTGGCTTGAATGGTTTGAATTGACAATGTGAATGATTAGAAGTGGATCATTGGCGCTCTAATGTTTATTTCACTGATTTAGTTATAAAATAGATAGTTTTATGTTCTTAATTTCCATCCATTATTGCAAATCCGAATATAGCCCATCCTAGTTATAAAACTTAGAATTTTTACGACAATCCCTGAGGATCGACCTCGGTCTTACTGAGAATTATTACTACATCACAGCCTTGCACTTAAGGTAAGCGAACAATACCGACTTGTGAAAAGAATTCCAAGTCTCCACATCTCTTTGGTTTGTTCAAACCAAAGTGCACCATCTCTGGAATGATCCTTGAATAATTTTTTTCCAAACAAGTTGGAAAGGAGGTTCATATTTGATGAATTCCAACCGAAGAAATTCTCCTTTCCTAAAACATGGGGTGATAATTTTGAGAAATTCGCTGAAATTTTTCTGTAGAATTTTTAATGGATTAGAACGACAAACATCACCCATGTGCATTATGAAGCATGATGGTGGATGGTATTACTGAAAAACCTTTTACTCCACCTACTAATCCTGCTAGATTCCATTCCTTTGGATGATCATGTGTATCAAGATTGACCTTCAAGTCTAACGGAGGTATAAAGTAGCTTTACTAGTTTGAATTGTTTATTAGTTTGGAGTTGTAGACTTCCATATTCAACTCTCTCAAGTACTCTCGTTCTCACCCTCCTTATTTTTTATCATTGCTCTCATATTATTGATTATTACATGTCTTTTTACATTGAGGACAATGCAAGATTTTGGTTCGGGGTGAGATTCCTAGATGAATTTAGTACTTTGTGACATTTCGAGCAACTTTGTATGAATTTTTTTTATTTTTCTAAAAATTCAAAACTTTTTTGGAAAACTTTATTTCTATGTACCTGGGAGTTTCGAGTATGAGAAAAGAGAGATGAAGTGATTGATTTTGAAGCTCCTAAAAACCTATAATATAATAGTTTTTTATATGAATTCCTCTATTTATATGATCGATAGAATATTTGAACACTCTCAAATCTAGTTCAAGTTACACGATTCTCGTGATTTAAAGGTATTATGTAGATTTGTAGATCGGCTAGACTAAGATTTAAAGTGTTAAGGAACCAAGCCGGGGAACTTTGTCTATCCTTGTTCATGAGAAATAGTAAGAGAAAAGAATGGAAGATATGTGTATGAAAGAGAAAAGAAAAAAAGAAGAAGAAAGAAAGCATGATTATTATTGAAAATATGTTGAAAATTTTCGAAAAGGGCTACCTATTACCAACTAGGGGATGGTCTAACCATAACTAAAGCTGGAAATGGAAAGTAGTTGAAAGCTGTCGAAGGAACGATAAGGTAAATTCTTGTCATAGACATTTGGTTGATTTGTACATTTTTAGATCCTTAGTTTAACTGATTTATGAAGAAGGTAATCTTGAAAATTCATGAGATGAACATTCACGATGCACACTAAATCATATGTGTTCGAATTCTCTATTTGGCAATCAATCAGTGGGGAGTTTAAGATTTCAATTTCTTATCACTAAATTTTTCTAAATTCTATGCTTATATATCTTGGAGTTTATAGAAGCATAGTTTCCAAAAGAGAGTTGCGCTTTTCGAGAAGTGATTTGTTTCATGCATGTTTTGCTCAGAATTAGCAAAATGCTGGTTAGGGGGTGTGTTGAGCGATGAATTATGCATATCTGAACCCCAATTCATAGCACAATTGCATAGTTTAAGTTGTTAAAGATAAGGACTTATGTTTGTTTTTGTGTTTGTAGGTAAAAGAGAGAGACGACATGAATTTAATGTTAATTTGAAGGATTTGGAGTAATTACAAGACCAAATTTTGATGAGCTAAAGAAGTGGAGAAAAAGCCTTCAAGGAATCAAGTTGAAGACTTGAAATGGCAAGAAAAGTCATATTGCAGAGCTGTAGGGCTATAAAAGTATACTGTAGAAAGTTTAGAAAATGGCCCTAAGTTGCTACTGGATAGAATTTCGATCCATCGGAGTCCTATCGGAATTACCTCCGATCCATTAGAGTCTTATTGGAGTTTCATTAGAAAAATAGATTTTTGAATAAGTCTCTGAACAAATTTCTGATCAATTGGAGGAATTACGATCCATCGGAAAGGGGTACTCCGATCCATCGGAGATAAGTCTGATCAATCGGAACTATCTGCGCAAGTGCAAAATAATTACACCAATTCTCGAAGTTTCTAAGTTGGTGCGAGATTTCTCTTATAAAAGGCCACCTCCAATCTCTTCCTAAAGCATCATAGAAGGCTTGAAAAGTTGTGGGAAGTAGAGAGGATCATCGTGCAGCATTCGCAACTCCTCCAACTAGGGTTTTTATGATTTTTCAATGTTTTTAGTAGTTTTTTTTAGTTTTAGTTTAATCTGTCAATAATTGGCAAAACCTCTTAGCTAGGTCTAAGAAGTGAAGCTTATACTTGTTTATAATGTTTAATTCGAATTAGTTCAAGTAATTTGTGATTTATTGATGAACGATTCTAGTTATAGTTTGAAATAAAGTTGAAATTTTTAGTTTAATGTTCTATCTCTTGTGATTATGCTTACATGTGATGTTTTGATTTACTGAGATTGATCAATGGGGTGTTGTTGATAAGATTTTGGGTTTCAGATATCTTAGATCCATTATGATAAGTTGGATGCTAGGGGCTCTCACAAACCAAGTTTCCTAAGTGCTTATCTAAAACTAAACAAGAAGAAGTTCTTATCTTTTGATTGGATCTGGGATAGGTGTTTATGTATTGATATTGGATCAATAGAAGTTTAATTCATGCTTCTAACTCAAGTCTAGTGACAAGGCTTGAGGAAGAATCATGAATGTGATCTCAATTATTTTGTGAAGGATTGGGTTGTGTGATTGGATAAGCCCAATGCCTTAGTTGTTTATGAAAGAACCATATCAGTAGATGTTGAGCTCTGAATTGTGCACATTCTAACCCTAATTCATCACTCATTATGCATGGTTTGTATGTTTAAAAGACTCATCTAATACATGTTTTTATGTTTGTAGGAATGAGAGAGAGACGTCATCAAAATGATGATTAAAAGGTACTCTTAATGTACATTGAAGATTAAAAAAAAGAAGCAAGAAAAAGAGTGAAGAAAAGAAGTAAGAAGAAGAAAAGAAAAGAAGAAAAGTCACCCTGAGAGATTGATCTCTCAGCCTGTGCGATTGATCTCCCAGCCTCAGCGATTAATCGATGAAGCTTATAGATCAATCGCTCGAGCCATAAAAAGTCTAGATTTTTAAAGATTTGTTGTTGAAACTCTTTGGACACTTTTTGCACCCAACAATCAATCACTCGGCCACCTGCAATTAATCGCTTGGAACAAACGATTAATCGCTTAGCTCAAGAGATCAATCAACAATGCGCCCTGTCCAGAAACTTCCAAATCTGTTCGATTTTCTCTGCACAAGTGCGTAAGTTTTACACAAATTTTGGAATATTTTTCGTTGATGAGGCTTGAAAGCTATAAAAAGGCTCCTCCACTTCATTCCTAGGGCATCTAGAACGTGGGGAGAAAAAAGATCAAGACCTAGGAGGCTTTCTAGCTTCGTACAACTAGTTTTCTTCTTCTTGTTGTTCTAATTTCTAGTTTTTAATGTTTTCTTCTAGTTAACACCTTGCTAGATCTAAGAGGTGAAGTTTTAAGTTAGTTTCAATGTTTTAATTCGTTTCTTCAAGTGCCATTTACTTATTTATGAATTTTTAAGTTCTAGTTTGAATAAAGTTTGTAGTTTTAGATGTTTTGAGAGAGTTTGTGTACTCCGAACATGAGTTCCTTGCAATTCTCTAAGATTGCCAGATTGGGTTATTTGAATTCGAATTGTAGTAACCTCAGAGCATGCCATAGTCTTTTGGCATGGCTGTTACTTCGAAGGCTACAAGTTCAAGTTCTATGTGCTTCATTAGAACTAGAAATCAGATTTTCATATTTAAGTGGGACTGTTTGTGCTCGAATGTTACATCCTCCAATTAGATGAGAGATAGGACTTTGATTCTAATTGTGTTGTGCTTGGATGAATGGATTTGTATTAAACTACTACAAGTGGATCCTTGATGCTCTAGTTCTTTCCAAATCTCAGATTTTCTTATTTTATATTAAAAATTGTTTTCCTAAACTTCTTAGATTCTAGTTATTGGAGTAGTTGAAATTGTTTATTTCTTTCCCTGTGGATCAACCTCTGTTTTACCGAGAATTATTACTATATCACAGCCTTGCACTTGAGGCGAGCGAACAAGTTTTTGGCGCCGTTGCCGGTGAAAAGGTTAAGCGGTCCTAATTGTTCTAGTAGCTATAGAGTGGTCTTAGTTAGGTAGGATTTTCAGTTTTTCGAGAAGTAGGATTTTTTTCTAGATTACTAATAATTTTTTGTTTGATTTTGTAGTACATTTTTGCTGACATAGATCTCACTCTATTGGGTAACTTCTCCCCATCTCCTTTCTTTTTGTTCTTTTCTCTAGATTAGGGCAGTTTCCAATTCCGTAAAATTTCATCATGTATGATTGGACGAATGGTGAGTACAAGTACCTTTTGGAGGATAAGACATCAGATTGGGGGACCTAAACTCATTGTGATCGGGATCCCTCCAAGCATGAGTATTTTTCTGAGATTGAAAGAACCTCCTCTACCCCCCCCCCATGTAAGACGATGCGTGATTACATTAATGAAAGAAATATACATATTGAGACACGATGTAAGACGATAAGGGAATACTGGAACGAAGTAAAATCGAATAGTGATCATCCGGGGAAAACATTACGTGATTTTCGAATTGAAAATAACATGAGTGTTCCACCAGTTATGATAGGAGGTGTACAATAACAAAAGGAATGGGTGAATAGTGGCCAACCGGTTAAGACAATGTGTGATCACTTGTATGGATATGCTTATCAACCATCATATAACTCTTCATCCTACAATGCGTACGGTC
This sequence comes from Liriodendron chinense, assembly GCA_003013855.2. NCBI lineage: Eukaryota > Viridiplantae > Streptophyta > Magnoliopsida > Magnoliales > Magnoliaceae > Liriodendron > Liriodendron chinense. Next base: position 1,877,553 of record PVNU02002194.1, on the reverse strand, counting down.
TTAATTAGGAAAACCATAATTCTCCTTGTTTAAGGGAAGAATCAACCATGGTCATTAACAATCACCCTAAAATATTTTCCTCTTGTGACGACATGTATACATAAATACTTAAGGAATTATGAAAAGAGTATATAGATGAACAATCAAATCAAGCTTGCTCGCCATCTTGTGAAGATGTTGAGCCCGAATTTGGGGGCATAAAATCAATCTCTTCAAATGAAGAGGATGAGGCTATCCAAATTCCACCTTCTTCGGATATAATGAATAAACTTTTAAAGGAGATTGATCTCAATGATCCTAATGTCATCATCAATTATGGTGAGTCCACCATCTCTTTTAGATGTTTTGAACTAAATAATAAAAATATTTCAATGACAGTTGACGAATCCGAAGAATGCATAAAATCTGAAAGTGATAGTGGGGTTACCTATGGTTTATGAACCTATGGTTTCTTTTTCCAAGGGCAAAATGATTATGAGTCTTTAGAGGATATGCATGCTAAAGAGATGGTCGAAGTTTGAGTCCTTCTAGGAACAACACATGCCAAATTCTATTGTGGTAAACCTCCCTTTGATTGAAAATTCTATTCCTTTGAATGATGAGGTGGCACAATCTAAAATTTTAAAAGATTAACCAATGTTAGATGATGTGCTTACCATTAAATATGAAAATTTTTCCTAGAAGACCTCCTCTCTATAGAGGAGGAATTCTTTGCCATTGAAACAAAATTTCTTCAATCATTAAGGGAGGATGAGGACCCTTCATCGTACTATCTCGATTTCCTAGAGGAATACTTGGCCCACTCTTATGGTCTTGATGATGAGATGATTAAGGAGTTGGATAGTTTGTTAGACACGGTGTCAGTGCCTGAAGAACACTATTCCACTGATTTATACTCTTTACCATTGTTTGTAAAAGCACCATGCAATTCTGAAATTGTGGAGGAGACAGCTTCAACCAATGAAAACTTGATGAATGTCTCTCCACCATCATGGGTCCTTCAGCCCATTGAAAATTCTGATTGGGATGACCCCTTTTTAATCAATCATAACTCAGATAAGAATTTGAGAAGATATCTTTTTGTTTCTCTTATCTCCTCTTTCATACATGTGGTGCACAATACAATTGGACTTCAATAATGACAAGCACACATGTCTACTGTTGAGCAGGACTTTGAATGGTCCTCATGAGAAATTTGTTGAAATTCATGAAGATTCTGCTCAAATTTGATCATGTAGTCAATCAGACTAATAAATGGTGGGTAAGTAGTTTAGGATTTACTTTTCTGGATTTAGGATTGAATAAGTCTCATCGAGACAATGGAAGATGCTAGAATTGATCAACTTGCTACCTCAAGTGCTCTTGTTCTCATTGTCCTTTGTTTTATGTCATTGCTCTCATGTCATGCTTATTGTATATCTTGTTACATTGAGGACAATGTAAGATTTAGGTTGGGGGTGAGATTCCTCAGATGAATCATCTAGCTAGTTTTTGTGACATTTCGAGTAATTATATAGAAAAAAATTTTATTTTTCTAAAATTCAAGACTCTTTTGAAAACTTTCTTTCTATGCACTTGGGATATTATGAGTATGAAAGAAAGATAGATGAAATGATTGATTTTAAAATCCTTGAATTATCTTAAATATAATAGTTTTCTATATGAATTCCCCTATTGAGTTGATTGATAGAAAATTTGAACACTTTGAGTCTAGTTCACATTACACGAATTTCATGATTGAAGGGATTGTGTAGATCTATAGATCGGTTAAACTAAGATTTAAGGTGTTGAGGAACCAAGTCGGAGAACTTTGTCCATCACGTTCAAATGTAATTTGGGGAAAGGATTTTTATCATATGTCATTACCATTACGTGATTATTGCTTTAGTTCGAAGTGAGCCTTTTTTATTCTTCGACTATTGATCTTGGCTATTAATCTTGAAAGAAAAAGAAAAAAAGTAGTTGTATTAAATATATGTTGAAAATTTTCAAAAATGACTACCTATTACCAACCAGGAGATGGTCTACTCGTAACCAAAGCTGGAAATATGAAGTAGTGTGAAAGCCGTCGAAGGAACGGTAAGGCAAATTCTTGTCATAGGCATGTGTGGTTGATCCGTACACTTTTATATCTTTAGTTTCTTCAGTCTATGAGGAAGGTAATCCTATAAATTCATGAGATGAACTTTCACCATGCACACTAGACCGCACTTGTTTGAATTCTTCTATTTATCAATCAATCAATGGGGATTCTATGTGAACAACTTATTATGTGTAGGGAGTTTAAGATTTCAATTTTCATCACTAAGTTTTTCTGAATTTTGTATTAGTATGTCTTGAAGTTTATAGAAGTATGGTTTCCAAGAGAGAGTTAGGTTTTAGAAAAGTTAAATTTGTTTCACGCATGTTTTGCTCGAGACAAGCAAAATGCTGGTTGGGGGATGTGTTGAGCTCTGAATTGTTCACATTGTAACCCTAATTCATCACTCATTATGCATGGTTTGTATGTTTAAAAGACTCATCTAATACATGTTTTTGTATTTGTAGGAATGAGAGAGAGACGTAATCAAAATGATTATTAAAAGACACTCTTAATATATATTGAAGATCTAAGAAAAGAAGCAAGAAAAAGATTGAAGAAAAGCAGCAAGAAGCAAGAAGAAGAAAAGAAAGGAAGAAAGTCACCCTGAGAGATTGATCTCCTAGCCTGAACGATTGATCTCCCAGCTTAAGCGATTAATCGATGGAGCCTGTAGATCAATTGCCTGAGCCATAAAAAGTTCAGATTTTTAAAGATTTATTGCTGAAACTCGCTGGACACCTTTTGCACCCAGCAATCAATCGCCCAGCCACCAGCGATCAATCGCTCAGAACAAGCGATCAATCACTCAGCTCAAGAGATCAATCGACAATGCACCCTGTCCAGAAACTTCCAAATATGTCCAATTTTCTCTGCACAAGTGCGTAAATTTTACATAAATTATGGAATATTCTGCGTTGATGAGGCAGCTGTTAGTGCACTTTTCTGTGGCATACTAGTGCACCTTGTTTGTCAATCACTTAGGTCAGTGGGTCTAGTGTCGGTTGAGCTTAATGAAGACGAAGACCGAAGACTCAAGACAGACCAGATACATCAAGGATGAAGAAACAAGTAAAAGTGATGCCTTTGTGTGCCTTAACCTTGACCAAAACCTAACTCTTTACCTCTTAGATGACTTGCACCAACTAGGTATACCTTTTGTCATCATCATTAGTCTTAAAACTCCATGAAAAACATGATAAGTTAAACTAATTAAAGAGGTGGAAGCTGCTGTAATCAAAACAGCTCAAACAGCAGTTTTCGATAGGACTCCGATCAATCAGAAAGATGTTCCGATCAATCGAATTTGTTCCAGTAAAATTTGAAAATCCTCTGGACAAATTTCCGATCAATCGGACATACTTCCGATCCATCGGAAGGGGTCCTTCCGATCAATCGGACAGTGTTTCGATCAATCGAAATATCTTCTAGAGACCTCACTGGATAGATTTTCAATCGATCAGACATGTCTCCGATCAATCAGACTGGTCTCCGATCAATCGGATCCTTTTTCCGATCAATCGGAGATACGCGAATCTACCCTATTTTTTTTACCATTGGAAGAAAATCTATTTAAAGATGGGGATTCGTTTTTGAGCCTAGAGAGGGGATTTTGAGAAGATAGAAGCCACCATTGCTAGAGACCATCAGAGGCTCTATCCCAAACCCATAGCAAGCCATTCTCCTTGTGTTTTCATCACAAGCTTGGGCCATTCAATGGCATCTTGAGAATGGACTTGTTCCCTCTTAATTCCTAGGGTTTAGACACCTTGATGATAGTTAAATCCCTTGTCTAAACACTACTTAGGAGTCCATATAGATGTATTCCTCTAGGAAACCCATTTCTTATCATTTGAAGAGGTTTCACCATTCCCTAGCACCTTGGGCATCTCCAATGGAACATCACATGCAAGGTAGCTGATCTTGGAGCTGAAGCCTTGGCAAAGCAGTGGCGTCAAAGATCGGGGGAGCACAAGGGGAGCAGATTCAAGCACGGGAGAGTGAGAAGAAGCAACCCATAGTGGCGCTACAAAGGGGCTCAATCCGACAAGTAAGGTTGTCTTGTTAAGAGTCCATCCACTCAATTCCCTGTGGGAGTTGAGTATAGAGTTTGCTTAAAAAACTCGAACTAGGGTCATTTGCCGATCCTTGGCTTGTTAGTCGACTTAAATTTAGGGACGTCAGCCGTTCCTTGGCACGTTAGTCGGGCCTAAACATAGTCTCCGAGGGGGAGCCACCAACACAGGTGTAAACGTGTAGGTTGGGAGGAACCTGTAAACTCCCCAGTTGGGTGAATCCGAGTTAAAACACTTTGGTTGGGAGGAACCAGATTTAAACTCCCCAGTGAATGCCGGTGTGCTCAAAGGGGTTGAGTACTTGAACTGGAAGTGGAGTAGACAAGTAGTCGAACCACTATACATCCTTGTGTTTGTGATTGTTCTTGAGCACATTTCTCTTTATGCATTGCGTTTAACTTGTTAATTATGAATGCTTAGTTAGGAATGTATGCTAGGCACTTGATAGGTAAATACACACACACACACATGATGTACCTTCACTCCTCATGTAGACTTGAGCTTTTGTTGATCCATCCTCTATAGTCTACATGTGTTGAATAGACTAAGTTGTTATTGCATATATCATTTACTAGTCTTTTGATTGGACCCACTTAGGCTTGGAAGCCGAAGTGTTAACTGCTTACGTAGTTTAATTTGCTAAATTTGTTAAGTAGGTGAAAAGTTTTAAAAGGTCCTAATCACCCCCTCCTATAAGTTTAGCCATAATTCTAGTTGCTCCTTAAGCTTCTGCACGTGTATGCATAGGGTGTCGTGTTAGACTACCCGACGCAATTTCAATTAGTATCAGAGCGGGTTGCTCTTCAAGGACGTAACCGTCTAGAGTAAGATCCGGTACCGGAGCACTAGCATAATGTCTAATTGAGACGGGAGTACCACCAACCGTCCACCTTTCTTTGACGGGTCCAACTATGCTTATTGGAAGGCTAGAATGAGGATTTTTCTCCAATCCATGGACCGTCCGGTGTGGCTTAGCACACAAACTGGATATACCTTGCCCACCGAGCAAGTGGAGGTTGATGGGAAATACATTGTCATTCCCAAAGATGATTCCAAATGGGATGACATAGAGAGAGCTCAATACATGGCAAATGCCAATGCTCTCAATGCGATTGGCTGTGCGGTTTCCTCGGATGAATTTCAGCGCATTCTCACATGCGCAACTGCAAAAGAAGCGTGGGATATACTTGAGGTTACCCACGAGGGAACTAGCACAGTAAGACGCTTGAAGCTTCAGCTCTTAACCACCAAATTTGAAAACATTAGGCTGGAAGAGACTGAAACTTTCATGGAGTTTTATACTAAATTGTCAGATATTTACAACTCCATGTTTGTCTTGGGTGATCGGGTTCCGGAGGGTAGGATTTGTAGAAAAATACTTAGGTCCCTCCCGGATAGATTTGACACCAAGATAGTTGCCTTAGAGGAGTGTAGAGACATAGATAACATGAAAGTAGAAGAACTCATAGGTTCCCTACAAACTCATGAACTACACTTTAAGGCCCCCTCTAGGAAGAAAAACATCGCTCTAAAGTCCTCTCACAAACATAAGAAAATTAAGAGTGAGTCGAAGGAAGATAATGAAGATGAGGATGATGAGGAAGAAAAATTAAGCAAAAAATTCAAGAGATTCCTCAAATTTGATAGAGGGAGTAGCCGTGACAAGAAGGACAAGAAGGGTGAAAAACATAAAGGAAAATCATCCAAATCTTCATCCGTTCGTTGTTATGGTTGCGGTCGTCGTGGCCATATCGCCCCGGAATGTTTGGATGAGCCTAAACTGAAAGGTAAAAAGGCAATGACTGCCACTTGGGATGAAACGGAGGACTCCGAATCCAAATCTGGTGACTCTGCTAGTGATGGGAGCCAACATAAAGATCTAGCTCTCACGGTTTTCACCACTACCTCTCTACCCGCTTATCTAAGAGGGGATTCCGACCGCTATCCCTTCTAGGAGAAGGAGGAGTTCCCAACCCCTCACCTCATGCTACATTTTATGAGGGTGTTGAGGAAATTAGTTACCCTTAGGCTAATCAAACTAAACATAGTTAGTGAGGGTAGCTAAAAATGCTTACATAGGAAATTTGAGGATTTCAGCCTCATTTCTGTGTGTATGGGCAAATCAGATGATTCAAACCTCATGAGCCCAAATTTGGTAGTTTAGCCTTGCTTCTATTTTATATATTTGCTACTAGACTGTCTCACTGCTTAGATTAGCTAATCATCTTGAGTTTTATGCTTCATTGTTGCTAATCTATGCTTAGTATTGGTCTTGATATACCAATAGGGGAGGTTGGTTGATTGGGCTATATGCCCATTGTGCTTTTATTGCAAATGTATATCTTTGATCAATTATGTATGATTAACTATGCTTAGATAGTTACATTTTTGTGTTAATCATGTTCCTTAACATGCTCCATGTTTTAAAATTCATGTACCCTATACTCTCTCTAGTTAGCATGTGCTTATAGTTATAACTGCGACATACTATCTACTCTTACCTTATTCTAATTAAGTATTCATAATTAAACAATTAATTAAACACAATGCATAATAAGAAATGTGCTCAAATACAATCCCAAACACAATGATGTATAGTGGTTCGACTTTAGGTCTACTCTACTCCTAATTCAAGTACTCACCCCTTGAGCACACCGGCTTTTACTAGAGAATTTAAATCAACTTCCTCCCAACCTAGGTGTTTTAACTCGGATCCATCCAACAAGGAAGTTTACAAGTTCCTCCCAACTCACACGTTCACACCAGTGGTGGTATCTCCCCTTGGAGACTTGTTTAGGCCCAACAAACGTACCAAGGACCGACAAAGCCCTTAGACTTTAAGCCCGACAAACGAGCCAAGAATCACCAAATGAACCTGAAATTTAGGCTTAATAAACGAGCCAAGGAACGACAAACGTCCCTAGACTTTTAGGCTCAACTAACAAGCCAAGGATCGTTAAACGAACCTAGTTCGAGTTTAACAAACAAACTCTACACTCAATTCCCACCGAGAATAGTGGATGGACTCAACACAAATTAACAACCTTACTTGTCGAATTTGATCCCCATTGATGCGCCGCTTCAGGTTACTTGATCTTCGTTCTCCCGTGCTTCCATCAACTCCCCTTGTGCTCCCCCGATGTTGTTGCCAATGCTCCAACTCCAACGATCAATCGCCTTGCATTTAATCTTCTTGAGATGACTAAGGTGATTGGAGGTAAGTTTGAGATCTCTATAACTAGTGTGAATGGGTTTCTTAAAGAATCTTACATACAATGATCTCATCATAGAGTTAGATAAGAATATAACTATCTAGATCGGTTCAAACTCTAGAGATTAAAAAGGGATAAGAACAACTTCATGAGCTTGGAATGTTTCATTCTTGTGATGAATCACAAGGAAGATGACTTGCTAGGGTTAAGATTTGTGCCTCTAATGGTCTTCAATGATTGTAGCTTTAAACTCCTCAAAATCCCTCTCTTATGCCAAAAAATGACTCCACCTGCATTTATAGAAAAATCTCTAACGGGTAGAAAACGGTCGCTTTAATGTATCGAAATACCATTTCGATTAATCGTAGCGATCTTCGATATATTGAAATGGTCTGTTCAATTATTGGAGAATCTGTCCAGAGAAACATCGATTTCAATATATCGAAATCACCAATTCAATTAATCAAAGAAACTATCGAGAGAGTTGTAAAGTTGCTGGACATATTTCAATCTATTGAAAAGGTCATTCCAATATATCGAAGACCTATCGAAGCTAGGCTCCGATATATCAAAGACCTATCGAAAACTGTTGTTTGGGTTCGTCTGATTACAACAACTTCCACATCTTTTATTAACCTAATTTATCATGTTTTTGTACATGATTTAAGGCTAATAAAGATGACTAATGGTTTTTCTAGTTGGTATAAGTCATCTAAGAGGATTTGGGTGTTTTAGTTCAAAGGGTTAGGGTCACCATGGTATCTCATTTACCTGTTTTTCTTCCTTGATACTTATGGTCCACTTGAATCTTCGGTCTTCACCTTACTAAGGCTCAACTGACATTACAACTAAGGATACACATGTTTCACAAATAAGGTGCACTAGTATGCTATAGAAAAGTGCACTAACAGCAGGTCCACTTGAGTCTTTAGTCTTCATCTTCTTTAAGCTCAATCAATACTTAAACTCATTGACCTACATAATTGACAAATGAGGTGCACTAGTATGCCACAAAAAAGTGCACTAACACCATATATTTGAAGAAACATTCGACTTCCATCAGCCAATCAAGGAAATCTTTAATGTGCAATTGGCCGTTGAAACTCAGGAGGTCAGCCTTGACCCTGAAGTCTCAATTTGTCCGATCTACCCGATCGTCTCCACTACAGGCTAATGGAGGACCACGTCGCCAAATTCTTTGTTACTGAAACTAGCATCATTAGGCGTGGCTGTTGAGCTCTAAATTGTGCATATTCTAACCCAAATTCATCATTCACTATGCATGATATACATGTTTAAAGGACTACTTTAATACATGATTTGTGATTGTAGGAACAAGATGGAGATTTCACCATTTGGAAGCTAAATAGAGCTCTTTAAGAGCATTGAAGACCATAGGATTGAGGTTGAAGAAGGACCAAAGAAAGACAAGGCAAGGAGAGAAGAGAAAAGAAGAAAGAAAGAAAGAAAACATCAAAAGAAAGAAGCAAGACCAGTCGGCCACACCATTGGACTGATCAGGGAGGAGGTCCGACCGGTCAAGACCGGTCGGCCATAGTTGCTGGACTGAACAGGAATGAAGCTCGACCGGTCAAGACCGGTCAGCCAGCCCAATCCGACCGGTCCAGACCGGTCGGCCATGTGAAAACGAAAAGTTTCTATTTCGGGATTCCGGATTTCTCTGCGCAAGTGCGTAACTCTACGCAAAATCTGGAACTTTCTTGCGTAAAGGACACTTCCAAGCTATAAAAGGACGTCTTCCCTTCATACCAAAGCATGCTAGGACATGGGGATTGCTTAGGAGAAGGATTTTACTTCAGATTTCTAGTTTTCTTCCTGTTTTAGTTATTTTTTATGTTTTTAGAGGCTTCTAGTTCAAGGATGTTAGAGATGAACTAAAACCTCTTAGCTAGGGCTAAGAGGTGAAGCTTTTGATTCATTTTTGATGGATTGATGCAACCTAGGTTTTCTTTTTATGATTTAATTGATGAATTTTAGTTAATGTGAGTTTGAATCAAGTACTATTTTAGTTTCTACTTTGATCTCTTGATGACTCCGGGCTCATGTGATTCTTAGTGATCCTAACTTAGTATCTTAGCTTTTTGAGCATTGTTTATGCTTGTGTAGTTCATTGATCTACCATCTACTCCGGGCATGGTGGACACTTTGATTGCCTTGTGTACAATGGCCTGATTTTCATGTGGGAACTCATTCAACTAAAGTTCTTACCTTTTGTTGTATAATCTGGAATAGTTGTTTATTGATTGATTTTGATTTAATTAGAGTTCTAATCATGAGTTGTAATCAAGTCTAGTGACAGGATTGGATGAAAGTTATGATTATGAATCTTAACTAGATTGGAAAGAGGCTTGGCCTACACAATTGAGTGTGCCCAAGGCCTGAGCATGGTTGTGGGAATCAAATCAATGAATAAGCACTTGTTTTAGATGATTGTTGATTGAACCGCTCTATATTCCGATCAAATAGAGATATGAATTCGATTCCGATTGGGTTATGAGAGACCTAGTTGTGTTGATGCATTGAAACTTATCAAAAGTGGATCCTTGGCGCTCTAGTGCCTTTTTAGATTGAAATTACCTTAACCATTCACTGTTTAAACCCAAATCGCTATTTTCCAGTTTTAGCTCTTAATAGGATCTTAATTACTAGTTGTTCTAGACAAATTCTGAAGATATCCATACATAAATCTCTGTGGGAACGATACTCGGTCTTTCCAAATTATTACTACTTCGCAACCCTACACTTGGGGAGTGAACAAGTTTTTGGCGCCGCTGCCGGAGATTTCTATGCGGTATTTTTAGAATTTTCTGAAATAATTTTTAGTTGAGATTGTGTTAAGATAGTTTTAGGATTTGTTTTGCTTTCTAGAGTAGGTTTTCTTCTAAATATTAACTTCCTTTGTTTTGATTTTTGCAGGATTCTAACATAGGACTAATTCAGGGATTTTTAGGAAGTTGAAGAAGAAGAAGGCATCTTAAGTCACAAATCAGGTTTTATTGTTCTAACCCTACTCTTCTTCTTCTCTTACTCATTCCTATCATATTCATCTCTTGTAGAGTGGGTGGAGACTCCTTTTGGATCTTTGAAAGGTAGGCCTTGTGCCACCTAGATTCCTATTGGTCGGCCCTGCCGTCTTGGATCACCTTGTGCTCAGAGATTTCTCTTCTTAACCTTTCCTCTTTCTTCTTTTTCTATACTTTTTCTCAAAAGACTCAAAGAGTGGGTGGGGAGTTCTTTGAATCCCTATTGACCAGGAGAAATCGGTCTCTATCCTTGCTTCTGGCTTAGCCATTGTAAGACACCTTGTGCTTAAGTCTTAGAGAGGAGTAAAGGAAAGAAGGAAGAATTCTTTTTCCTTTTTGTTCATTCTTTTTGGTTTTGCATGCCACATTGGGCTCGGACTTATAATAACCGACTTGTAAGGGACGGAGTAATTGTTGAAGGGATTGATAGAGAGCCTCATGCTAGGAAACGTCAAAATTTTCCTGAAATTACTAGAGAGATGGCTGAAAATCAACCAAATCAAGGGGTTAATCAAAATCCAGCCCCAAACCTTACTGAATTGGATGAGAATGAAGTGGGGGATGTACCTCAACCTAGAACTTTACGTGACTATTTACAACCAGCTAGGACGAGTACTCCCTCTTGCATAATTTTCCCTCACAATGTGGGAAATATTGATTTTAAATCGGGGTTGATCCAACTTCTTCCTAGATTCCATGGACTCGACTCTGAGAGCGCGTATCTGCATATTAAGGAATTTGAAGAAGTCATTGCCACAATAAACTATGACAATGTGACCAAGGATACAATAAAACTTAAATTGTTCCCTTTTTCCTTGAAAGAGAAGGCCAAATCATGGCTACATTCCTTAAGGCCGAGGTCTATTGAGACATGGGCTGAGATGACTAGGGAGTTTCTTAAAAAATTCTTCCCTACTCATCGAACCAATGCATTAAGAAGGGCCATAATAAACTTCGCCCAAAAAGAAGAAGAAACCTTTTTCCAATGTTGGGAAAGGTACAATGAGCTATTAAACGCATGCCCACATCATGGCTATGAAAGGTGGAGGTTGATTAGTTTCTTCTATGATGGATTGAACTCAACCATGCGCCAATTTGTGGAGATGATGTGCAATGGGGAGTTCATGAACAAGGAAACGGAGGAAGCTTGGGATTATTTTGATATGTTGGCTGAAAATACACAAGCATGGGATACATTTAAACCAACAAGTTCAAAACAACCCCAAACCAAGGAAAAGGGAGAAATTTATGTTTTAGATGGGCAAGATGATCGATCTAGGTTCTAAAGTGGCTAAACTCACACGAAAGGTCGAAGAGATGGAACTAAAGAAAGTGGACACAACCCAATAAAGGGGGGCTGTTGAAACTATTTGTGGTATTTGTGCTTCCAATGTGCATCAAACGCCGGATTGTCCAACAATCTATGCGTTTCGAGAACTTTTATTTGAACAATTGAATGCCTTGAATAGTTATCAATGACCTTTTAGTACTCCAAATTCAAACACGAACAATTCTAGTTGGAGAAACAACCCTAACTTCAATTGGGCGAATGGAAACACGGCTAATCAAAATAATCCTCAAAGGGGGCCCCCAATGCAAATGGCTCCACCTCAAATGCCTATAAAGGATACTTTGAAAGCATTTATGGAAGGACAAACTCAAATAAATCAATCCAACCATACGATAATGCTTGAGCTTAAAAATTCGGTGGAGGAAATCAAGGCTCGCTTAAACGCAAGGGAATGGATGCTTCCAGCCCAACCCATACCAAATCCAAAACCACAATGCGAAATAAGTGTGTCTAGTTCTTCTAACCAACATATGGAACATGGTAAGGCCATCACCACTCTTAGAAGTGGTAAAATCATTGAAAAATCTGATCCGGTGAAGGTTTCAACGCCTAATGATCCGGTATCTTCCAAAGAGGATGATGGACCTAGCATCACCATGAATGAAAAAGAGCCATTGAAAGAATATAGGCCCGTTGCTCCATTCCCCCAATGCTTAATTCCAGCCAAACCTCAAGATAAATATCAGAAATTTTTGGAGGTTTTCAAGTAAGTCAAAATCAACATCCCATTGTTGGATGTCATTAAACAAATACCGTCATAGGCAAAATTTTTAAAAGACCTTTGCACGGTTAAAAGAAAAATACATGTGCAAAAGAAGGCATTTTTGACAGAGAATGTGAGTGCCATTATCAACCACGGGATGCTCAAGAAATACAAAGATCCCGGTTGTCCGACAATATCATGTGTGATTGGAGACTACCGGGTGAAACATGCTCTACTTAATCTAGGGGCAAGTGTGAACTTAATTCCCTTTTCGGTCTATGAACAATTGGGTTTAGGTGAATTAAAACCCACCAAAACCACATTACAACTTGCTGACCGATCGATTCGTATTCCGAGAGGGGTGATTAAGGACGTTCTTGTCCAAGTTGACAAAGTTTACTACCCGGTAGACTTTATTGTCTTGGACACGAGACCCATGGTTAATATTGGCCCTCAAATTCCTGTCATACTTGGCCGCCCATTCCTAGCTACATCAAACGCTATCATAAATTGTAGGAGTGGGGGCATACAAATGTCTTTTGGCAACATGACGATTGAGTTGAATGCTTTCAATATTGAAAACCAACAAGAGGATGAGGATGAGGAGGTCCACGAAATAAACATGATCAATTCTATTGTGAAAAATGAGTCCCTCTCACCTTTTTACTCCGGTCCCTTAAACGAAGAAGTGACTCACTCCCTTGATGAGAACGATGATATGATCAGGGATATGGTCACACTTTTAGAGTCGGTATCGGCCTATGACGTTAGCCGAGAGAAGGATGTGGAAACAACACCGTGTTGTGCTGAGAAATCAATTCATATTTCCACACCTTTGTGGATCATGCATACCGAACTTCACCAACCCTGGGATGATCCTTACTTACAATATCAATACCCAGAAAAATCTGAATGGAGACATATTTTTTATGATAAATATGATGATGTCTCCTCTTATACATGTGGTGAAAACATTAAGAAACCCACTGAAATTCCTTTTTAGGATTTTGAGGGGCTTAGCACGATTACTCACACACATGTTTATTGTAAAGCAGGATATTGGATGACGTTGCTGTGAAACCTTTTGATCCATCTAATGATTCTGCTTGACTTTATACTTTTGGATGAGTTGTTGGGATTAACCTCCTAGTCTGACGGAGGATAATTTTCTAGAATGCTTTCCCATTAGGATTTGCTTTGATAGTTGATTTAGTTGTGAAGTAATCCATCTCCAAAAGCTAATCTTACCATGAAATATATGCTCCAGGTGATATCCCTCTTTCTCACTCTCCTTTGTTTTATGTCATTGCTCTCATGTCATACATATTGCATATCTTATTACATTGAGGACAATGTAAAGTTTTGGTTGGGGGGTGAGAGATTCCTTAGATGATGAATCTGCTAGTTGTTGTGATTTTGTGACATTTCGAGCAAAGATGTAGAAATTTTTCGATTTTTCTAAGATTCGAAACTCTTTTGGAAAACTTTGATTCTATGCATTCGAGATAGCATGGGTATAAGAAGATGAGATATGAAGTGAGGGATGTTGCAAGCTTTGAACTTCTCTTAATATAATGGTTTTATATGTGAATTCACCTATTTTTATGATTGATAGAAAATTTGAACATCTTTTGCACCTAGTTCACATAACACGATTTTCATGATTTGAAAGGATTGTGTGATTTGTGGATTAACTGGACCTTGATTTAAGGTATTGGGAAACCAAGCCAGGGTACTTTGTCCATCCTTGTCCATGGGAAAATAACGAAAGATATGGATTTCTAAAAATCCTATCTAATATAAAAGAAAAAGGAAAAGGAAGGGTGAAATTGGGAATGATGGAAAAATGGTGGAAATTCCGATTAGGGCTACCTACTACCAACCGGGGGATGGTCTACCCGTAACCAAAGCCGGAAATGGGACGTAGTGTGAAAGTCGTCGGAAGGACGGTAAGGCAAATTCCTGTCATAGGCTTGTTGTTGCTCTATAAACCTTGAGATCTATAGTTTAGTTGATCTATGAAGAAGATAATCCCGGAAACTCATGAGATGAGCCTTCACTATGCACACTAGGTTGAATTTGTTTAAGTTCTTCTATTTGTCAATCGATCAGCGGGAATTTCATATGAACACTTATTATGTTCTGAGAGTTTAAGGTTTCAACCATTTTCACCTAATTTCTCTAATTTTTATGCTTGTGTGTCTTGGAATTTATAGAAGAATAGTTTCTAGAGGAGAGTTGGGTTTTGGAGAATGAAACTTGTTTCACGCATGTTTTGCTCGGGACTAGCAAAATGCTGGTTGGGGGGTGTGTTGAGCTCTAAATTGTGCATATTCTAACCCAAATTCATCATTCACTATGCATGATATACATGTTTAAAGGACTACTTTAATACATGATTTGTGATTGTAGGAACAAGATGGAGATTTCACCATTTGGAAGCTAAATAGAGCTCTTTAAGAGCATTGAAGACTATAGGATGAAGGTTGAAGAAGGACCAAAGAAAGACAAGGCAAGGAGAGAAGAGAAAAGAAGAAAGAAAGAAAGAAAACATCAAAAGAAAGAAGCAAGACCGGTCGGCCAGACCAGTCCGATCGGTCAAGACCGGTCGGCCAGACCATTGGACTGATCAGGGAGGAGGTCCGACCAGTCAAGACCGGTCGGCCATAGTTGCTGGACTGAACAGGAATGAAGCTCGACCGGTCAAGACCGGTCAGCCAGCCCAGTCCGACCGGTCCAGACCGGTGGGCCATGTGAAAACGAAAAGTTTCTATTTCGGGATTCCGGATTTCTCTGCGCAAGTGCATAACTCTACGCAAAATCTGAAACTTTCTTGCTGTAAAGGACACCTCCAAGCTATAAAAGGACGTCTTCCCTTCATACCAAAGCATGCTAGGACATGGGGATTGCTTAGGAGACGGATTCTACTTCGAATTTCTAATTTTCTTCCTGTTTTAGTTATTTTTTATGTTTTTAGAGGCTTCTAGTTCAAGGATGTTAGAGATGAACTAAAACCTCTTAGCTAGGGCTAAGAGGTGAAGCCTTTGATTCGTTTTTGATGGATTGATGCAACCTAGGTTTCCTTTTTATGATTTAATTGATGAATTTTAGTTAATGTGAGTTTGAATCAAGTACTATTTTGGTTTCTACTTTGATCTCTTGATGACTCCGGGCTCATGTGATTCTTAGTGATCCTAACTTAGTATCTTAGCTTTTTTAGCATTGTTTATGCTTGTGTAGTTCATTGATCTACCATCGACTCCGGGCATGGTGGACGCTTTGATTGCCTTGTGTACAATGGCCTGATTTTCATGTGGGAATTCATTCAACTAAAGTTCTTACATTTTGTTGTATAATCTGGAATAGTTGTTTATTAATTGATTTTGATTTAATTAGAGTTCTAATCATGAGTTGTAATCAAGTCTAGTGACAGGATTGGATGAAAGCTATGATTATGAATCTCAACTAGATTAGAAAGAGGCTTGGCCTACACAATTGAGTGTGCCCAAGGCCTGAGCATGGTTGTGGGAATCAAATCAATGAATAAGCACTTGTTTTAGATGATTGTTGATTGAACCGCTCTATATTCCGATCGGATAGAGATATGAATTCGATTCCGATTGGGTTATGAGAGACCTAGTTGTATTGATGCATTGAAACTTATCAAAAGTGGATCCTTGGCGCTCTAGTGCCTTTTTAGATTGAAATTACCTTAACCATTCACTGTTTAAACCCAAATCGCTATTTTCCAGTTTTAGCTCTTAATAGGATCTTAATTACTAGTTGTTCTAGACAAATTCTGAAGATATCCATACATAAATCTCTGTGGGAACGATACTCGGTCTTTCCGAATTATTACTACTTCGCAACCCTACACTTGGGGAGTGAACAGTGGCCCTGCGATTCATCGTCGGTAATGTTCTGTGAACAACGTGATTGCGTTGTCTCGTAATCAATGGATGTTGAATGTCCTGTCAAAAGGCCTCAAGTGATGCCTCAAAAGTCGTCATTGTGAGGGATAATCCCCTGGAGCATTATCCATAGGGTTATTGTCCAATCCTTCGTTACTTGCCATCAATCCGAGGGGAAGTCCTCGCTCTGATATCACTTGACGTAGGGAAGGACGTGATGAGGTCGATCACCATCTTCCTCAAAAGATAACCACCTTGAATCCACAAGGCCCTCTTAAATCAATAAGAGTTTTCTCGAATCCATGAGAAAAGAAATGACAAAATTCAAAATTTTGATTGATAATATGAGAATTAAAACCCTAATACAAGTTTAAGAGACTTTAAATACTCTAAACAAATCCTTAGGAATGAAATGTAAGAGTCCTAATCGAAAATGGAAATAAAACAGAAAAGTCACGCAAGTTTGTGCAAGTCCACATTGTCTGTTGATCGCCATCGGTTGATCGACCCAAGTGATCGGTCGATCAATCAATCAATCTAGTCGATTGACCAAAATGGCTCCAAAATGTTCAACAACCAAACTAGTATTTTTGGAGCATATTCGATCGACTGACATAAGTCAATCGGTCAAACAAAATAACACAAAAAATGTCTAGTGAGCAATCTAAATTTCTGGCTTATTTTCGATCGAACAATTAGATTGGTCGGTCGACTGAACTATGCTGAATTCTGTCATGCCTCCTGGACTCCTTCCTTCAATCCATCGAAGTCATGAAGGTATTCACGACTCATTCTGATGGGGTTTCCCTCCTCAGGAGTTGAGGAGAGATAATTCATCATGGGGCCATTAGGCGCTCAACCAGTTAGGGTCAAGCGACGAAAATTCGCTTGGAAGAAGCAGTTGTTCCTTGGAAAGTTTTGAAGACTATCGAGGCTTGACTGTAGGTCATCATGCGCCCAGATCCCAGATTGGGCAGGCGACCATGTTGGGTCGGGCAATTGAAATTCGACGGATTTTCTCTAAAACTCATTGGACATATTTTCTATATGTCGGGCGCCCGACCAAGTCGGGTAGGGCGCTCGATGGCGCGCAGACTGTAATTTTACACTTTCCTAATTTGGGTCCAACTCTTGCTTGGAGCTATATATCGGCTTCCAATTCGAGACCTAAGCATCCTAATAGGAGGTTTACACGTCCAAGGTGAGAGAGAGAAAAAGAGGAGAGAGAGGAAGAGAAAGAGAGAGACGAAGCTTGTAGGAAGAGGAAATTTCTGCTGGTGAAGGAGATCATAACACAGTCGACATCTCGGGTTCTTTTACGTCCTCGTGCTTTATGAGATTTCTCAATTTCGAATCCTTTTATTATTTATCCACTCCTGCGTGAGCGAAGAAGGTTTGATCTAAGCGGTTTGTGCTTAAGCTTAAGGTGTAAACAATTTACTGCATAATGGATTGTTTTTCTGAATGAGATCCCGTGGTTTTTACCTCTTTGAGGGTTTTCCATGTAAAAATCTGTTGTGTCGTGTGTTTAATGATTTGATCTTATTTATTGCATTATCAAATCACATAATTCATATAGTTTTGGAGGGGGGGGGGGGGGGGGGGGGGGGGGGGGGGAGGGGATCCTAAGGTTTTTATGCAACGCACCCAACAAAAGTGGTATCAGAGTGTTCAGGTTGTTTGAACAGACAGTGGGATCGGTGTGAATTATGGACGGTGGCTCATCAAGGATGATCAACATCAATGGGTCTTACTAGCCCATATGGAAGGAAAAGATGGAGGACTTGCTGTATTACAAGGACTTGTACTCTCCAATCGTGGGTGCATCGGCTAGGCCGAAAGACATGATAGATGATTATTGGAAGTGGACTGAAAGACGATGGGGTTCATTAAACAATAGTTGGATGATTCGGTATTCTACCATGTGTTTATGAAGACCTCAGCCGCTAGCCTATGGTAAAAGTTGCAAGGGCTGTATGAGAGGAAGACAACTGATAATAAGAATTCCTTATTAGAAGACTTGTGAATCTCAAGTTTAAGGAAAATGGTTCCATGGCTAAGCATATGAACGAAGTCAACAATATTGTGAACCAACTCTTCGTTATAAAGATGGTCCTGGACGATGAGCTACAAGCCTTTCTATTTCTTAGCTCATTGCCTGATAGTTGGAAGACATTGGTAGTGTCTCTGAGTAATTTTGCACCAGACAAAAATGTGTCCATGAAACAGGTTACCATTTGTCTCTTCAATGAGGAGACAAGGAGGAAGTCGCTAGGGGTTTACTCAGCAAGAGGCCCTTGTGACAAGGAACGGGGGAGAGGAGAGAACAAGAAGGGCAGGAAAGCCCGAGATAAATCTAGAGGCAAGTCTAGTGTCAGAAAAGATATTGAATGTTGGAACTATTGCAAGAAGGGTCATTACACGAATGAATGTCATAGTAAAAAGAAAGATAAGAAGGAAAAGGAAATGAGAAGGAAGATGAATTAGATTCTACTACGGTTGCCTCAGATGATGACATTGTTGTTATTCTCTGCGGATCATGATATTTATTTCACGGCTATGAGTCAGGACACTGACTGGGTGATAGACTTGGGACCGTCATTTCATGTGACTCCACACAGAGATTTCTTCACTAGTTACTAGTCAGGTAACTTTGGCATCGTGAAGATGGAAAATTCTGACATAACAAAGATCGTGGGAGTCAGTGATATTTGTGTAAAGACTGATGTGGGCTGCACATTGATTTTGAAAGATGTGAAGCATATTCGCAACCTTCACCTCAACTTGATGTCGATGGGAAGGTTGGATGATGGTGGCTATAAAAGTTGATTTGTTAGTGGGAATTGGAAGCTCATCAATGGTTCATTGATCGCAGTCATATGGAAGAAGTGTTTCACCCTTTAGAAGAAAAGTGTCAGCATGTGTAAGGGTAATTTGAACGCAGCAGAAGATTTAGAGATGGACATGTGGCACAGGCAACTCGACCATATGAGCAAGAAAGGGCTTCAACTACTAGCGAAGAAGCGGATCCTTCCAGAGATGACAAGTATACCTCTCAAAACCTACATTGATTGTTTATCAGAAAAACGACATAGAGTTTCATGTGTTAAAACTACTTCTCATATTAATAAATTGTTAGTGCACTTTTCCATGGCATACTAGTGCACCTTGTTTGTCAATCACTTACAGCAGTGAGTCTTGTGTCGGTTGAGCCCATTGAAGACGAAGACCGAAGACTCAAGACGGACCGGCTGCATCAAGGAAGAAGTTTTAGGTAAAAGTGATGCCTTGATGCCTTAACCTCGACCAAAACCCAACTCCTTTGTATCTTTGATGACCTTGACCATATTTAGAACCATTTAGGCATCATAGATAAGCCCTAGGTGTCCCATTTGATCACCCTAACCTAGGACTAAATGATCATGCTGGAGAAAGTGGAGTTCAGCAAATGATTGAGGAAACCAAGCTGGTCCGACCGGTCATGACCGGTCGGCCAGCAGCCTTGCTGCTGAATGCTAGTGGACAGCCGACCGGTCATGACTGGTCGGCCTTATATCATCAAGTGGACAGCAGATACTGCCGACCGGTCATGACCGGTCGGCCTGGGTGCTTCAATATGGCCAGCAAAAGGGTCCGACCGGTCAAGACCGGTCGGCCAGCATTGTCTTGCCTGTCCAGCAAGGTGGTCCGACCGGTCATGACCGGTCGGCCAGTATGTTTTGCCTATGAAGTTGATGTTCTCCAGCAGAGGGGTCCGACCGGTCATGACCGGTCGGGACAGGTAGGCTTATAGCCATTTTATGCCCGTTTTCTGACCGTTGGGGGTCTTTTTCCCTACATATAGAGCTCCGTATTTGGGCATTGGGTGAGGGATCGTGGAGGGAGAAAAGCCACCATTGAAGGAGATCTTTTGAGGCTCATTCCTTGACCTATGCAAGGCATCTTCCTTGTGCTTTAACACAAGATTAGAGCATTCCAAGCTCATGAAGAAGATGACCTTCATCCCCTCTTGATCTCTAGAGTTAGGAAGCTTCTTGATTGGCATATCCTTGTCCTAAACTCGAAGATGAGATCGTTGTAGGTAAGAGACTCTAGGAAACCCATTCCCACTAAGTTGTAGAGTTCTCAAACCCATCCTCCTAGCACCTTGGGCATTTCAAGGCATCGCATGCAAGGTGTTTGATCGAATGTGGCTGAGGCATTGGCGACGCAACGGCGGCACGATCGAGGGAGCAAAGGGAAGCTGATTGAAGCACGGGAGAGCGGAGATCAAGCAACCCAATCCGGCGCTAAACAAGGGGCTCATCCGACAAGTAGGTTGTCTAATTTGAGAGTCCATTTTAGAGTTTGTTTTTCGAACTCGAACTAGGGACTTTAGTCGTTCCTTGGCCTGTCAGCCGGGCCTAAACTAAGTCTCCAAGGGGGAGCCTCCGACACGGGAGTAAACGTGCGATAAGGTTGAGAGTTAGCCTATGTCTAAAACTCCGGATACGGTTGAGAGGTGAACCGATAAAACCTCCGTGTAAAGGTTGAGAGGTGAACCTCATTTAAAACCTCCGATAGTGAATGCCAGGTGTGCTCAAAGGGGTTGAGTACTTGAACCGGGAGTGGAGTAGACACGTAGTCGAACCACTATACATCCTTGTGTTTGTGATTGTTCTTGAGCACATTCTATCTTTGCATTGTTAGTTTAATTGCTTAATTATGAATGATTGATAGGAATGCATGCTAGGCACTTTTTAGGCATCCTCACACAAGATGTACCTTCACTACTTGTGTAGACTTGAGCTCATTGATCCTCTCTCATAAGTCTACACAAGATGCATAGGTTAGGAGCTTGATTACTTGATTCCTTTATGTACCATGCATACTTGACTAGGATTGCTTATTGCTTTACTCTTGCTAGTCTTTTGATTGGACCCATCAAGGCTTGGAAGCCGAGGTGTTCTTGCTTACAAAGCTTATTTTATTGAATTGCATAAGTAGGCGAAAAGAATTTGAAAAAGGTCCATATCACCCCCTCTAGGTCCTTAGACATATCTCCGAGTATCTCTACAAGCGGTGAAACCGCAATTTCATAAATTTCATGCATTAGATTTAGTTTATTCTAATGTATGTGGTCCGATGAGGACAAAAACCTTAGATGAGGCTTTGTACTTTGTTACATTTATAGATGATACATCTAGGAGGGTTTGGGTTTATGCTTTAAAATCCAAGGAAGAGGTCTTTGGTGTGTTTAAAATATTTTATGCCATGGTCAAGAGAGAGGCTATTAGATCATTGAAGTGCATCCGCACTGACAATGGTGGTAAATACACAGGCGTTTCATGAATACTGTAAAAACCTGGGTATACGAAATGAATAGACGGTGCCCAAGACCCCCCAGCACAATGGTGTAACAGTGCATGAATCACACCATTGTAGAGAGAATCAGATGCATGTTATCCCATGCAAAGATGCCTAAGACGTTATGGTGAGAAGCAATGAACACTGCAGTGTATCTGATAAACAGGTCTCCATCAGCCTCGTTGAATGGAGAAGTTCCTGAGAAGGTGTGGACTGGACAAGATGAGTTGTACAATCATTTCAGGGTGTTTGGATGTTGGGCATCCATTCATGTACCAAAGGACGAGAAGTCCAAACTCGATATGAAGATCAGGCAATGTGGGTTCTTGGGGTACAGTAATAAGAAATTCGGTTACAAATTGTAGGATCCGACCGAGAAGAAGCTCGTCAGGAGCAGAGATGTGGTTTTCTGTGAAGACCAATATATAAAAGACATTGGAAAGCTAGAGAAGACTCGACTCAGTTCAGGTGAGCTAGAAGAAATGGATCCGATCACTCTTCCCATGGTGCTTGATAACAGGGGAGTGCAGCAAGGTGCAAAGGACGTGGGAGTTCCTATGACAGATGAACCAGGGGAGCAACCCCCACATAATCCACCTAGTGAGCCACAAGTGAGAAGGACATCTAGGGATAAACGTCCGTTCAAGAGATACTCACCGCATGAGTACATTATGCTTATCGATGGGAGAGAGCTAGAATATTACTCTAAGGCCCTAACCAATGTGCGTAAGGGGGGAGTGGTTGAAAGTTATGCAAGAGGAGAAATAATCGTTGCATAAGAACCACACCAATGATCTGGTAAAATTGCTTAAGGGTAAGAGAGCTTTAAGCAACAAGTGGGTGTTCAGAAAGAAGTTAGAGCAGAAGAATTCACAGACGAGGTTCAAAGCCAAACTTGTTGTGAAAGGGTTTGGTAAGAAAAAATGAATCGATTTCGACGAGATATTCTCACCTGGTGGTGAAGATGACGTCCATTTAGATGTTGCTTAGGTTGGCAATTAACATGATAGTGAAGATGACGTCCATTTGTATGTTGCTTGGGTTGGCGGTTGGCATGGATTTAGGAGATAGAGTAGTTAAATGTTAAAACTACCTTCCTCCATGGTGACTTGGAAGAAGAGATCTATATGCATTAACCAAAGGGGTTCGAGGTCAAGGGCAAGGAATATATGGTGTGTAGGCTTAGGAAGAGCTTGTGTGGGTTGAAGCAAGCTCTGAGGCAATGGTACAAGAAGTTCGACTCATTCATGTTAAGGCATGGGTATGACAGAACGGAGTCGGACTACTGTGTGTTCATGAGCAAGTTCTCAGATGATGATTTCATAGTTCTGTTATTGTATGTTGATGACATGCTCATCATTGAAAAAGATATCAAGAAGATTGATAGATTAAAGCAGGAGTTGGGCAAGTCGTTTGCGATAAAAAGCTTGGGCCCAACTAGACAAATTCTAGGAATGGAAATCACGCGTGACCGAAGCGGCAGAAGGCTATCGTTGTCACATGAGCGGTATATTGAAAAGGTCCTAGAGAGGTTCAATATGAACGGAGCGAAGCTAGTCAGTACTCCACTAGATGGTCACTTCAAATTGAGTGACAAACACTGTCCCAAGACAAAGGAAGAGGTGGATGAGATGCAGAAGATGTCCTACGCTTCAGCAGTATGAAGTTTGATGTATGTTATGATGTGTGTTATGATGTGTACGTGCCTAGACATAGCATATGCGGTTGGTGTTGTCAGTCAATATCTTGTTAATCCCAGTAAAGAATACTGGGCAACAGTGAAGTGGATATTATGGTATCTGAGGGGCTCGTCTAGGTTGAGCATATGCTATGATGATGGGAAACCTATGTTAGAAGGCTACACAGATACATATATGGCAGGTGACATGGACTCCAGGCAATCTACATCAGGTTTCATGTTCACATTTGCAGGGGGAGCGATCTCTTGACAGAGCAAATTACAGAAGTGTGTAGCACTGTCCAGGACAGATACTGAGTACATCGCAGTCACAAAAGCATACAAGGAGATGCTTTGGATGAAGAGGTTCCTATAGGAACTTAGTCTGAAACAGAAAATCACATAGTCTATTGTGATAGCCAAAGTGCGATACACTTGCGCAAGAATCTAAGTCAGCATTCCAAGTCGAAGCACATAGAGGTTCGGTATCATTAAATCACGGATATGTTGGAACATCAGGTGTTACAGCTTAAGAAGGTCCATACGGACGATAACTTGTCAAGCATGGTGACCAAGGCTTTGCTCGAGGGCATATTTGAGGCTTGCAGAAGCCTAGCTGGCTTGAAGACAGTGAATCTTTCTTGAGTTGGAAGGGGGAGATTTGATGGGGTTTTTCTCCTCAGGAGTTGAGGAGAAATAATACAGCTTGGGAGTCATCGGTCGCCCAACCAATTAGGATCGGGTGACCGAAATTCGCCCAGAAGAAGCGGTTCGTCCCTGGACAATTTTGAAGACTGTTGGGCGCTCGACTGTAGATCATCGGGCGCCCAACCATGCTTGGTCAGGCGACTTGAAATTCAGTGAATTTTCTCTAAAACTCACTGGACATATTTTGAATCTGTAGGGTGTCTGACCAAGTCGGGTAGGGCGTCAGACGACTCGCGGACTGCAGTTCTGCAGTTTCCTAATTTAGGTCTAACTCTTGCTTGGGGCTATATATTGGCTTCCAATTTGAGACCTAAACATCCTACTTGGAGGTTTACACGTCCAAGGTGAGAGAGAGAAAAAAAAAAGAGGAGAGAGAGGAAAAGAAAGAAAGAGTGGAAGCTTATAGGAAGAGGATATTTCTGCTATTGAAGGAGATCACAGCGCAGTCGACATCTCAAGTTCTTCTACGTCCTCGTGCTCAATGAGATCTCTCAGTTTCGCATCCTTTTATTGTTTATCCACTCCCGCGAGGGTTTGATCTAAACGGGTTGTGCTTAAGATTAATGCGTAAAATTTAATGCATAGTGGATTGTTTCTTTAGACGAGGTCCCATAGTTTTTTACCCTAAAATCTTTTGAGGGTTTTCCACGTAAAACTCTCTTGTATCGTGTGTTTAATGATTTGATCTTGTTTATTACATTATCATATCACATAATTCACGTAGTTCGATGGGCGAGATCCTAAGATTTTTATGCAACGCACCCAACACGTTCTATGTCAATTTGTAAACTTTAACCTGTCCACCACCAAAGGCCCCTTCGTCCCGGACGCAGATTGGCTAGTGACCCCAACACCAGCCCCGGGGCTGGTGTCAAAGCTGTGTGGGCCCCACCATGATGTATGTGTTTTATCCACGCTGTCCATCCAGTTTTCCACCTCATTTTAGGGCATGGGCCCAAAAATAGGCAGATCCAAATCTCAGGGGGACCACACCACAAGGAAACAGTGTTGATTTAACGTCCACCATTAAAAACTTCCCAAGGCCCACCGTGATGTTTATTTGCATCCAACCTGTTGATAAGGTCACACGGACCTGGATGAAGTGAAAACACAAATATCAGCTTGATCCAAAACTTCTGTGGCCTCCAAGAAGTTTTCAACGGTGAGAATTCAATTCCCACTGTTTCCTGTGGTGTGGTCCACCTGAGATTTGGATCTGCCTCATTTTTGGGCCCATGCCCTAAAATGAGGTGGAAAAATGGATGGACAGCGTGGATAAAACACATACATCCTGGTGGGGCCTACACAGCTTTGACACCAGCCCTGGGGCTGGTGTTGGGGTCACTAGCCAATCCGCGTCCCTTTGTCCCATGGGGTCCATGTTAGGTCCATTGCGTTTGTAAACTCCAATCCGTCTACCAGCAGCGGCCCCTTGTGTTCATCACATGTGATAAACGGGTTGTTGTTCCAGGTGTGTAAGATCCTTACGTGTCATCTGAAAAGTTCCCTTGTCTGTATCCCCAACACCATGGTCCACGTAATGTGACCCATACACTCATAACACAGTGGGCCCCACGTAGATCTGATGATGCAGCCCTCTCACTTCACCTATTGTAGAGTCTTAGTGCATTCGCAGCGGGCACGGCTTCAGTGGATCCATAATTGTGGGGCCTTTGTTATGTGTTTTTCCTTACATCCACGCCGTTCATTCGTTTCTAGATCTCGTTTTAAGGCATATAAAAACAAAATTAAAGCAGGTCCAAACCTCAGGTGGACCACACTACAGAAACAATGGCGATTGGCCATTAAAAATTTATTGTAGGCCACAAAATTAATTTTGGATCAAGCTGATATTTGTGTCGTCCCTTCATCCAGGTCAATGTGACCTTCTCAACAGTTTGGATGCCAAATAAACATTCCGTTGCCCCCCTAGAAGTTGTCAATGGTGAGTATTCAATCACCACTGTTTGGTGGGGTGTTGTCCACCTAAAATTTGAACCTGCTTCATTTTTGGGGATAATGCCCTAAAATGAACGGTCCAAATGGATGTACGGCATGGATGTAAGGCACATACATTGTGGTGGGCCCCACAGTCGCGACCCACCGCGGTGCCCATTCACATCGTCCAATTGATGTTCCCTCACACTAAGCTGGGAAATTCAAGGATAGAGGTTAGTTGGAATAAAATAAAGACATTAATTAGTGGATACACGTGGCATGTGTGACCCCGGAACCAGCGATGTGGGTGGGACTCTGAACCTAGGGCCCACCTGGATGTATCTCTTGTAGATCCATGCCTTTAATCTGCTTTTCCGGATTATGTTGTACTATGGTACCAAACATGAAGAAGATGAAAATTTTGGGTGGACTACAACATAAGAAACTCTGGTTGATGATCATTAAAAACCTTTTGTGAGCCACAAAAGTTTTCTATCAACCTGATATTTGTTTTTTTCCTTTCATCACTGTCTACGTGACCTTATCAACAAATTGGATGGTCAATAAACATTACGGTGGACTCCAAGAAGTTTTAATGGTCACGGTTGAATGAGAACTGTTTCTTGGGGTGTGGTCCACCTAAAATTTGCATCTGCTTCATTTTTGGGACTGCATCCTAAAATAATACGAAGAAGCAGATGTACAGCATGGATCTACAAAGAATACATCCAGGTGGCCCTAGGTTCAAGGTCCCACTCACATCCCTGGTTCCGGGGTCTCACCCCAGTCGCGCCCTAAAATTAGATACTTGGGAAGAGAAATGCTCCAATGCTTTCATAGCACTATAATTATAGTGCTCCTTGTTGCATTGGAACACTTAGAGAGTCCAATCCGTAGATCCAGACTATTCATTACGTCCAACCCACGTACACTGGGCTCCCATGCAAATACCATAGCAATATGACAAATACAAACCATTTGACCAGGGGCCTTTAATATATACGGTCAAAATTGTTTAGGGAAAAAAAATAGGTCCAATCAACAATTCAATCCATCTATTTGTTACGGCCAGCATTGATTTCTTATCATTCTAAAGAGTAACTTTTGTTAGGCAATAGTAACCACAAAATCCATGTTGGAAAAAGGATAAGGCAAATCCAAGATTGACGGGATTATCCAAAAGGTGCAATTTTTGGATGGTAAACATGGTAGTCCATGTCATATGTTTTGAAGGTAATAGATTGTTTAGATTGATTGATTGATTAGCCCCTCAAAGACGATCAAAAAGGCCAGAGTTTGCGGTTGGTTGTCATCTCCCAATATTGGGAGCTTTCAGTGACCATCTAAAGTGGTTCACGTCACACTACAACCTGGATTATTATATCATGGCCCCAGTTGTACAAACTGAGGGCCCAATCGTCCTATAGAAATTATGTGGCTGAAATAATTAATACCTCACATGTAGTGAAATTGGTACATTGCGTTTTGATCTTGATATCCAATAAAAAGATGGGCTTTTGGGTCCACCACAGGGTCTACAGTCTTGGTGGTCTACTTTATTATGGTTCAACCGTCTTGATTATAGTATTTCACTTCTTAACAGGTTTGTTGTATAGGTCGTTGAAATTCATTATATGGGTGCAATTTTATTTTATTTATATGATCCAGACCAGTACAATTGATGACTGCATGTTGATCAGACGGTCAAGATCAATGATGAGGTGTAACATCTGGGGAATGGAAGTATGGTCCACCCACCCCTCTTAGCCGCATCACAATGTTAGCCACCCCCACCTTGGGAATCGATATACTTAGGTGTATCTTTTGATCCATATGATATGTGGGTTGTTATCGGTCCAAGTTGTGTCCAACAATTGGATGGTTTCGATCGATTAGAATGTTCACCAATTATTTTGAAGTTAAATATCCTCTCCTGTTTTTCTTTTTTCTTTTTTTTATTTTATTTTACGTTTACTGGACAACCCTAGCTCTTGTGGGAAGACTTTTAGGAATGCAAAAAGATGGTAGAGAGAAATTTAAGCCCACTGTCTAATTGCTGAAGGGATAGGATTGTTCAGTTAGCGTAAGTTTCAACTTACGTTGCTCCTCCATAAGTTCTGTAGAACTTGAGACCCTCGTGCATGTGTGCCACTTATAACTCAAGTCAGGAAAACACAACATTACGAGTCATTTGTTGGTGGCGTCAGCAACCCCTTAAGATACATTGTTCTGTCATTCCATAATAGCTCGAGCTTTTAGCACAACCGGTCAGTAAAATGGTACCAGAACAAGACGTCCGAGGTTTAATTCCTGATGTTTGCAAAATTCAATATTATAGGGCATCCGGTATTATATAAGTTCAGAGTATCACATGTGAGGGGCATCCGGTATTATATAAGCTCAGAGTATCACGTGCGGGGCCAATATACCGCCCACACATGAGGGGAAGTGTTGGTGGGGTTTGTGAGCGAAAGTGTTGGTGGCGTTAGCAAACCCCACAATATACATTGTCCTGTCGTCCCCTAATAGCTCGAGCTTTTAGCGATGGGCATACCTTGGAGAAACCCAAGTTTCTGCTCTATATCATTTAATTATTCCCCAACCAGGCTCTAGGGTATAGTTTTCAACCAATATAATCCTTTCTTTAATCTATACACTTTTCTTTTAATTTTGGAACCTGGATGAGTAGCCATATATACTTCTTTCCACAAATTTCTACGGAGGAACACATCTTTTTACATCTACAGTTGGGGTCAGCTTGACATCATGAGTTGACATGGTTGAACCGGTGGATAGAATGGTTTGGACTTGCCAGCCACTAAAATGGTTGGTCTTTTGTGAAGCCAGTAGATGACCTATACTAATAATAAAATTGGTTACTCGACAACGCCGGACTTGATTTTCTTAGGTCCCTTGTGGGAGAATCACCGAGGCATATTTGCTACTCCTGGGATTCGAATACGGTCTGGAATTCAAACACAAGACCTTCCACTCTGATACTATGTCAAACACCACTTTATCTAAAAGCTTGAGCCATTAGACACGATGGTATATCAACATATATCAAGGGACTTAACATCATGTATTTTGAATGTTGGCACTTCAAGATGTGCCACTTTCCATCTTCAAAAACCCACATGCTACATTTTCCACTGTCCATCTTCAAGCGTCCCATGTCCACTACATGTGCTAAGGTGGCAGATGCCCCCAATTACCAACTAAATTTCTCATAAAATTTTTTGCTTTCCCAATAATAGATTTGAACGTGGCCCCAATTTGATGGGAATTTTTATTGAAAAAAAAAAAACGTGGAAACTTTTTATTTTTTCTTCTGCCAGTTTCTTTTCCTTTACTTTCACAGAGAAACACCATTTCCTTTCCTTAAACCCTTTTACTAGTTTTCTGGCTTTTCTCTCCAGCTGCATTTCGACAAGAAACCATGACTACTGAGGTGCTATATCCATGTATGAACTTTCACACCAAACTGAGCTTGGAAGTTCATATATATAGTGACCATTTGTGATTTTTTCTCATGGCATGCACCAAGTGCAGTGGGATTTTGTTTTCAGTTTGTATGAGTAGAACTAGTAAGTTTGTTCTTTGATATGATTGGGCCCACTTTGGATGATCTATACATGTGGATGATAACAGGATGGGTCTAGCTTGGTCACGATCAGCCTGAGCTCTACCCTCATTACTACGCAGGACACAAAGTCCGGTTTAGGCCGCTCCAACTTAGTAAATATTGCGTCTGGGTTTTAATATTCAAGCCCGCCCAGCAAAATAATGAATGGGTCTTTTCCAAGCTCAGTTTGGACCTCTATAGATTTTTATTTTTTCAAAGACTAATGGTGGGTTTTTTTTTTTTTTTTCAAAAACTGGTAGTGCACTTTTCTGTGGCATACTAGTGCACCTTACTTGTTAATCATGTATGTCAATGTATTGTAATGTCGGTTGAGCCTTGGCAAGTTGAAGACCGAAGATTCAAGTAAACAAGAAGCATAAAAAAGAAGAACAGGTAAATGAGATGCATTGGTGACCCTAACCCTTTGGACCAAAACACCCAAAACCTTCTTAGATGACTTGGACTAACTAGGAAGACCTTTAGTCATCATCATTGTTGGAAATCCGATCAGTGGAAGCACCGAAGAAGATCAAACAATCTACAATTAGCCACACAAGCACACGATGCAAAAGCACACGAATGTTATGTGGAAAACCCTTGCGGAAAAAAACCACAGCACAAAGCAACACCTTCCATTATGAATTCAGATGATTACAGAGCTAGAACTACTCGAGTAGATCCCAAAGATGAACAAGGCACTCAAAACTCTCAATCCTCTTTCCTAATAACCCTAATCTCGTTTAGATCACTTAGGTATTGCTTAATATAACTCCAAACACGATTAGGAAGTCTATTTATAAGAGGAAAGCCGGAATTGGAAATAAGTAGCGCGAAAACCGCGCAAACATTCAAATCTCGCAAAGCCCACGACCGGTGGCCGACCGGTCACAACTTGTCCAGAGAGTTTTTGCCAAAAACTTTTGCCCGCTGCCTCAATTCAGACCTGTCCTCGGACCGGTCTGAGCGCTCTGCGATCGGTCAGGCGACCGGTCTCAAAATGTGAAAAATGGTCCAGTGAGTTTCATCTCAAATTGAGCCATACTGTCCACTGGCCGACCAGGTCGGTGGACACTCATTCAATTAGAGTTTACGAAGCGAGCTAGCTTGGTCAATATCGAAGTTCAATGCCCGAATTCCCAACAGGCTTTGTGTTCAAGTTCCACAGGTAAGTGACAAGCTTTCCTATAGATAAGTTTATAGGGAGACATTTCAATGGGTGTCTTATAAGCGGTGCGATGAGCCCAAAGAACATCAACTAATCGCAGCGACTAATCTTTGCGATCTGGCTTCACTGTCTTTTTCGAAATTTATTTGATTTTTCGATTGAAAAATTCAGCTTGCCCACTTGTCTGTGGGTGGTATGGGGTACTCACTTTATGTCAAATGCCATATTTCTTCATTAAGGCTTCAAAATGCCTATTACAAAAGTGAGAACCACCATCACTTATGATGGCTCGAGCCGTTCCAAATCTGGAAAGTATGTTTTCTTTGAGGAACTTTAGAACCATATGATGATCATTGGTTTTACATGGAATAGCTTCTATCCACTTGGACACATAGTCTACGGCAAATAATATGTAGACATGTCTAAAAGATGAAGGGAATGGTCCCATGAAATCAATGCCCTAACAATCGAAGACTTCGAGATATTGAATTAGGTTGGGAGGCATCATATTCCTACGGGACAATCCTCCTAGCTTTTGACAGCACTCGCATGCTTTGCAAAACTCGTGGGTCTCTCTAAACAAAGTAGGCCAATAAAAACCACATTGCAGAATTTTTGCAGTGGTTTTCTTGGCGGAAAAATGATCACCACATGCTTGATTATGACAAAAGGAGATGACAAAATTTTGTTCATCATCAGGAACACATCTCCTAATTATTTGATCTGAGAAATATTTAAAAAGTAATGGTTCATGCCATGAAAAATCTGTGCACTTCCTTTAGAAATTTTAGTTTATCTTGCGTAGTCCAATGAGTCGACATCGCACCTGTGAAAAGATAATTTACAATATCAGCGTACCATGGTGGATGCATAGCAACAAAGAGTTGTTCATCAAGGAATAAGTCCTTAATAGGTTACTCGTCGATGGAATCGGGTAGGACTAGGTGAGATAGATAATCCGCCACCACATTCTCGACTCCCTTCTTATCTTTAATCTCTAAGTCGAATTCGTGAAGGAGTAGGATCCATCTTAGCAAACGGGGCTTAGCATCCTTCTTAGAAAGAAGGTGTTTCAGTGCCGCATGATCCGTGTAAATTATGACCTTGGATCCTATTAAGTATGCCCTGAATTTGTCTAATGCAAAAATAATGGCTAGGAGCTCCTTCTCCGTAGTCGAGTAATTGACTTGGGTAGGATTTAAGGTCCTACTCGCATAGTAAATATCGTGGGGTTTCTTGTCCTTCCTTTGTCCTAACACCGCCCCAATAGTATAATTGCTTGCATCGCACATCAACTCAAAAGGAACGGACCAATCCGGTGGTTGCATGATAGGAGCGGTTGTCAACATGTCTTTTAGATTTGAAAAAGCTACTTGACATTCGTCACTCCACTCGAATTAGGTTATCCTTTTGGAGAAGCTTACATAAGGGCTTAGAGATATGACTGAAATCCTTTATGAACCTTCTGTAAAAATCGGTGTGTCCAAGGAAGGACTGCACATCGCATATGCTTTTGGGTGGTGGTAGGTTGAAAATGATATCGATTTTGGCTCGATCTACCTCTATTCCATTGGACAAGATGATATGTCCAAGGACTATTCATCTTTGTACCATAAAATGACACTTCTGCAGGTTTAAAACAAGGTTCTTCTCCTCACACCTTGTCAAGACCAACTTCAAGTGATTAAGGCACTCATCAAAAGTACAACCAAAAATAGAAAAATCATCCATGAATACCTCAAGAAATTCACTCACTATGTTTGAAAAAATACTCAACATGCATCGTTGGAATGTGGCGAGTGCATTACATAGTCCAAATGACATCCTTCGATATGTGAATGTGCCAAACGGGCATGTAAAGGTAGTCTTCTCTTGATCTTCTGGGGTTATCTCAATTTGGTTGTAGCCGGAATAGCCATCGAGGAAGCAATAATAGGAGTGACCCGCTAACCTCTCCAAAATTTGATCCACGGATGGGAGAGGGAAGTGGTCTTTCCTAGTGACCGTGTTTATTTTTCGATAATTTATACACATGTGCCAACCGATGGTCACTCTTGTCGGTATAAGCTCATTGTTGGCGTTCTCTGCAATGGTAATACCAGACTTTTTGGGGACCACTTGGGTATGACTCACCCATTGGCTATCTGAGATGGGGTAAATGATACCCACATCTAGTAGGTTTAGTGATAAATACCTAATATTGTATAATTAACCCTGGTTGTTAAGGGCATTATCACTGTTTTTCCGGTTAATTATCTCTCATTAGGTGAATTTTCTGTCTTCAGGTGATCAAGAGAAGTTGGACAAAATCCGAGTCAATCAGGACGATTTAGTGCCCAAAAGTAATCAACGTCAAGTGTGTGACAATCCTGAGGGAAATCAGGGCGTAAAGATCGAAGATTGGACAATACTCTATGATGGATCCAAAGTCTCAAAGGACCTTATCAAAGCCATGCATTTTGGAGGCCACACTTTCATTGGATCAATGGCCCTGATGGTTCAGCATTGTGGAGCCATCTCCATCTCAAATGTGCAGCAAGGTTCAACACCTCCAGCAACTGTCACTGGACAACAACTCCTCATCATCACCGTCCAAGCTGCCTCATTAATCTCCACTAACCATCCTTCACATACAGCAACAATATTGGATGGCCTCCGACCACACTTGGGTTCATCCAAATTGTCCAACTGTCCAACAGTTAATCATCCACCATCACATAACCCGTACAACAGCTGGAATTGCAATCTTCATCATCCAGTCAGGTGGGCCACACTTCATCTCAACATATGCAGTCTGCCACCCGTCGACAGATGACACCATCCATCCAATTCAACAACCATCATCCATCTCAACCGTCCATCATACTACCCACCTGCAAGCTCCATCATCTGTCAGCAAGTGGACCCACCTTGCACGTGCAGTCAGCTCCACCGTCCATCTCACATCATGCCATCATCAAGCCCATCTACAACTGGAAATCCAGCCGTTCATCATGCAGGTTTAGACGATTCATCACCAAAAGCAGGTGCAACTGTCCGTCCAGAAAATCCAATGGCATGGCTGAATCCTTCATCTCCACCATCAACCGTTCATCACAACCAGGAGTTAGAGGATGTCGAGCCATCCATCATCATCCCATCCAAGAGTTCTCTTCTCTTCTTTAGTTTTCTTTCTTTCTTTTGTAGTATAGAGTAGTTTTCTCTTTTGTAGAGAATTTAGTCTTCCATTGTAGCATGGTTGGCTAAACCTCTAGCTAAGGCTAGGGGTGAAGCCTTTGAAGAAATTTGCAAGATATGGTTCTTTTGGTTCAACATTGTGTGGTGTAAATGTTAGGAGTTCTCTTTGGTTGATCGGTTTGGTTATCCACCTCGGCGGACGCTATTGTTGTGCAAGCCCCTTGATCCATCGTCGACTTCGGGCACGTTGGATGCTTGGGATCCCTTGCACACCAATTAGCTAGTTCATGATCGATAAAGTCCCTTGATCCATCGTCGACTCCGGGCACTGTTGGATGCTTTGGATTCCCTACGGTCATCGAGCTAGTGCAGGTAAAGTCATCGATCTGTAAAATCCCTTGATCCATTGTAGACTCCGGGCACATTGGATGCTTTGGATTCCCTGCGATCGATAGACGAGATCTTAATGGTTGGATCGGTCAATCAAAGCCTCCTATCTTGTAAGTATGCATTTGATCGTATGAATTGTGATCTTATCGGTTGACTTGTTGGCAAAGTTGTTGATCTGTATAATTCCTTGATCCATTGTCGACTCCGGGCACAGTGGATGCTTGGAATTCCCTGCGATCAACTAACGAGTGCTTCATGTTCAAATCAATCGGTTCAGATCACCATCTTTTATGAAATATGCAAATGGTTTAACTGTTTCATCTTCCGATTGGAATGAATCTTTATTCAATTCCAGTTGAGTTATAGTTGGACCAATAAATCGAATCTTGTGAATGAATCAAAGGTGGATCCCTGATGCCTTAACCCCTTTTCTATTTTTGTCTTTCACCACACACAACTTGCTCCACTCTCGTGGATAAACCAGATTTCATCTCACTCACCTAAACTTAATTCCTCTAAGTGTTCTTAACCCCAATCCCTGTGGATCGACCTCGGTCTTACCGAGTATTTTACTACATCGCTACCTGCACTTGGGTGTGCAATCTGAAGTGGTCCTTTCCTAGTGACCGTGTTTATTTTTCGATAATTTATACACATGTGCCAACCGATGGTCACTCTTGTCGGTATAAGCTCATTGTTGGCGTTCTCTGCAATGATAATACCAGACTTTTTGGGGACCACTTGGGTATGACTCACCCATTGGCTATCTGAGATGGGGTAAATGATACCCACATCTAGTAGGTTTAGCCCCTCAGCTTTGACAACCTCCATCATGTTTGGATTTAACCTTCTTTGAGGTTGTCTAGTCGTTTTAACATTCTCTTCGAGGTGTATACGGTAAGTACAAACCGAAGAGTCTATCCCTTTGAGGTCCGCTATTGTCCAACCTATGACTCCCCTATGTTCTTTAAGTAGCTCAATCAACTTGGGCTCTTGGTCTTTTCCTAGGTGAGAAGTTAAGTAGCTCAATCAACTTGAGCTCTTAGTCTTTTCCTAGGTAAGAAGCAATGACGACCGAAAATGTTTCATCTTGACCCTAAATATACATATTTAAGCTCAGATGACAATGGTTTACGGTTAAGCTTCAGCGGTTTAATATTAGATGGTAGAGGCTTTGATGTGGTTGGTGGCAATCTTTCAAAATGAGTCCTCCACTGGCTAGTATCAACTATCGATTTCTCATTATTCAATGCTTGCACGATGTCACTAATGATGGGATCTTTGGAATCTTTAAAATGTGCTAAGCATGTCTCCAAATTCTTTAGTGACTCAAGTTGGAGGAGCTCATCTTTTTTAAAGGATTTAAGCATGTTTACCGCGAAGAGCTCATCATCGTCATCCCTATGCCTTTTGCCTAAATGGAACACATTCACTTTCAATGTCAGGTTCCCAAAAGACCATTGCATTCACCTCGTTCCGACAATTTATGATTACATTTGATGTAGCAAGGAACGGACGACCTAGAATCACTAGTATTTGAGTGCTAGCATCCATAACCAGTTGTGTGTCCAAGATGATGAAATCCACCGGGTAGCAGAATTTGTCAACTTGGACCAATACATCCTCAACTATCCCTCTTGGTACACGGATGGATCTATCAGTAAATTGTAACGTGGTTTTGGTGGGTTTTAATTCACCACAGCTTAATTTCTCGTATACCGAATACGGGATCAAGTTTACGCTTGCCCCCAAATCTAATAATGCACACTCAATCCGGTAGTCACCAATGATACTATGAAATTGTGGGACTATCGGGATCCTTAAATTTCGTAGGGGTCTTTTGGGTGAGAATGGCACTCACTTGCTCATTCAAAAAGGCCCTTTATTGCACATTTTATTTGCATTTGGTTGTGCATAGGTCCTTTAGGAGCTTAGCATAAGAGGGGATTTGTTTTATGGCATTAAACAATGGAATGTTGATCTTGACTTATCTGAAAATCTCTAAAATATCATGAGAGTTTGGGAGAGATTTTAGAGTACCAATCTTGAAGGGAATGGTGCTATGAGCTTGTAAACGCGTTACGTTTCTTGAGGGACTGAGTTAGATCCATCTTCATTCTCAGAATTTACTGGATCATTAGGCTTATTGGCCTTCACCGGAATAGATTTGTCAATTTGTTTACCACTTCTAAGAGTGGTGACGAATTTTGCTTGCTTCACATGTTGGTTGGGAAGATTAGGGATGCTTATTTCATGTGCTTGTTTAGGATTGGGCTGAGGTTAGGCTGGAAAGGTCCATTCCCTAGCATTTAAGCATCCCTTAATCTCATCAACTGAAACTTTAAGCTCTTGAAACATTTGCTGATTTCATTGATTAATTTGCGTTTGCCCTAGCATAAACACCTTTAAAGTATCTTCCATTGAGAATTAAGGTAGGGCCATATTTTGCATGGCTGGCCCTCCTTGAGAGTTGGTAGGATTGCCTGTGAGGCCATTCCTCTAACTGAAATTTGGATGGTTCTTCCAAGTAGAATTGTACGTGTTACCTACCGGTCCATTGAAAGCTCTTTGATACCCATATGTGGCATTTGCTTGCTCTTGTAACACCTCTTAAAATGCAGGAATTGTAGGACAATCTTGCGTAGAGTGAATTTTAGCGGCACAAATTCTACATACATTTTCAATGGTTTTCGTGGACTTAGAAACTCCACCTTTTACTTAGTTCCATGGCCTTGACTTTTCTTGTGAGGTTGGCTAGCCTTGCATTAACATCATCTTCTTCCTTAAGGATGTAAATCCCTCATTTCTCTTTTTGTTGAAGAGATTTGGAGTTAATAGAATTGTCCGAGGTATCCCCCATGATTGGACATTCTCAGCCAACATGTCCAAGTAACTCCAAGCTTCGTCTGAATTTTTGCTCATGAACTCACTATTACACATCATCTCTATGAATTGGTGCATGTTGGAACTCAATCCATCATTGAAGAAATTTATAATTCGCCAAATTTTGTAGCCATGATATGGGCAAGCAAGTGGGAGGTCCTTAAATCTTTCCCAACTTTGAAAGAATGAGTCATTCTCTTTAACCGAAAAGTTCATTATAGCTCTTCGAAGGATATTTGTTTTATGAGCCAGGAAGAACTTTTTTAAGAACTCCCGGGTCATTTCATTCCATGACCCTATCGAATGCGGTCTAAGAGAATGGAGCCAACTCTTAGCTTTCTCTTTTAATGAAAAGGAAAATAATTTAATTTCGATAACATCTTCTAAGACATTAACTCTCTCAGTCTAGCCATGGAACTTAGGTAAGAGTTGAATTACTCATGGCTTTATATCAATGTTTCCCCCGGTGTTTGGGAGAATCACGCATGAAGGTGTAGTCATACGGGCCAGTTGTAAATAATCATGTAGAGCTCTCATTGGAGGAGCATTGTGCACCTCATCTCTTACTCCTTCATGATTAATGTTTATCGTTGGAGTAGGGTGGGGAGGATTCCTTAATGGTGTTTGATCCATATTTTTCGAACTTTCACAATGTTCTATGTATTTTCTAACTCGTCTATGAATGGAAAATGGTCCAACTAAACCACCTTCGGTTTGGAGACGATTGTTGTGGTCACGTTCCCAACAAGACATAAACCACACAAGTTATAATCTAAATTAATCCTAGTTTTAAAAACAAAAATCTGAAAATAAAACTAAAATTCTAAAAACTGAAATTTGAAATAGTTTAAGTTGGAAGGATAATACCAGATTTTCTTGAACTAAAAGAACTTCCTACAAAACAAAACAAAACTTGTTAGTTTTAAAATTCAGAAAAACTAATCCTAGGAAAACAGTAAACCCTAACTACTTCTACTTGTTCGCTCGCCAAAAACTTATTCGCTCAGCCATAAGTGCAAGGCTGCGATGTAGTAATAATCTTAGTAAGACCATGGTCGATTCACAAGGAATTAGGTAAACCAATTCAAACTATTCCAATAACTCCAATCTCAGCAATTATAGGATTCAAATTAAAAAACTAATTTAAAACAATAACTTGTAAAAATCTGTAATTTAAAGTAATTAAGGCCTCAAGGATCCACTTGTAGTAGTCCCATGTGAATTCATTCATCCAAGTATAACACAACTAGAATTGAAGTTCTATCTCTCTTCTAGCTGAAAGATTTTGCATTCAAACACAAACAATCCCCACTTAAGTCAAAATATAAGATTCTAGTCTTAATGAAATACATAAAATTCGAATATGTAACCTTCGAAGTAACAACCATGTCAGTGGACTATGGTATGCTCAGGGATTACTACAATTCGAATCTAATCAAACCAAACATTATAATCTGAGAGAATTGCAAGGAACCCATGTCTGAAGCACATGAACTCTCATAAAACATCCAAAAATACCAACTTTTATTCAAACTAAAACTTAAAAATCCAAACTTTAAGTAAAGGTACTTGAATTAAACAAATTCTACATGACAACTAGCTACAAGCTTCACTTCTTAGTCCTAGCTAAGAGGTTCTAGCCAAGCATTATCATACTTGAATTAAAAACAAAAGAAAAACTAATTAAAAACATAAAAAACTAGAAAAAATCCTAATTTGAGGAGTTGCAGAGCTCCATAATGATCTCCCTTGCTCTCCATGAACTTAGAACTCTTCTAGGATGCCCTAGGAAGTATGATAAGGTGTCCTTTTATAGCAAAACTCACGCACCGCCTCAGATTGCGTAAAAATTTACGCACTTACGTGGGTCATCGGGCGCCCTATCAGGTGTTGGTCGGGCGCCCGACCATGCTTCAAATCTGTCCAACTTATTTTTGATAAATTCACTTTTGAATATCGAGTGCCCGACCATGTGTTGATCAGGCGTTCGGTTAGGTCCAAAACGTCGAGCGGTGTTCAGCAGAAATCCTCCGGAATTTCGGGTGCCTGGCCAACTAATGGTTGGGCGCCCGGTGGCCGATTATTGTGTTATCTGAATCTTATTTTCTTCTGGCCAATCTAGGTCTTTTTAAAGTGATTCTTTGAGGCTTCTTTCCAGAGTCTTCAATGTGGTTCAAAGGGATCCTTTTACCATCAAATTTATAATAGCTCTCTCTCATTCCTACAATGATAAACATGCATTAGATTAGTCCTTTAATCATAGAAATCATGTAGGCGAAATTTTTTTTATAAGGTCCCAATCACCCCCTCCCCCTCCCTCTAAGACTTAGCCATAATTCTAGTTGCTCTGCTCTTAAGCTTCTGCACGCTGTATGCGTTGGTGTCGTGTTAGACCGCCCAACATAATTTCAAAAACTAGTAGTGGGCCATACATGCTTATTAGTGGAATTTAGATCCAAGAGGGACTTGGGATATTCATACCCATGGGTCTTTGGAAAAAGGTAACCAGAGAATTTTGAATATTTTATTAATCTTTCTAAGTATATGGAGATGAATATATAGAATTTTGAAAAAAAGATAAAAATAGTTTTATACAATATAATTATTACCAGAGATGAGATTAGTGAGATGTTAGAATAGCCCTAGAGATATTCTTCAATAGTCCATTTCCCTGTTGGTTGCCAACATGCACCAAAGATATCCCACATTGAAAAATCCCAACCATTCACTAACCGTGCAACTCCAAAATTAGATGCTTGGGAAGAGAAATTAATTCTCTAATGATCGTAGAACGCCACAATTATAGTCTCCTAGTTGCATTGGGACACTTAGAGAATTGATCCAAACTATTCATTAGGTCGAACCTACATACCATAGGCTAGCATGCAGATATCACAACAATAAGAAAAATATATATTAACCATTTGACTGGTGGCCTTTAATATGTACGGTTAAAATTATTTACGAAAAAAAGGTCCCATTTTGCATGGTAGTCTATGTCTATGTTTTGAAGTTAATAGATTGTTTAAATTGATTGATTGATTGATTAGGCTGCCCAAGTGAACCAATGCATCTAGTTCGTAGCCAACTCAAAAAAGCTCAAAGATTGGTTGATTGTGCTGTGGCACCACTGGGGCATTTCTCACTAAAGAAATACAATATAGCATTAGTCCATGATCAACAGAGAAATGCCCAAAGATTGGTTGATTGTCATCTTGCGATCTTGGGAGTTTTCAGTGGCCATCTAAAGTAGTTCACATCACACCAACAACTTGGATCATTAAAACCATGGCCCTAATTTGATGGTTTGGATCGATTAGAATGTTTACCAATTATTTTGAACTTTAATATCTTATTTTAAGTTTACTGGACAATCCTAGCCCTTTGTCAGGACGACTTTCGAGGAATGTAAAATGATGGTAAAAGAGAAATTTAGACGCACTGTCTAACTAAAGGGATAAGATTGTCTAGTTATCGTAATTAAGTATCAACCTATGTTCCACGTCCATAAAATGTCCTGGGGAACTTGAGGCACTCATGCACCACTTGTAACACAAGAAAGGAAAGGACAACACTATATATTATTTATCGTCAAAGTTGTAAATTTTGCATGGTTGAAACAAATGGGTCATAAAAACTGTTTAAGAACTCAAAATGACATCCAATGGTTGAAACAAATGGTCCACGTGGATATCTAATAAGTAGTCAATACTTCACCTACTTTTACCATCCTTATTTATTTCTACTTTTCCTACCTACTTATATTAATTTTCTTTAATGAACATTTTATTTAAAGATGTTTTATTGTCTAGTCAATTATTCAATGACTCTTTTATCTCTAAATATAATAATACAACTTAGTACTTACATCCATTGTCATTACCTACTTTCCATACCTACTTTAATAATCAAAAGAAAAAATCTAAAATATTTGTTTATAGACATGATCTTCTACTTAATCATCCAAAGAATCCTAGCCCAATCATCCAAATGATCGATTCTTTCACTTCCATGCTATATTTGAACTTTACAAATATGTCACAAAATGATGTAGAGCGGGTCACTGATGCATTCATAGCAAGGATGAACCAAAGAAAGGACTAAAAGGACCCCAAGTTCAAGAAAAATCAACAGTTAACAACATAGTTTGATCGGATCAAAGACCCTGGTTGACCAACCGAACCAGATCAAACGCCTGTCGAATTTGGTAGAAATTCAGTCCAAACTCTCTAGACAACTATTGCCATATTCGACCAACCGACTTTTCTAGGTCGATCAGCCGAACGTCCCCCGAATTTAAACAAAGAGTTGGCTGAGCTCTCTGGACTATTTTGGCTATTTTCGACCGGCTGACTCTCAAATTCGATCGGCTGATGGATCGGGTCGATAGGTCGATCTATTCCACACAGCTGTTCCGCAATTTTGTGTGAAAATTCAGTTTCTTTCCATTTTTTATCAGAACTCTTCCTATTTCACAATTAGGATTTCTTAGCAATATTTAGGCATCTTTAAAGACATTATTAGGGTTTTATCTTTCATCTAATTAATCAAACTTTTGATTTTGTCGTTCTTCATCTCATTGATTCGAGATCTTTCCCTCATGGATTTGAGGAAGCTCCATTGAGGATTTCAGAGAATTCCGTGGATTCAGAGTAATTAGCCCTTGAGGAAGATGATGATCGACCTCATCATGTCCCTCCCTTTTTGTCAAGTGGTATATACTAGAGCGAGGACTCCCCTTGAGTTGATGGCAACTAACGAAGGTATGGACAAGAATCTTGTAGATGGTGATCCAGGGATTCTTTTTCTTGTGGAGAGAATATAAGCTCTCCATCGAGAAACTTTATAGACAACCCTCGACCGACTAGCGGATGCACTAATTCCACCTCGAGCCTAAGGCAACATTTAGCTTCTAGTGATCGCTGTACAACACAACCCAGTTGTTTGTAAAGAGCTTCCGGTGGTGAAAAAAGGGCTACACTAGATGATTCGAGCTACAGCGACGAGGAGGTCGTCGGTGCCAGTGCCCGATAACTTGTCCATAAAAACAATTGGATAGACCGTGTAGAGTCAGATTACAGAGGTAAGGCTGATCTTTCAAGCTTTAATAGCCTGTTGCGTATAGAAGAGTTTCTCGACCAGTTGGCGAAAGTAGAGTGTTACTTGGATTACACGGATGTGCTAGAAGAAAAAAGGGTGAAGTTGGTCGCCTACAAGTTCATGGCTGATGCTTCAGCATGGTAGGAACAATTACAACTTTCCCACACTCGATAGAATAAGGCGCCCATCTGATCATGGCCACGGATGAGACACCACCTTCGAGCATGATTTCTCCCAAATGATTATGAATAGGTATTGTTCCATCAATACCAAAATTGCCCGGCAAGGGAATCGTCCCTTAGCAGAATACACTAGGGAGTTCCAGGAGTTGGCATCATGGAACAACTTGATAAAAAACTAAATCGCGGAAAGTGGCGCAGTTCATTAGCGGTTTATGGATAACAATTTAGGATCGGGTTCAAATGCATCCATTCTAAACCATAGACGAAGTGGTCTAATTGGTTAGTAGTGCAGGAGACAGCTTGCAAGAGCCATTACTAGGACTTACCCTGCAACACAGGACCCCCACAGTGTTCACAACCCCAAGTGTAGGGTCGTGATGTAGTAATAATTCAGTTGAGACCAAGATCGTTCCTTAGGGATGTAAATGTAAAGTATTCTTCTAAAATAATTTAGACTTAGAATTAGATTAAGAAGTAGAACTAAAATTCGAATTGTTATAGAAGTGATTGTAGAAACAAAATTTAAAAAGGTATAATCAATAAAATAAAAACACTAGAGTATCAATGATCCACTTATAACCATTCTCACTGCGTAATTTACTTAGATTCAACTTATAACTCAACTGGAATCGAAGTCCTATCCTATCCAACAGATATTAGAGTAGTTAATTCATAATTCAGAAATCCTACAAAGATTAGAACTTTGATTGAACAAATTTCCACATAAAGAACCAATGTATTGATCGCAGAGAATCCAAACCAATGAATTATACAGATCAATTCTTGCAAAACAGGTAACCAAACTAATCTTAGCCTTCCTAAGACCTGAAACTAGAATTTTATTCAAACTTAAAATCAATCAAATTCCAATATTAAAACAAAAATTTGAATATTAAGCAAATTAAATAATAAAAAATGAATTATAAGCTTCCCATCTTAGCCCTAGCTAAGAGGATTAGTTCATCTCAAACATCCTTGAACTAAAACTCCGTGTAAAAAAATAAATAAATAAATAAATAAATAAATCTAAATTAGAAGAAAAGAGAGAAATTCGAAGTAGAACTCCCCCACCGTCGAAAATCCATGATCCTTCACGTCTTAGATGCCTTTAGAAGCCCGAGAGAAACCTCTTTATATAGAAAATTTGGCCGCCGAATTAAGATTTTGCGTAAGTTTTTTCCACTACCATCAGCTGTCGGCCAGTTAAAGTTGGGCATCAACCGGGCCACAAGTCAGTTATTTGGCCAACAACTGAAATTTGAAATCCTCGAACATGATTAACCAGTCGATAGATCAGTCGACTGGTCGATAATGCCAAAATTTGTCTAGGAAGTCCAACCTTGAAATATGATTTTTATCCTTTAATTTGGTCGGTCGACAGCTTTTATCGGCTAGCCGATTTGGGACGTCAGTCGGTCAATAGATCAGTCGATTGATCAATTTTGTCCGTTTCTTTGAGATTTCTTTTGTAATCTTTCTTTCTTCATTTTTCTTCTTTCTTTTGCATTTTGGCTGGATTTTTGTTTGACTTCAAAGTGCCTTTAATTGGATGCATTAATCTCCATCCTCTCCATCCTCTTTCAATTCTCTATAGTAATTGAAACATACTTAAGTTAGTTAATTAATTACTTTATTTCATATAACTATAGCATGGAAATGGGGATAAATATACACAATTCTCACTACAAGAAAAGTGACCTAGAGCGGCGGATTTTTCCGCCGCTATATAATGAATATCTATTGCTATAACCCATATCGACGGATTAGTGGCGAATCATGTTTCCATTGGCGTTGCTGCTGTTGATATAGACATTACGGTAGATAAACTATCTACCACTAAAAATTATATCGGCGAAAAAATTTGCTACTATATAGTAGCTACGGACAGCGGATGATAATTTATTGTAGCGAAACTATCCACCGTTGATTGGATATTTCAGCAGTGGAAAGTTCTGCTGCTGATTAGTGACAGATATATCCTTTGTTGTATACTAAGATTGAAAATGACAATTAACGATGGATATATCCGTCGTAGTATATAAAATTTTAGCAGCGAATATATCCGTCGCAATATATTATTATTAAAAACGTCAATAAGATAATTAGTGGTGGATATGATTCGCCGTTGTATATCTTTAAGTGGCGAATAAATATGCCGGCATAAAGTTTGGCTCTAAAAAAAAATTTGCAGTAGCTGCCATACTGGATAGGGCAGCTGCTGTAATTTTAGTTAAAATAGTAATTATATTTTTCATTAAAATAATCATATCATCTTTTATATTTACATTTACATTTGTTTACATTGAGCATCAGTTGTAATTTTTTTTTATTTAAACTAAATTCCTCATTCGCTTCCAGTTGCTTCATGCCTTCGCTTCTAGCTGTTGCGCACAAGTCC
Source organism: Liriodendron chinense (assembly GCA_003013855.2). Classification (NCBI taxonomy): domain Eukaryota; kingdom Viridiplantae; phylum Streptophyta; class Magnoliopsida; order Magnoliales; family Magnoliaceae; genus Liriodendron; species Liriodendron chinense. The sequence goes on along the minus strand of PVNU02002194.1, from coordinate 1,832,587 downwards.
TCTTGCAGCTATTGCGCACAAGCTCGCAATGTTGCAGTTTTCAAGAATAGAGAGTTTCACTATAAAGAAAAAAAGAATTTAGTGTATCAGTTAATATACTTCATTCCATTTATTTTAGGAGAAAAGAAAACTTAGCCACTTTAAAATCTTCAACCTAGGAAGAAGTACTTCTTCTTCTTCTTCTTTATTTTGATGTTCTTTCTGAACCATCCTCCTTCCATCCATATAGATCTATATTCATATGAGAGGTTCAGTTTCCATGAAAGAACTGAAGAAGCTAGTCTACTAGATCTTCGCAAATAAATATCGACCCATATGGATGCCGAATTGTTTTCCAACACCACCCATTCTAAATGATTTCTGAAAAAGAAAAAAAATTGTTATCGTCATTTTTTATAGAGGCAATAGGAACTCAAGACTTTTGAGTGTAAATTTGAAGATTTCTATACCTAATGAATCTGACCGGAATATAAAGTAGGAGCTAAAGACATTGAACGAAGATTCTTGTACGTATTGAAACTGACTGGAACACGCAACTCATACATGATATGCGTCAATTAGTAGTATTGTAGTTTTGATACAACATTTAAAAAAGTTCAATGAATGAAAAAATGAATTAGATGTCATCCAAATATCAACCAAATTTAAAAAATTGCGCGCTCTAAAGGTAAACGAGAATACAAAGATGTATAATCAAATCATCCGATTTTTTTTTGAAGTAAGATCTTCATGTGATAAAAATGCAAAATCATCCAATCAACATAAAAATCCATAATAGGACAACAATATAAAAAAATAATCGATAACCAACTCATCAAGTGAAATTTACTAATAAAGGCAAAATCAATTATCAAACATGAAAAACTATGATAGTCCAGAAAATCAAGTAGATCCAAAAACCCATGTAAGCTTTGGATCTCATCCATTTAACCATAAAACTAAACGACAATCAATCCAACTATAGAATGAAATATAATCAATTCAATCATAGAACGAAACACCAATCCACTCATCGAACCATCAACCATAAAACAACCATATCCCATTTCAATACGGTATCATCTTCTTTCCACATTATTGTTTATATTGACATTGACATTGACCCCATCATTGGTTGCAATCGACAAAGAATGCAGTCATTGTTCCAAATCTCTTCTCATTCGAAGTAAATTCATTTCTCTTTTAACAACTTCCACCTCTTTTTTCTCAAGTTCTTTCTTTAACATTTCATTCTCCTTCGCTTCGAGTTACCTCTTTAATTCTTCAACTTCTTACATCCTCATATCCAGATTGTTCTCATCACACCAACAAAAGAAGTCACACCCCTACATTCATTTAGTAGTATTTTTGTCCATTACAAGTAAAAATAAAATAAACTTCAAATATACATATCTAACTTTTCAAAGTCAATCAACCTTACCCACAAAGGACATTTGTAAAATTGTCGCCCTGGATTGGTAGAAGTTTTTTTTTTTTTTTTTTTTATGTGAACATCATATATACTGTCCGATTGCAAGCACAACGTATTGACCAAAATTTATGAATCTTCTTATTATCCATGGTTTGCTACAAAATCATATAAGTATAAGAAAACCAATTAAAAAAGAGGAAAATTAATAAAATTATATAAAGTAATAAGAAATTTGACCATCACATGTTTATAAGTATCATAACATCAAAAAATATTTACAATCAAACCTATTATTGTAACATGGAAAGGAAATAAAGTTTTTTAATCAAACCTATAAAGTTAATCAAACCTATAAGGTTTTTTTACCGGACTCTCTGCACCGAATAAGAGAGTTGCTTACATACTTATCATCGTGATAAATTTTGACCATTGTAGTTCATCGTCACACATATAACTTGAATTACAATTAATTTATTTTTCTTCATATTTAGATGATTGAGTATAAGAATAAAAAATAAGTAGCCTGCAAGAGTTTCATGAGGAAATGTACATCTTTATGTACAACACAATTAATGAATTTCTAATTGCATAATGGAATTGGTCTGTTTGCGTGGTAAACTGACCAAAGGAAGTGAGTTAAGTCACTAATAGAAGACCTCTACCATACAGTAAGGAAGTGAGTTAATGAATTGAGGCGTTCACGAAATATGTACATTTTCTAATGGAACTCCTCCATGTTACTTATTTATTCATCATCTTCTCATTCATCCAACTAAAAAGATAAAAAGAATCAAATCCATTAATTCAAGTTAATTATATAACGATGAATTAAAATAATCTAAACTTATATATCACCGTGATAAGATGGGGTCATTATAGTTTGTTAACAAAAAAAGGAAAGAGAAATATATTTAAGGTTGGAGATGCATGGACCTCAATTTGAAGGAGCTCCGCTACCATCAGGTCTCTGAGGAGTGTCTGCAGGTGTAGCCTATAAAACAGTGCTACTTTGATTAATTAAATATTAATAAGAAATATAAGCAGTACAATTCTCAATATAAAAGAATTATGAAATAAGAAGTACCTATCCGGTGGGCAATTCTTCTTTGCCTCATTAGGATCACCTTTACAAGGCACATAATATTTGACTTTCAAAGTGGACTTGTGATCCTTCCATTTTTTTTTTTTTTATTGAAATTCTGTAAAACCCAATCTTTCAGGGTAGGATCAACATTGAACTTCTCTTACGACACATTTAGGAAGGATGTGAAGTAAATATTTTTATTGTTTAATAAAACCTAACTAATTATCAAAATACATGTACTAACTATCAAACTCTCTCTTTCTTTGAATAAGGAACCACTCTCCAGTCCTTATACTTGAGAGAGAAAAATTGTGGTTTTCTGATCACGATACCCAGGAACTGTCCAATTGTCCCTCCTTCACCGCTGATCGGTTGGGCCTCATCGTTTAAGGAAACAGATGTTTTCGGAGCATATACATGCACCCTCTAGATGCCCTCAAGACGTGTGGGGCCTCGCACACGTCTCTAATTCGAATCAAAGGGCCTTATAAAAATGCCAGGAATAATATACCAACTATTATATGAAGTTAATTATATATTACGTTAAATAAAATTCGATACTTCTTACCCAAAGTAGAAGCACCCTCCGTCTGATTTAAAGCTGGTGAAGCTATTCACCGTCGAGAATCTGTTGTAATGAAGGTAGCAAATAATACAAATATTTGTAGTAAGGGCTAGCAACTGCAACCTATGTAATGTTATAGAGGAGCCTATGCAATATTAGAAAATGTTCTTAAAAAGAGTCTTTAAGCCATATTTTAATAAACCATTAAAATGAAAGAAATAACTACATACAACGTTCAAGAGTGTGGTAAGCACTAAAACATACAATAAATATATATTTTATCATAAAAAGCCAATGTCACTGTCAGTACTACTAATATCTAACTCATTTATGACATCCTCCCTAATCTCATCTGTAGGAATCAAATGTACATTTAGAGTTGTTCCAGGCATATCTAACTATCCTAAGTTAGGTTGTTGCCAACAAAATTTAATGTATCCACCAAAATTCATTCATCAGAGGGTGAGCTTTGAAGGGTCCACATTTCATGTGGACCATCCACCATACAAGGCCCACCTTCCTTGTGGGCTCTCCATTATGCAGGGCCCACATTGGATGTTGGTCATCCATCTTGTGGGCCCACCTTTAGTATGAACCATCCATCATGCAAGTCCCAACTTCGAAGTGGGTCATCCATCAAGCGGGGCCCACGTTAGATGCGAGCCATTCATCATTAAGGGCAACCTTTGATGTGAGCAGTACCAATCTATGGCTTGCCTTGATATGGGTCATCTATCATGTTGGGCTGTTATTGTCCATCATATGGACCTACCTTTAATATCCATTGCCCATCATATGAAGCACACCTTTGATGTGGAATGTCCATCATGTGGGCCCCACCTTAGATGTGGGTCATTCATTATTGACACTTTTGATGTGGACTATCCATTACATGGGGCCCACCTTGATGTGGGTCATCCACCATGTGGAGCCCACTATCAAAATAAATTATCCGTCATGTGGGGCCCACCTTCAATGTCCATCACCCATCATGTGGAACCCACCTTTGATGTGGACCGTCCATCTTGTGGGCACCACCAATGTGGGTCGTCCATCATCATGTAGGGCCCGCCATAGATGTGGGTCATTCAGCGGGTTTCCCCTTAGATGTGGACCATCAATTATGTGGAGACCACAATCCAATATTTGGGCTCACCTTGATGTAGGTCATCCATAATGTGGGGTCCACCTTTGATATGGACCGCCTCACCTTTGATGTGGACTGCCCATATGTCATATGAGGCCTCCTTTGATATGGACCATCCATCACATGGAGAGAGAGAGAGAGAGAGAGAGAGAGAGAGAGAGAGAGAGCACAAAAGTTACTTTTATGGCCTGTTTAGCACCATGGATTTGAGGAGAAGTGAGAAGAAACCACTTTCTTTATTTTGTTTGGCATGACCATGGATTTGATGAGAAGTGGATTTAAGAGAAAACCAAGAGAATTCAAAAAGGCACTTTTAGCTCGTTTTCAAATCCTCTAAAAAAAGGTGGCATTTAAGGAGAAATCCTCCCCAATGTGGGACCCAATGTAATGTGTAACTTTGGGAACCAACGTGATGTATATTTTCTAACCAACTTGTTGATAAGGTCACAAAGGCCTCAATGAAGGGACCACACAAATATCAGTTTAATCCAAAACTTTGTGCATCACATAAAAGGTCTCACTCTCCATTTTTCTTGTTTTATGATCCACTTAAAGATTTCGATATGCTTTTTTTTTTGGATCCTGGCATAAAATGATCTGTAAAAATGGATGGACAGCATGGATTTAAAAATTGAGGCTGATACGGTGGGTATACAATGGGATTAAAATCTACACGATCCATTCCCTCATGTCTGATTTCTCTCCAAATCTTGGTTGCTAAACAGAAAATTTAGAATTGATAAGAATTGGAATTGATGAGAATTTATATCATGGAATCTTCTTCTCATCACATCCTCTCAAATCAATGGTGCCAAACAAGCCCTTAGAGTGGTGCCCACCAAACTAAGTTAAGAAAGTTACTTGTTGGGTGGTATCCAAACAGGCCATAATATTGATGGATCCTTGATTGCAAAAAATGATTCATTATATCAATGGAATTAATAAAAAAAATGTAAAAACAATAAAATAACTAAATTTTTTTAAAAAGACAAAAATATTAGCAAATATAAAATTCAAAAATTGTAACACCATGAACTCAATATTATTGTTTTAAAAATAAATTAATAACTGAAAAGCAAAGAAATAATCCGAAAAGTAATTGAATGGAAAACGATTCCTATGGTCCCTTCTTATTCTTCTTTTCATTTTCTTTTCATCTTTTAAAAAGCACATAATTAAATAATAAAAAAATTGGTAGACCAAAAAAAAAAAAAAAAAGCTAAAGAGAAAATCAGAAAATTCTCTTCTTTTTTCTTCCTTTTTCTAAATAAATGAAAGATAATAAAAATAATAATTGACAAAAATAATAAAAAAAAATTGGACAATCCGTCTTTCCTCGAAAAATAAGATAATCTGATAATTAATTGACAAAAATTAGACAAAAGAAAACCATAATATCAGTTTTCCTTCTTTTTTGTAAAGAAATAATAAGCCAAGAAAGAAACTAAAAAAGATGACAAAAAATTACCTCCTTTATTCCTTTCCTCTTTATCTCTATTCTCTCCGTCTCCTTTAATAAAAACGTCATGGATGTGGGGATGGAGGATTGAAATTGATAAAACTGACGAGATGAAATGAATGAGCAGGAAAAGTGTTGAGTGTGGAGCCAAGTCACATTGAGCATGGTCGGGCACCCGGACGGTCTGTGGACCGGGCGCCCGATATTCATGCGTTAAAGACATCAGCCACTGGACTGTTTTGTGAATGGTCGGGCGCCGGTGGTCAAAGTGACCGGGCCCCCTATAATAGTCGGATTTAAGCTGTTTCACGCTGGACGTGTTTTGTAATGGGCGGGCGCCCGACCCAGTTATGGCCGAGTGCCCGATCGGCCGCAGGCTTAAGTGCTGAGGTTTCCTATTTTGTGTTCTAATTTCAGAGTTTGCTATATAAAGGGGTGTAAACCGAGATTAGGGTTTCTATATGTCCAAGGTGAGAAAGAGGCGAGAGAATTAGCAAAAGGGTCATCTCTGTGTATGGGAGCATAGGAGAAGGTAAGTGTATTGCTTGTAATTTCAGTTCTTCTTCATAGTGAAGTTTGCACCCATGGTTTTTTACCCTTGTTGGGGTTTTTCCACATAAATTTTGTCTTGTGGATTGTTGGTTTATGTGAATTCTACTTCTAGTTATTATATCTTCCTGTTATCGTTTGTGGGTGAGACCGGAGATTGGATCTCGGTTCACCGGCGTTGTTGGCGTGCTGCGCAACAACTGGTATCGAGCTATTAGTTTAGTTCAAGTGGGAGTGATAACGAAAGAAGGGAAAACTAGAATTGAGAAGTTTAATGGTTCAAACTTTGCCTTCTGAAAGATGCAGATGGAGAATTATCTATATTAGAAGGACCTCTACATTCCTCTAGGAGAAAAAGAGAAGAAACCAGAGAAGATGACAGATGATGAATGGGCTTTAGTGGATCGGAAGGCTTTAGGAACGATCCGACTCTCTTTGTGTAAGAGCATTGCCTTCAATATATCCAAAGTAAATACCACAAAAGAATTAATACAGCTTTGGCTACAACGTATGAGAAACCCTCATTAGGTTAATTTTCTGTCTTTAGGTGTTCAAGAGAGGTTGGACAATATCTGAGCCAATCAAGGCGTTTAAAAGCCTAAAGAGAGCAAGATCAACCATCGGGGCAACCCTGAAGAAAATCAGACCATAAAGATCAAAGGATGGATCATGCTCTATAGTGGACCACATCACAACCGCTCATTTGAAAATCTAAGTTTTGCATGATGGTCGTGATTAGGCAATCACTCAAGATTGGACAGTCAAGATTGGATGACCATATATGGGACCAATGGTGCATCAAACGACAAGTAGAGATGTCGTCGGTCCTGCTCATGTGCCATCTCGCCCGTGCGTGACCACTGGTCTCACACATCTAAGTGTGGACCTCACCTCCATCAGTCGTTGAAACAACATCAAGGATGGACGTCCTCCAGCGACCAACGAAGACCTGTCCAAAACCCTTCACACGTGCCAGCAACTGTGATGGACCCCACTCTTCATCTAACTTCCAGCTTCATCTCAGCCGTCCAGTAAAGGTGGACGACCTCCAGTCACCACACGTGCAAAGCATCCAACTTTCAGTTGCACGTACAGCCTTCCTTCATCCAATCTCCATCATCCGGTCACAGACCGTCCATTCTAGCAGCACCCACACACGTGCAGCAACCGTCCATCAGGTGGACCACCTTCAACAGATGGACGTTCTCCATCTGATCATCATCCATCAACCATCCATGCCACACGTGCCAAGCATGGTGGATTGACCATCAAGTGGACCGCTCAATGGACCCCAACAATCAGCCGTCCACCCTCACCACCAGCTGATCATCTCAGCAGTCCAAGCTGCCTTACCATCAGCTCCACCTGCTGGACACGGCCATCATCAGCATCGTCCATCAATGATCAGCCATCAATCCAGCCCATCTAACGTCAGTAAGGTGGATCCCATTTGCATCAAATGGACAGCACCTGTTCCTGCTGCATCTCAGCAGTCCAGCTCAGCACATGTGCTGATCATGGACCCCATCTCCAAATCTCCAGCAGCTCCAATTGCATAAGCCATCACAGCAGCCGTCCATCACAGAAAGCAGTAGTGCTGCATCCAACCTTCTATTCAAGCATAATTCCAAATGTGCTGACCTTACAATGTCCATTTGCACAAGGAGCAGCTGCAACATTAACCGTCCATTTCTATAGCTGGTGGACGATCATCCAGTAGAGTGGCTCCAGCCCACATGTGCATCAGCACCCAGCAGAGGCAGCGTCCATCAATGTGGAGCCCACGCCCATGCACAACGTCTAGCAGATCCACCACCGTCCAAACCATCATCCAGCAAGGTGGGCTGCACCATCAATGCCAACAATGGAGAAACCTCCTATCTCCCAAACAAGCAAGAGAGGAGCTCTCTCTCTCTCTCTATCTCTCTCTCTCTAGCTCTCTTCCCAACACATGTGTAAGGCTTAGAATGCCACCTCATCATCCAAGCCTCACTCCATTCCCAAGCCAAAAAAAAAATCTGCTTTGGGTTTGAAGTGCCACCTAGGCTTGGAGTACTTTTCTTGCCACATGTCCATCCAAGCCTAACTCCAAGCCCGAATCTAAAAGAAAAGTTTGCTTTGGGCACTCCAAGCCTAACTCCATTCCCGAACCTAAATAAAAATCTGCTTTGGGTTTGGAGTGCCACCTAGGCTTGGGAGCCTCTCAAAAGTCTATAAAAGGAGGCAATCCCTTCTCATTCTCATCATCCCACTCCTCAAATCCAATTCTCTACAACTCCTCTCTTCTCTTCTTTAGTTTTCTTTCTTTCTTTTGTAGTGTACAGTAGTTTTCTCTTTTGTAAAGAATTTAGCCTTCCATTGTAGCATGGTTGGCTAAACCTCTAACTAAGGCTAGGGGTGAAGCCTTTGAAGAAATTTGCAAGCTTTGGTTCTTTTGGTTCAACATTGTGTGGTGTAAATGTTGGAGTTCTCTTTGGTTGATTGGTTCGGTTATCCACCTCGGCAGACGTTATTGTTGTGTAAGCCCCTTGATCCATCGTCGACTCCGGGCATGTTGGATGCTTGGGATCCCTTGCACACCAATTAGCTAGTTCATGATCGATAAAGTCCCTTGATTCATCGTCGACTCTGGGCACGTTGGATGCTTTGGATTCCCTACGGTCATCAAGTTAGTGTAGGTAAAGTCATCGATCTGTAAAATCCCTTGATCCATTGTAGACTCCGGGCACATTGGATGCTTTGGATTCCCTGCGATCGATAGACGAGATCTTAACGGTTGGATCGGTCAATCAAAGCCTCCTATCTTGTAAGTATGCATTTGATCGTATGGATTGTGATCTTATCGGTTGACTTCCTAGCGAAGTTGTTGATCTGTACAATTCCTTGATCCATTGTCGACTCCGGACACAGTGGATGCTTGGAATTCCCTGCGATCAAATAACGAGTGCTTCATGGTCAAATCAATCGGTTCAGATCACCATCTTTTATGAATATGCAGTGGTTTAACTTTTCATCTTACGGTTGGAATGAATCTTTATTTGATTCCAGTCGAGTTATAGTTGGACCAATGAATCAAATCTTGTGAATGAATCAAAGGTGGATCCCTGATGCCTTAGTGTTCGCTCGCCTCAAGTGTAAGGCTGCGATGTAGTAATAAATCTTGGTAAGACCGAGGTCGATCCACAGGGAAATAGAAACAATTTTCAAACTACTCTAGCAACTCAATTTTGCAAGGAAATCAGATTTAATTGGGTAATTAACTAAAACAGTAACTTAATGGAAATTCAGTGATTTAAAGTACTAAGGCATTCAAGGATCCACTTGTAGCAATCCCATGTCAATTCAGTCAATCCAAGTAGAGAACACAACTAGATTTGAAGTCCTATCTCTCATCTAGTTGGAAAATAAAGCATTCACACACATTCAATCCAAATCAAGTTGAACTTCCAAGTTCTAGTCTCATTCAATCAATGTAGAATTCAAAACCATAGCCTTCGGAGTAACAGCCATGCCTATGGACTATGGCCTGCTCAAGGATTACTATAATTCGAATCTAAACAACATCACATGATAATCTCAGAGAATTGCAAGGAATTCATGTCCGGAGCACATGAACTCTCATAAAACATCTCAAACTACCACTTTAAGAACTAGAATATGAAAAATCCAAACTTGAATTGAAAATTACTTGAATTAACTTGAATTAAACATGAAATTAGCTACAAGCTTCACCTCTCAGCCTTAGCTGAGAGATTCTAGCCTGAGCATTGTCATACTACAACTAGAACTCATAATAAAAGCATAAAAACTAGAAAAATCGGAAATTGGAGAGTTGCAGACGCTCCACGACAGCTTCCTCTCTCTAGAACCACGTTCCTGAGCTTCTACGATGACCTAGGAAGAGCCCCTAGGTGTCCTTTTATAGTAGGAAAGCTCCCTTGCGTCGGAAACATCCAGAATCCGCGTAAAGTTACGCAGTGCGCAACAAAATTCGGAACCGAATTTAGAAACTCCTGATTTTTCTGCGCAGCCGATCGGTCGGACGACCAGGTCAGGCTTATCTCAGAGTTAGTCCAGCGTGCATGGCTGATCGGTCAAGACCGGTCGGTCCTTCTCCCATTTGTCCAGCGTACATGGCCGACCGGTCAAGACCGGTCGGTTCTTCTTCCATTTGTCCAGAGATGTGGCCGACCGGTTGGACGACCGGTCGGACTTGTTTTTCTTCTTCTTTTTCTTTGTTTCTTCATTCTCTTTCCTTCCTCTTTCTTCTTCCTTCTTTGGTCCATCTTGGACCTTCTTTTAAAGGTTCTAAACGGCCCCTTTTCGGTCTCCATTTGAGTGAAGTCCGCTCTCATCCCTACAATCACAAAACATGCATTAGATGGGCCTTTTAATCATGAAAATCATGCATACCATGTCATGTACTGGGCAATGCAAGTATAAATTGGAGGTTCAACACACCCCCCAACCAGCTTTTTGCTAGTCCCGAGCAAAACATGCGTGAAACAATTTCAAACCTCCAAACCCAACTCTCCTTCAGAAACCATGATTCTATCCATTCCAAGATGTACGCGTATAAAATTTGGAGAAACTAGGCGATGGAAATTGCAAACTTAAACTCTCAAAGCATAAGAAGTGTCTACATGAAATTCCCGCTGATTGATTGATAAATAGAAGGACTCGAACAACTTCAACCCAGTGTGCATAGTGAAAGTTCATCTCATAAGTCTCTGGGATTACCTTCTTCATAGATTAAGTAAACCAAGGATTTTAAGGTGCACAGAGCAACAACAAGCCTATGACAGGAATTTGCCTTACCGTCCTTCTGATGGTTTTCACACTACGTCCTATTTCCGGCTTTGGTTACGGTTCGACCATCCCCGGTTGGTAATAGGTGCCCTTTTCGGAAATTTTCACCATTTTTCCTTCACTCCCGATTTCGTCATTTCTTTTCCTTTTTCTTTTGATTTAGATAGGATTTTTTTTAAAAAATCCATATCTTTCATTATTTTCCCATGGACAATGATGGACAAAATACCCCGGCTTGGCTGCTCAACACCTTTAAATCAAAGTCTAGCTAATCCACAAATCACATAAACCTGTCAACTCATGAAAATCGTATAATGTGAACTTGGTGTAAAGGTGTTCAAATTTTCTATCAATCACAACAATAGGGGAACTAACATATAAAATCATTATGTTGGGAGAAATTCAAGACTACAACATCACACACTTCGTATCTCCTCCTCTTATACGCATATCACCTCGAATGCATGGAAATACGATTTTCTAAAAGAGTTTTGAAATTTTAGAAAATTCGAAAAAATTTGCGCATATGAAGCTCGAAATGTTGCAAACTGTTAGATGAGGATCTCATCTCACCCCCCAACCAAATCTTGCATTGTCCTCAATGTAAAAGATATGAAGTGAGCATGAACATGAGAGCAATGGTAAAATATGAGAGAGTGAGAACAAAAGTACCTGAGAGAACGATCATGGAAGTATGCAACCCAACAACTAAAACCTACTAAAACAGTAAAACTGAATAAAACTAAACCTACCTATGCTATACCTCCATCAGACTAGGAGATCAATCATCCTGATAGACGGGATCATTCAGAGTGATGGACATGTCCTTTGAATCAAATTTCTCAACAAATGATTTAAGGCGTTGTCCATTAACTTTAAAACAGTTACCATTCGCTGCATTCTCAATCTCAACAGCCCCATGAGGAAAAAAAGTTTTGATAATATATGGGCCGGTCCATCGAGATCGTAATTTTTTCGGAAAAAGATGAAGTCGGGCATTGTACAAGAGCACTTTCTGTCCTTCATGGAGAGATTTTCTTAAGATGTGCTTGTCATGAAAGGCCTTCATCTTACTCTTGTAAATTTTTGAATTCTCATACGCATCATTCCGGATCTCATCAAGTTCATTTAATTGAAGTTTGCGAAGCGAGCTAGCCTTGTCAATGTAAAAATTTAAAGCCTGAATTGCCCAATAGGCTTTGTGTTCTATCTCCACAGGCAAGTGGCAAGCTTTCCCATAGACAAGTTTATAAGGGGACATTCCAATGGGTGTCTTGTAGGCGGTACGGTGAACCCAAAGTGCATCATCTAATCTTAGGGACCAATCCTTGCGATCCGGTCTCACCGTCTTTTCCAAAATCTGCTTGATTTCCCTATTGGAGATTTCAGCTTGCCCACTTGTTTGTGGGTGGTATGGGGTACTCACTTTATGCCTAATATCATATTTCTTCATCAAAGCTTCAAAAGGTCTACTGCAAAAGTGAGAACCACCATCACTAATAATGGCCGAGGTGTCCCAAATCTAGAAAGTATGTTTTCTTTGAGGAACTTGAGAACCGTACGATGATCGTTGGTTCTACATGGGATAGCCTCTATCCATTTAGACACATAGTCTACGGCAAGCAAAATATAGACATGTCCAAAAGATGAGGGAAATGGTCCCATGAAATCGATGCCCCAACAGTCAAAGACTTCAAGATGTTGAATTGGGGTGAGAGGCATCATATTTCGACGGGATAATCCTCCTAACTTTTGGCAACGCTCGCAAGCTTTGTAGAACTCATGGGTGTCCTTAAATAGCGTGGGCCAATAAAAACCACACTGCAGAATTTTTGCAGTTGTTTTCTTGGCTAAAAAATGACCCCCACATGCTTGATCATGACAAAAGGAGATGACAGAATTATGTTCATCATCAGGGACACATCTCCTTATAATTTGGTCTGGGCAATATTTAAATAATAGAGGTTCATCCCAGAAAAATCTGCGCACTTCCCTTAGAAATTTATGTTTGTCCTGCGCAGTCCAATGAATCGGCATCGCACCTGTGGAAAGATAATTGGCTATATTAGCATACCATGGTGGATGCATAGCAACAAAGAGTTGCTCATCAGGGAAAGAGTCCTTAATAGGTGACTCGTCAATGAAATTAGGTAGGACTAGGCGGGATAGATGATCCGCCACCACATTTTTTACCCCCTTCTTGTCTTTGATCTCCAAATTAAATTCTTGAAGGAGTATGATCCATCTAAGCAAATGGGGCTTAGCATCCTTCTTTGAAAGAAGGTGTTTCAGCGCCGCATGATCCGTGTAAACAATAACTTTGGATCCTATCAAGTAAGGCCTGAATTTGTCCAAGGCAAAAATGACAGCTAAGAGCTCTTTCTCCGTAGTCGAATAATTAACTTGGGCGGGATTCAAGGTCCTACTTGCGTAGTTAATAACATGGGGCTTCTTATCTTTCTTTTGGCCTAACACCCCCCAATAGCAAAATCGTTCGCATCGCACATCAACTCAAAAGGAATGGACCAATCTGGTGGTTGCATGATAGGAGCGGTTGTCAACATGTCTTTTAGCTTTGAAAAGCTAATTGACATTCTGCACTCCACTCAAATTGGTTCTCCTTTTGTAGAAGGTTACATAAACGCCTTGAGATATGACTAAAATCCTTTATAAATCTTCTATAGAAACCGGCGTGTCAAAGGAAGGACAGCACATCGCGTATGCTTTTGGGTGGTGGTAGATTGGAAATTATGTCAATTTTTGCCCGGTCTACCTCTATTCCATTGGATGAGATGATATGTCCAAGGACTATTCCTCTTTGTACCATGAAATAACACTTTTCCCAATTTAAGACGAGTTTCTTCTCCTCACACCTCATCAAGACCAACTCCAAGTGCTTAAGACACTCATCAAACGTACAACCAAAAACAGAAAAGTCGTCCATGAATACCTCAAGAAACTCACCCACCATGTCCGAGAAAATACTCAACATGCATCGTTGGAATGTGGCGGGTGCATTACATAACCCGAATGGCATTCTTCGGTAAGCGACGATGCCGAACGGGCATGTAAATGTGGTTTTCTCTTGGTCCTTCGGAACTATCTCAATTTGGTTGTATCCGGAATAGCCATCTAGGAAGCAATATTAGGAATGGCCTGCTAACCTCTCCAAAATTTGATCCATATTTGGGAGAGGGAAGTGGTCTTTCCTAGTAACCTTGTTGAGCTTCCTATAGTCAATGCACATATGCCAACCGGTGGTCACCCTAGTCGGTATAAGCTCATTGTTGGCATTTTCTATTATGGTAATACCGAATTTCTTGGGGACAACTTGGGTAGGACTCACCCATTGGCTATCTGAGATGGGGTAGATGATACCCACATCTAATAGCTTTAAACCTCAGCTTTGACAACTTCCATCATGTTTGGATTTAGCCGTCTTTGAAGTTGTCTAGTCGTTTTTGCATTTTCTTCAAGATGTATACGGTGAGTACAAACCGAAGGATCTATCCCTTTGAGATCCGCTATTGTCCAACCTATGGCTTCCCTATGTTCTTTGAGTAACTCAATCAACTTGAGCTCTTGGTCTTTCTCTTGGTGAGAGGCAATGACAACTGGGAAAGTTTCCTCTTGACCCAAATATATATATATTTAAGCTCAGATGACAATGGTTTAAGGTCAAGCTTCAGTGGTTTGATATTAGACGGTAGAGGCCTTGATGTGGTTGGTGGCAATTTTTCAAAATGGGGCCTCCACCGGCTGGCACCAACTACCGGTCTTTCTATATTCAATGCTTGCACAATTTCACTATTGATGAGGTCTTCAGAATCCATGGAATGTGCTAAGCATGTCTCCAAACTTTCTAGTGGTTCAAGTTGGAGGAGTTCTTCTTCAAAAGTTTCAAGCATGTTTACCTCGAAGAACTCATCATCATCGACATCCCTATGTCTTTTGCCCAAGTGAAACACATTCACCTCTAGTGTCATGTTTCCAAAAGATAGTTGCATCACCCCATTCCGGCAATTGATGATTGCGTTTGATGTGGCAAGGAATGGGCGGCCTAATATTACCGGTATTTGGGTGCTAGCATCCAAAACCAGTTATGTGTCCAAGACGATAAAATCTACTGGGTAGTAAAATTTGTCAACTTGGACTAGAACATCCTCAACTATCCCCCTCGGTACACGGATAGATCTATCAGCAAGTTGCAACGTGGTTTTAGTGGGTTTTAATTCACCAAGACCCAATTGCTCATATACCGAGTATGGGATCAAGTTCACACTCGCCCCCAAATCTAACAAGGCACGCTCAATCCGGTAGTCTCCAATGATACATGAGACGGTGGGACTACCGGGATCTTTGAATTTTAGGGGGGTCTTTTGAGTGAGGATGGCACTCACTTGCTCAGTTAAGAAGGCCTTTTACTACACATTATATTTGCGTTTTGTTGTGCATAAGTCTTTTAGTAACTTGGCATAAGAGGGGATTTGTTTGATGGCATCAAGCAAAGGGATATTAATCTTGACTTGTCTAAAAATCTCTAGAATATCATGAGAGTTTGGAAGAGATTTTGGGGCAACCAATCTTGAAGGGAATGGTGCTACGGGCTTGTAAATGCGTTCCGGTTCTTGTGCGGCCAAGTTAGATCCATCCTCATCCTCAGAATTTACCGGATCATTAGGCTCATCGGCCTTCACCGGAATAGATTTGTCAATTTATTTACCACTTCTAAGAGTGGTGATGGATTTGGCTTGCTCCATGTTTTGGTTGGAGGGATTAAGGATGCTTACTTCATGTACTTGCTTTGGATTGGGCTGAGGTTGGGCCGGAAAGGTCCCTTCCCTAGCATTCAAGCATCCCTTAATCTCATCAACCGAGATTTTAAGCTCTTGGAACATTTGCTGATTCGTTTGATTGATTTGCGTTTGCCCTTGTATAAACGCTTTCAAGGTATCCTCCATTGAGAACTGAGGTGGGGCCATATTTTGCATGGGTGGCCCTCTTTGAGAGTTGGGAGGATTGCCTGTAAGAGCATTCTTCCAACTAAAATTTGGGTGGTTCTATCAACTCTCATTATACGTATTACCTACTGGTCCATTGAAAGGCCGTTGATACCCATATGTGGCATTTGCATGTTCATGTAATACCTCTTGAAATGCAGGAATTGTGGGACAATCTTGTGTAGCGTGTAAATCAATGAGGCAAATACCACATATGATTTCAACAGCTTCATTGGACTTTGGAACTCCACTTTTACTAAGTTCCATGGCCTCAACCTTCCTTGTGAGGTTGGCTATCCTTGTATTCACGTCGTCTTCCTCCTTAAGGACATAGATCCCTCCTTTCTCTTGAGTGAGCTTCGAGTTATTGGGTTTATCCGAGGTATCCCAAGATTGGACATTTTCAGCCAACATGTCCAAGTAACTCCAAGCCTCATCTGGATTTTTACTCATAAACTCATCATTGCACATCATCTCCACAAATTAGCGCATATTGGAACTTAATCCATCATTGAAAAAATTTATAATTCGCCAACTCTTATAGCCATGATGTGGGCAAGCAAGTAGGAGATCCTTAAATCTCTCCCAACATTGAAAAAAGATTCACCCTCTTTAGCTGAGAAATTCATTATGGCTCTTCGAAGGGTGTTCGTTTTATGAGCCGGGAAGAACTTTTTCAAGAATTCCCGATTCATCTCAACCCATGACCCAATCGAATGTGGTCTAAGAGAGTGAAGCCAATCTTTGGCTCTTTCTTTCAATGAAAAGGGAAAAAGTTTAAGTCTGATGGTATCTTCGGAAACATTGGCGTAATGCAAGGTAGCCACCACTTCTTCGAATTCTTTCAAGTGTAAGTATGGGCGGTCAGAGTCTAGCCCATGGAACTTTGGTAAGAGTTGAATTATACCCGGTTTTATGTTAAAGTTTCCATTGTTTGCTGGTAGAACCACGCAAGAGGGTGTAATTGCACGGGCGGGTTGTACATAGTCCCGTAGTGATCTCATTGGAGGAACATTATGTACCTCATTCTCTCCTACTTCTTCCTGATTTGCGTTTGTAGTTGTAGTATAGTGGTGAGTATTCCCGCTTGTCACGCGGGTGACCCGGGTTCGATCCCCGGCAACGGCGCCAAAAACTTGTTCGCTCGCCTCAAGTGTAAGGCTGCGATGTAGTAATAAATCTCGGTAAGACCGAGGTCGATCCACAGGGAAATAGAAACAATTTTCAAACTACTCCAGCAACTCAATTTTGCAAGGAAATCAGATTTAATTGGGTAATTAACTAAAAAAGTAACTTAATGGAAATTCAGTGATTTAAAGTACTAAGGCATTCAAGGATCCACTTGTAGCAATCCCATGTCAATTCAGTCAATCCAAGTAGAGAACACAACTAGATTTGAAGTCCTATCTCTCGTTTAGTTGGAAAATAAAGCATTCACACACATTCAATCCAAATCAAGTTGAACTTCCAAGTTCTAGTCCCATTCAATCAATGTAGAATTCAAAACCATAGCCTTCGGAGTTACAGCCATGCCTATGGACTATGGCCTGCTCAAGGATTACTATAATTCAAATCTAAACAACATCACATGATAATCTCAGAGAATTGCAAGGAATTCATGTCCGGAGCACATGAACTCTCATAAAACATCTCAAACTACCACTTTAAGAACTAGAATATGAAAAATCCAAACTTGAATTGAAAATTACTTGAATTAACTTGAATCAAACATGAAATTAGCTACAAGCTTCACCTCTCAACCTTAGCTGAGAGATTCTAACCGAGCATTGTCATACTACAACTAGAACTCATAATAAAAGCATAAAAACTAGAAAAACTGGAAATTGGAGAGTTGCAGACGCTCCACGACAGCTTCCTCTCTCTAGAACCACGTTCCTTAGCTTCTACGATGACCTAGGAAGAGCCCCTAGGTGTCCTTTTATAGTAGGAAAGCTCCCTTGCATCGGAAACATCCAGAATCCGCGTAAAGTTACGCAGTGCGCAGCAAAATTCGGAACCGGATTTAAAAACTCCTGATTTTTCTACGCAGCTGACCGGTCGGACTAGCAAAAGTCTTGAGATGATTTCGATTGATGAAAACAGTCGAGGATAAGATTGATTACAGTATTTTGAAAAATCCTTAGATGATTTTCGCATGTTTTGCTCGAGACTAGCAAAATGCTGTTTGGGGGGTGTGATAAGTACCTAATATTGTATAATTAACCCTGATTGTTAAGAGCAATATCATTATTTTTCTGGTTAATTATCCCTCATTAGGTTAATTTTCTGTCTTCAGGTGTTCAAGAGAGGTTGGACAAGATCTGAGCCAATCAGGGCGTTTAAAAGCCTAAAGAGAGCAAGATCAACCATCGGGGCAACCCTGAAGAAAATCAGACCGTAAAGATCAAAGGATGGATCATGCTCTACAGTGGACCACATCACAACCGCTCATTTGAAAATCTAAGTTGTGCATGATGGTCGTGATTAGGCAATCACTCAAGATTGGACAGTCAAGATTGGATGACCATATATGGGACCAATGGTGCATCAAACGACAAGTAGAGATGTCGTCGGTCCTGCTCATGTGCCATCTCGCCCGTGCGTGACCACTGGTCTCACACATCCAAGTGTGGACCTCACCTCCATCAGTCATTGAAACAACATCAAGGATGGACGTCCTCCAGCAACCAAGGAAGACCTTTCCAAAACCCTTCACACGTGCCAGCAACTGTGATGGACCCCACTCTTCATCTGACGTCCAGCTTCATCTCAGCCGCCCAGTAAAGGTGGACGGCCTCCAGTCACCACACGTGCAAAGCATCCAACTTTCAGTTGCACGTACAGCCTTCCTTCATCTAATCTCCACCGTCCAGCACTTCCATGCAGCAATGAATAGTTTTCTCTATTCCAACATCCAGTCACAGACCGTCCATTCCAGCAGCACCCACACACGTGCAGCAACCGTCCATCAGGTGGACCACCTTCAACAGATGGACGTTCTCCATCTGATCATCATCCATCAACCATCCATGCCACACGTGCCAAGCATGGTGGAGTGACCATCAAGTGGACCGCTCAATGGACCCCAACAATCAGCCGTCCACCCTCACCACCAGCTGATCATCTCAGCAGTCCAAGCTGCCTCACCATCTTCTCCACCTGCTGGACACGGCCATCATCAGCATCGTCCATCAATGATCAGCCATCAATCCAGCCCATCTAACGTCAGCAAGGTGGACCCCATTTGCATCAAATGGCCAGCACCTGTTCCTGCTGCATCTCAGCAGTCCAGCTCAGCACACATGCTGATCATGGACCCCATCTCCAAATCTCCAGCAACTCCAATTGCATAAGCCATCACAACAGTCGTCCATCACAGAAAGCATTAGTGCTGCATCCAACCTTCCATTCAAGCATAATTCCAAATGTGCTGACCTTTCAACGTCCATCTGTACAAGGAGCAGCTGCAACATTAACCGTCCATTTCTATAGCTGGTGGACGATCATCCAGTAGAGTGGCTCCAGCCCACACGTGCATCAGCACCCAGCAGAGGCTGCGTCCATCAATGTGGAGCCCACGCCCATGCACAACGTCCAGCAGATCCACCACCGTCCAAACCATCATCCAGCAAGGTGGGCTGCACCATTAATGCCAACAATGGAGAAACCTCCCATCTCCCAAACAAGCAAGAGAGGAGCTCTCTCTCTCTATCTCTCTCTCTCTCTCTAGCTCTCTTCCCAACACATGTGTAAGGCTTAGAATGCCACCTCATCATCCAAGCCTCACTCCATTCCCAAGCCAAAAAAAAAATCTGCTTTGGGTTTGAAGTGCCACCTAGGCTTGGAGTACTTTTCTTGCCACATGTCCATCCAAGCCTAACTCCAAGCCCGAACCTAAAAGAAAAGTTTGCTTTGGGCACTCCAAGCCTAACTCCATTCCCAAACCTAAATAAAAATCTGCATTGGGTTTGGAGTGCCACCTAGGCTTGAGAGCCTCTCAAAAGTCTATAAAAGGAGGCAATCCCTTCTCATTCTCATCATCCCACTCCTCAAATCCAATTCTCTACAACTCCTCTCTTCTCTTCTTTAGTTTTCTTTCTTTCTTTTGTAGTGTACAGTAGTTTTCTCTTTTGTAGAGAATTTAGTCTTCCATTGTAGCATGGTTGGCTAAACCTCTAGCTAAGGCTGGGGTGAAGCCTTTGAAGAAATTTGCAAGCTTTGGTTCTTTTGGTTCAACATTGTGTGGTGTAAATGTTGGAGTTCTCTTTGGTTGAGTGGTTCGGTTATCCACCTCGGCAGACGCTATTGTTGTATAAGCCCCTTGATCCATCGTCGACTCCGGGCACGTTGGATGCTTGGGATCCCTTGCACACCAATTAGCTAGTTCATGATCGATAAAGTCCCTTGATCTATCGTCGACTCCGGGCACGTTGGATGCTTTGGATTCCCTACGGTCATCGAGCTAGTGCAGGTAAAGTCATCGATCTGTAAAATCCCTTGATCCATTGTAGACTCCAGGCACATTGGATGCTTTAGATTCCTTGCGATCGATAGACGAGATCTTAACGGTTAGATCGGTCAATCAAAGCCTCCTATCTTGTAAGTATGCATTTGATCATATGAATTGTGATCTTATCGGTTAACTTGTTGGCATAGTTGTTGATCTGTACAATTCCTTGATCCATTGTCGACTCCGGGCATAATGGATGCTTGGAATTCCCTGTGATCAACTAACGAGTGCTTCATGGTCAAATCAATCGGTTCAGATCACCATATTTTATGAAATATGCAGTGGTTTAACTGTTTCATCTTCCGATTGGAATGAATCTTTATTTGATTCCAGTCGAGTTATAGTTGGACCAATGAATCAAATCTTGCGAATGAATCAAAGGTGGATCCCTGATGCCTTAGCCCCTTTTTCTATTTTTGTCTTTTACCACACACAACTTGCTCCACTCTTGTGGATTAAACCAGATTTCATCTCTCCCACCTAAACTAATTCCTCTAAGTGTTCTTAACCCCAATTCCTGTGGATTAACCTCGGTCTTACCGAGTATTTTACTACTTCGCTACCTGCACTTGGGTGTGCAATCTTCGAATTGTAGCATTCACTTAAGTCAGAAAGACGGAACGGTCTTGAAGTTGACGGATGTTAGACATGTACTGAGTTTAAGACGGAATTTGATCTCAGTGGGGCAGTTGGCTGATACCGGATATGTGACGACATTCACAAGCGATGCATGGAAGGTCACAAAATGTGCCTTGGTAATATCTCGAGGCAAAAAGGAAGGTACCTTTTATGTGACTTTCGGATCTTACAGTTCACTCGCAGTCGTATCAACTATAGTGAATGGGCAGTTATGGCATCAGAGATTACGACATATGAGTGAGAAAGGGATGAAAGTGCTATTGTCAAAGGGGAGGCTACCAGGGTTGAAGGCAATCAATCTGGAATTCTGCGAGGACTGCGTGTATGGCAAGCAAAAGAGAGTAAGCTTCAAGAAGACAGGACGCGCTCCAAAGACACATCTGTTGGAGCTTGTACACACTGATGTGTGGGGACCGGCACAGGTATCATCTCTTGGTGGTTCACACTATTTTGTTTCTTTCATTGATGATGCTAGTAGAAAACTATGGGTTTATTTCTTAAAGCACAAGTCTGGTGTATTTGATGTATTTAAGAAGTGGAAGGTTATGATAGAAAATGAGACAGGTAAAACTGTGAAATGTCTCAAATTGGATAATGGAGGAGAGTATTGTGATAAGAGGTTTGAGGAGTATTGTGCAGTAAATGGGATCAAACATCAGAAAATGATTCCAAGGACACCACAGCAAAACGGTGTGGCTGAGCGCATTAACAGGACCATCCTTGAGCGCGCTAGGAGCATGAGGCTATATGAAGGGTTGCTCAAGACCTTTTGGACAGATGCTGTGAATACTACTATATATCTCATCAATAGAAGTCCCTCAGCGCCATTGGATGGTGGGCTACCGGAAGAAACGTGGACTGAAAAAGAGGAGAACCTTGCACATCTCAGAGTGTTTGGTTGCACTTCTTATGTGCACATTGATGCAGAGCATAGAAATAAGCTGGATGTGAAGTCCAGAAGGTGCACGTTTATAGGTTACGGGCATAATGATTTTGGCTACCGATTTTGGGATACTGAGAACCGAAAAATCATCAGAAGTAAAGATATAGTCTTTAATGAAAAAGTGATGCATAAAGACAGTTTGTAGCAAAAGCAGAATAAGGCCGATGAGAAAGAATTCGTAGAGTTGGAAGAGTTACCAGACACGGGTGTTTGCCACAAGATGAGCATACACAAGAGCATGATCAGGCAGAGCCACAGACATCGGTTATGAGGTCTACTCAGGAGAGGAGACCCAAGGTCCGATATTCAACCTCCTTACATTATCTACTGTTGACAGATAATGGTGAGATATAGTGTTTTGAAGAGGCGTTAAGGTCAGATATGCGGGTTAAGTGGGAGCAGGCCATGGATGACGAGATGGACTCTCTTGAGTCCAATCGTACGTGGGAGCTAGTCACTCTACCTAAGGGTAAGAAAGCTCTTCATAACAAGTGGGTTTACAAACTGAAGGAAGAGCACGATTGTTCGAAATGATACAAGGCTAGACTAGTTGTGAAAGGGTTCCAACAAAATGCAGGTATCGATTTCACAGAAATATTTCCACCTATGATGAAGATGTCTATGATTCGCATGGTCTTGAGTATAGTGGCTACAGAGGACTTACATCTAGAGCAGCTAGATGTTAAGATGGCCTTTCTGCATGGAGACCTTGAAGAAGAGATATACATGCATCAGCCGACAGGATATGTGGCACCAGGAAAGGAAAACAAGGTGTGTAGACTGAAGAAGAGTCTATATGGCTTGAAGCAGACCCCAATGCAGTGGTACAAAAAGTTTGATAGTTTCATGTCGGAAAATGGGTACAAGAGATGTCATGCAGACCACTGTTATTACTTGAAGAAGTTTGATACGTCGTACATCATTTTTCTTCTGTATGTTGATGATATGCTTGTGGCCGGATCAAGCATGAAAGACATTTCAGATCTCAAAAGACAATTGTCTAGAGAGTTTTCCATGAAGGATTTAGGAGCTACAAAACAAATCATATGCATGAGAATAAAGCGTGACAGGGAAAACAAGAAGCTAGTTTTGTCACCGGCAGAGTACATAGCCAAGTGTAGACACCCCACCTTCGGCTACATTGTTGGTAGAGATAGCTGGATGAATGGAGGACCATACCCCCAAATCCCAAGTCCAAACTTAGCCAAACTCACCCTTGTAAGCCCCAATCCATAGCCCAACTCAAGCCTGAACCCAGTCAACCCACCCCTAAACATCAGCCTGAAAAACCCCCCATAAGAAAAGCCAATCAAAAAATCCTAAAAAAGTCAAACTCACTGAGTTGACCCACTGAGTCAACCCACTGAGTTAACCCGTTGAGTCAACCCGCTGAGTCAACCCGTCGAGTCAAAACACCGAGTCAACCCACCGAGTAAAATCACCAAGTCGACCCACTGAGTCAACTCACCGAGTTAACCCACCGAGTCAAAACAGCAGCCCCGAGACATGACCGTACCACGCGCTGGAAACCGAGGAGCGTCCGTACGGGCGGCCCCAAACATATTTACGCAAACTGCCACTCTCCAATGCTATAAATACCCCCCTCCCCTTCTCATTTCAACAGCGACTTCCCCTCTCTTCAGTCTGAGAGCATTGAATCCACCTCTCCATCCTTTAGCCCATTCCTCCACCAAGGAGAGCCCGAGTGAGGAGAGCCTAGCCCTGGTCCAGCCCAGCCTGACCACTGGTCCAAGTCTCCCAAGCCATCCAAGTCTTCATCCAGCCACTCGAAGCCAATCCTTGCGACACCTCCGTCCATCTACTGTTCCTTACTATCATCATCTCATTCGCATCTAGCATAAGTGCAACATTTACTTTTCTTCCAACCCCCCTGCTTCACTGCAAGCACTTTGATTATTCAAACACACAGCATGCATCTCGCATAAAGCACCTGTCAGTTTGAGCGTATGCTTTGGACTTGCCTGTTAGTGGAACCTGCCCATTAGAAACTCTTACTGTTCAGACCTGCATTCATGTACATATACAAGCACTTTGATCATTCAAACACACAGCATGCATTCCGCATAAAGCACCTGTCAGTTCGAGCGTATGCTCTGGGCTTGCCTGTTAGTGGAACCTGCCCATCAGAAACTCTAGTGTTCAGACCTATATTCATGCATCATGTCATCTATGAATGTACGAGGATTAAAAAGACTTTCAAGTGTTAGTTCGATTCTGTGAAGTAGAGACCGTACTTCGGTACGGGCAGTGTGTGGGGTGCTTAACCTCTTCCCACCCTGTAATCGTGATCCCTTACCTCGAATCTCTGGCCTGCAGATCAAATTGAGTCATTTTAGAGGAAGGAATCTTCGGATCCCCTTCTCTAACGTTTCTACGGGGTCTAGCCGACTGTAGATTCGAAGTAACTGGCTAGTGGCGACTCTGGTCTTATATAAACTCATTTAAACACATCCAGCTTAACACGACAACCAAAACAAAGCCCTCGAGAACGAGGCAAGCCAGTGGCACAAACGGCGATTCAGCACTCACGCATCCTCTTCTTCTTTTCCCGAAAGGAAAGGGACGAGAACGTCGTGTGGGAGCGCGGAACGGCGAGGGTCCACAAAATGGCGACTCCACTGGGGATAAGCTAGTCCCACTAGTCGTGATCCGACTTAAAAAACAGAATCCTTCCCATACTTGAAAGTCATTAGTCCTCATACAATCTCATCTGCATAGCATTCTACCAACCCCACCACCCAAAAAAAAAAAACCCTAAAACCGAAAAAGAGTAGAATATAGTCCTCACCATTGCGCCTCCTCGGGCTCAACGTGTTCGGAAACAACTACCCTTCCGCAGCATAATCCGTACTTGGGCACAGCAAGCCATGTCCGACCATGAAGAAGAAACTCATCTCTTTCCTGCTCTTGAGATGACCGAACGCAACCTCAAGCGCAACAGCCAATTGAGAATACGCCAATCATACAAGAATTGGCACAAGGAATGAGAGCAATGCAAGAAATGCTCTTGCAATTCATGCAAGCACAAGCCACCGCAGCAGCCAACAATCAGGTTGGCCCAGTTCAGCAATCTCAGCAGCCATGCAGGGCCCCTCCGGCCTCCAGTTCAAATCAAGCACAACCATCGGAGTCTGCCCAAGACTACCGACAGCAGCCGTCTCAGCCCTTCGCTATGGGGCATCCTCCTCAATACCTTCCCGCGACGACAGGGCCATCTCAGAGCACTCCCGTCGCAGGGGCTTCTAGTTAATCTTGCAAACAACAGTCTCAGTAGATCTCAGCATGTCCCCACCGATGGGACCCCTTTTCAATTTCAGCACATCCCCGCCGATGGGGTTTCAATTCAATTTCCAGCAACAGGGACAGCATTGGCGAATGCCCACAATGGGGGTCAGTGTCAAGCCCACATCAATCAGCGGACAGTGGCGAATACCCAACAAGGGGGTCACTTCCCAGCATCTCAGCCTCCTGCAAACAGGAGCACTTTTCAATTTCAGCACATCCCCGCCGATGGGATTCCAGTTAATTTCCAACAATCTTCAATTCAGCAAACTCCAGTTAATTTCCAGCAATCTTCAATTCAGCAATCTCCAGTTAATTTCCAGCAATCTTCAATTCAGCAATCTCCAGTTAATTTCCAGCAAGTTCCAGTTCAACCTTCAGTACAGTCTCCAGTTCAGTTACAATCCTTTCAAGCACAAGTTCATCCGAATCCAGTTCAATCATCAAATCAACTTCAGTAACCCGCGGTTGCTTTTCAGCGAACCCATAGGGTCAAAGACATCGACCACTATGCCGAAGAAGAACGTGCCTTACTCCAAGAGGCACCAGTCGCTCGAACAAATCATTCAGGACTAGATGAGTTGCGGGAGCAGTTCCAGATCTTGCAAAATCAGCTTCAGCGACAACAAGGAATCGATCTACCTTCGACTAAGTTCAGAGACTTGTGTCCTTTCCCAGATGCTCAAGTACTTCAAAACTTTGAGGTACCAAAATTCAAGAGATACGATGGCAGTGGTTGTCCCACAGCACATCTCAAGGCCTTCTGTGGAGAGCTGAGTGTAATCTCAGGAAATGAAGGGGCCCTCATTCGTTTGTTCCAAAAATCTCTGAAGGGCGATGCCCTAGATTGGTACACCTCATTGGACTGCCACCGCATTAGGACTGTGGGAATAGCTTTCCCTAGGCTTTCGTCGATAGATTGGCATACAATCTCAACATGGCACCCAGAAGAGCCGACCTTGCAGCTCTCATGCAAAGGAGTGATGAAACACTATCTGCCTATGTGGGACGTTGGCGAGCTATGGCAGCTCGAATGTGAACACCTATCGACGACGAAGAACAAATCTCCATGATTGTTCATTCAACATATCCTGTCATATCTGGATATCTCATCTCGCATCCATATGCGAATTTCTCACAGTTGATCCAGTGCTGGAGAGCAAGTTGAAGCAGGAATCCGTGCCGGGACAATCTCCCCATGGCCTCATCAAGTCACTCCGGTCAAGAGAAACAGAGTGGAGGGAAGACCCATCGGATATGGGAACGGAAACCGCAGCGGTTCTCCTCCCCACCCGACAAAGGTAAACAACATCAACACCACTGTTCAGGGTAATCAAATGCTCCCCCACAGGGACATCAACAGTGTCAGCAGAATCAGGTTCAGCACCAACCACAGAGGTATCAGCCACGACCAAATCCGCAACCACAGCCACAACCACCTCGACAAGCAGCAGCAGTTCAGAGGAAACGGTCAATACATGTACCAGAATAGGCAGAATTACAGGGAGTTCAGGAAGTTCACTCCACTTACTCAGCCACTTAGTCAAGTCATGACTATGCTGGTACAAAAGCAGTTACTCACTCTGATGACATCTAGGCCTCCTCCTCATCCTCTGCCTCCAAACTACCGAGAAAATGAGTACTGTGCCTACCATCAGGGACGTGGCCATACTACTGATCGATGCTTTACTTTGAAGAATGCCATACAAGATCTGATTGATGACCGCAAGATCGTCATCTCGGTCCCTTGGACTCTTACAGCAGCTCCCACCAACATTCTTCAGAATCCTCTGCCTCAACACCAAACAGACCCCAGTTCGTCTCGAGGCCCCACCGTCAACAGCATAGAAGAAGGAGAGCACCTCAATCGCTTCTTCTCCCCTATCCAGTCCATTCATGCCTACACTTATGAGCCAACAAATCCTCCTCCGATCATGCAAGGGGCAAGTCCCTTTCCTCCTTCAGTCTCCGAGCCAGTAGTACTCGAAGGAACACTTCCATATGATGTGCCAGTTGTGCAAGGAGCACCTTACAGCCATTCATGTTGGGAGCCAGTCATTCTGGAAGGAGCACAATCATACATCGAGCCCACATACGAACCTGTCGTCTTGCAAGGGGCAATTTCAACACAGGAACAATACAATTCGCCATGGAGAAACCATACTCATCAGCAGCAAGAACCCATTGTATTAGAAGGAGCTCCTCCAGTTGAGCCAGTCATATTGCAAGGGGCAAATCCCGGAGGCGTGTCAATCACACTACGGCAGCTGGGACGAACAGAGAAACCTCTTACCATATCAAGAGGACCAGTATTCATTCCATGGGAGCCTCCTGCTCCAGGAACGATCAAGCCAGGACCGCAACCTTATGTGATCTATGAAGACAAGCCTCGATATTACCCCTTCAGCACAGGCAACAATGTAGTTCTTAAGGTAAAAGCTCTGTACAAGGAAGATATGATACACACACCAGCACCGTTACAAGAACCGGTGGTCCTAGAAGGCAAAGGTGAGAAAAATTATAAAGAGGTCCCATGGCACTATCCAGAATATGCAGGAAGTAGGGAATATGAATCCCAAATGCGCACTCTCAGGCCTTAGCAACAAAAATGAAGCCGCATACGATATGGCGACTCAGCTCAAGTCAATCCCTGCTCAAATCTCAGTATGGGAGCTACTCTGCACATCTTGCATACACCGAGAAATGTTTGCCAAAACCTTGAGCGATGCTCACGTCTCCTCCGATACAGCACCAGAGATGATAGCATTGATGATTGGACAACTCCTGGCTCCACGCGCCATTACCTTCACCGATAATGAGTTACCACCAGAAGGACGCGATCATGGGCGATCCCTCAACATAGCCTTACGATACAAAGACCTCTAGCGTCCCACTTGTCCTTATCGATAATGGCTCAAGCTTAAATGTCTGCCCACTTAAGACTGCGGAACGTCTGGGAATTAGTCCTTCTTCATTCCGACCCAGCACCATATGTGTCAGAGCATTCAACAACACCCGCCGATCAGTGGAAGGGGAGGTCGACATAGAGGTACAGATAGGTCTGGAAATCTCTACTATCACATTCCAAATTCTGGATATATCAGCCTCTTTCAACATGTTGCTCGGACGACCTTGGCTGCACAAGGTAGGGGCTGTGCCATCAACCCTGTATCAACGAGTGAAATATATCTGTGGAAATCAAGTGATCTCTATCTATGCAGAGAAGGAGCTCATCATTCCTTCCAATGCTGCTGCCACTGAACCAGACATCCCGGTCATCGATATCCAGCACTCTGAAGAAGACATCCCGTTTCACAGTTTCGAATTCGAGACTGTGAACTATATCGCCAATCCAGAACCGATAAGGGTGGACCGTGTCTTTTCACCGGCAGAACATCTGAGCCTCAAATACCGAATGAAGAATCACTTCAAGTCTAGAAAGATACCGCTGATATATAACCAACGCAAATGGGGACTCGGATACAGAGCAATCTTCATGGACAAAAGAAGGAAGAAATTTCAATGCTCACCCATCCAATTCGCCAAGCTAGGAGAACCTTACAAAGATCCAGGAGGGAATCAACCGACTGCACTACACAGAGGCCTCCCGATGAGCCTAGTTTGGGCCACGTGGCCCCCCCATTCGATGGGATCAGATTCTCGAACCGTCTAAGCCTCCAGAAGAAGAAGGAAATGATGAAGATGAAGAAGGAAGTCAAATACAACAGCTTCAGGACCATGTTACTCTGGCACCTGCTCCCAACCAGGGGCACAACCTGCCCGCTTCAATTCCAACCAGTCAGGGGCACAACTTGTCCATCTCGGCATCAATCAACCAGGGGCACAACCTGCCCGCCAGTCAGGGGCACAACTTACCCATCTCAGCATCAATCAGCAAGGGGCACGACTAGCCCATACCAACATCAACAATCATCAGCCAGGGGCAGAAGCAGCCCATCCATTGGACCAAGAAAGGGAAATGGCCAGCCCTAAATTGGTCCGATGTCCAGATTCCGAACTTGTGTCTCACTACGGAACCAGACGAACTGCAATGCGAGGTAAGTGATCCGGGAGGGACTGAGTACGACTCAGATCTCAAACCCGACCAGCGAGAAATCATGGTCATTGGGCCAGACTGTGATTCTTCGCCCGAATCATCAACCCCCACCTCTTCAAGGGAGGAAGTGTGGGGTCCTGAATGGTCATCCATTCCCTTAACTCTTGAATCAGCCAAAGAGCCATCTGAGGGCTCTGGCTTAAAAAAAATGCCTGTTTAAGCAGCAACCGGAACTTTGGAACAAGTTGGGCTCAATCATGGTCTGCAATGCCCGCTTGTTCAAAGTCCCGTGAATTTCAAAAATTCAAAAAAATCAAAAACTTTCAAAAGCCAAAAACATCTAGCATTTCCATTTCATAAAAATCTCAAAAACCAAAAAACATTTCTTTTCCTGCATTCAATAGTGTGCCAAGTTCGTCTAAAGAGTCACATGACTTTGAAGTCGAATCATATGATTTTGACATCGAATTAGACTTCGAGCTCATGGGTCTGGACGAAGCTCGGGATGAGGAAGATGATGACCTGGCTCCCGAACTAGAGGATCTCCTCAAAAAGTTCAAATCTAAAGCCAATGTTGTAGCCGATGATTTCGAGATAGTAAACTTGGGGACACCTGAGATCCCTAGGGAAGTACGCATTGGAAAATCGTTGCCACCTTGAGATGAAACAGAAAATTATAGAGTTCCTAGCTCCAAGATTGTCCAACTTCACGTTCTCATATGAAGACATGCCGGGGCTCGATGAAGAGCTCGTTGTACACCATTTGCCAACCAAGGCAGATATGAAGCCAGTGAAACAGAAACTTCGAAGAATGAAGCCAGAATGGGCTCTGAAAGTCTGAGATGAAGTCATCAAACAGTACAATGCGGGATTCTTGGTAGTCTCTAACTATCCTGAATGGCTCGCCAACATCGTACCAGTACCAAAGAAGGATCGTAAGGTTCGAATGTGCATCGACTTCCTAGATCTCAACAAGGCCAGTCCTAAAGACGACTTCCCTTTACCGCATATCGACACTCTGGTCGACAACACTGCTGGGTACAAGGTCTTCTCATTCATGGACGGGTTCTCAGGTTACAATCAGATCAAGATGGCCGTCGAAGATCACGAGAAGACATCGTTTAACACTCCCTGGGGAGCCTTCTGTTATAGAGTAATGCCGTTCGGTCTGAAGAACGCAGGAGCAACATATCAGCGAGCAATGACAGCACTATTCCACGACATCACTGAACAAAGAGCTTGAAGTATATGTGGACGATATGATCATCAAATCTCGCACAATTGAAGGGCACTTTGAAGATCTAAAGAAATTATTCAACAGATTAGAAAAGTACAAGCTCCGCCTCAACCCTCAGAAATGTGTCTTTGGTGCAATGGGAGGTAAGCTCCTCGGCTTATGGTGAGCGAGGATGGCATCAGAGTCAACGAGACCAAAACCAGAGCAATTATTGAGATGCCCCCTCCTAGAACAGAGAAAGAAATCCATGGCTTCCTCGGTAGAATTCAATACATCAGTCAGCTTCATCGCACAGCTCACGCCATTTGTGAGTCCATTTTTAAGCTCCTTCGGAAGAATGTTCCAAAAGAATGGAATGATGAATGCCAAGTCGCCTTCGACCGCATCAAGAAATATCTCATGAATCCTCTAGTCCTAGGTGCCACCCACTCCTGGACGACCACTATTGTTATACATCTCGGTAGCAGTAGAAGCCATTGGCTGTGTCCTCGGCCAGCACGACGAGACCGGGAAGAAGGAACAAGCAATATACTATTTGAGCCGAAAGTTCACTGACTACGAGACCAGGTGTTCCCCGATCGAGAAGACTTGCCTCGCCCTAGTCTGGGCAACTCAGCGACTCCGTCAATACATGATTGCATTCCTTATTCTCCTCCTCGCTCACATGGATCCGCTCAAGTACCTGTTCGAGAAACCGGCATCACTGGAAGGATAGCTAAATGGTAGCTACTCCTGTCTGAGTTCGACATCACCTATGTCACTTAGAAGGAAATCAAGGGACAGGCCCTCACCGATCATCTTGCGGCCCACTCCCTCCTGGATTATCAACCGACATTCTTCCCTGATGAAGATATCTTGCTTATTGAAGGGGAAGAAAAGAAGAAAAAAGATGAATGGACGTTATTCTTCGACGGCGCAGCTAATTCTAAAGAAAGTGGTATTGGAGCAATCCTCTACTCTCCAGATGATGTCCCTATTCCTATCTCAAGGCGCATAACATTCGAGTGCACCAACAACATGGCAGAGTACGAAGCATGCATCGCCAGCTTAAGGGAAGCCATGATCTTGGGCATCAAGAAGCTACGAGTATTTGGAGACTCACAGCTTATCATCAATCAGACCAATGGCGAATGGAAAACCAAGGACGAGAAGTTGATACCATATCATGTGTATCTTGAAAATCTGATCGAAGAATTCAAAGAAGTCACCTTCTCATACATGCCTAGAGCCAAGAATCAGTTTGCAGATGCTCTCGCCACACTCGCATCAATGCTTGAGATCCTGAAAGGAGCTTCAGAATGGGACCTCACTGTCGAAATTCAAGAAGAACCTGCTTTTTGCCTGCAAATAGAATAAGCTGAAGCTGCCCCTGACAAACCCTGGTATGCCGACATCAAGCAATATCTCGAAACCCAGGAGTATCCAGAGTCAGCAACAGCAACAGATCACCAAACCATGCCAGCGTTTGGCCGGCCAGCTCACCATCAGTGGCGAAGTTCTTTACAAACGATCCTATAATCACATCCTCCTTCGATGTGTCGATGAAACAGAAGCTGCAAAGATCATGAAAGAAATACACGAAGGAATTTGTGGCCCACACATGAATGGGCACATGATGGCAAAGAAGATTCTACGACTCGGCTACCATTGGCTCACCATGGAGACAGACTGCTACCAGCACGTCAGAAAATGCTTCAAGTGTCAAGAGCATGCGAATCAAATCCATGCCCCCTCATCAGAATTATACAACCTGACCACCCCCTAGCCCTTCTCCATGTGGGGACTCGACATCATCGGCAAGATTAGTCCCAAAGCATCAAACGGTCATGAGTACATACTTGAGGCAGTCGACTACTTCACCAAGTGAGTAGAGG